>SJYV01009530.1:210851-256729 GCA_006410875.1 Neotragus pygmaeus | reverse complement strand
GCTTAGTCCTTGGAAGAAAAGTTATGACCAACCTAGATAGCATATTGAAAAGCAGAGACGTTACTTTGCCAAAAAAGGTCGGTCTAGTCAAGGCTATGGTTTTTCCAGTGGTCATGTATAGATGTCAGAGTTGGACTGTGAAGAAAGCTGAGCACCAAAGAATTGATGCTTTTGAACTGTGGTGTTGGAGAAGACTCTTGAGAGTCCCTTGGACTGCAAGGAGATCCAACCAGTCCATTCTAAAGGAGATCAGTCCTGGGTGTTCTTTGGAAGGAATGATGCTAAAGCTGAAACTCTAGTACTTTAGCCACCTGATGTGAAGAGTTAACTAGTTGGAAAAGACTCTGATGCTGGGAGGGATTGGGGGCAGGAGGAGAAGGGGATGACCGAGGATGAGATGACTAGATGGCATCACTAACTCGATCGACGTGAGTCTGAGTGAACTCCAGGAGCTGTTGATGGACAGGGAGGCCTGGTGTGCTGCGATTCATGGGGTCTGCAAGAGTCAGACAAGACTGAGCGACAGAACTGAAATAGAGTGTCTTTAGATATCATTTCTAAGCTTACTTAAAAAATATTTTTCGTATTTAATTCTATATTTAAAATAATGTATTTAATAATATATTTAAAATAAAACATTAACACTTAAGTGCATGCTTTTGAGATTTTTCTTATAAAAAGAAATTTTCTTCGAAAGTGTTACCGAATCTTTCAGTTTCTTCATAAGGAGGCCACTGCTCTTATGCAACATTGAAATAACAACATTGTTTTCACCCATTAAAATACCACTGCAAGATATTGTGAGTCGGCTCATTTGCCTTAAAGTTTCTTTTTTTAACAAATAAGGCAGTGTTTTGAGTTATGCCAGATGTACAAATGAGAGATTTGAGTGCACTTGTAGAATTTAAATTGAAATGCTAATGAGATGCTGACAGGCAGAAAAAAAAACACAGCCTACATTTTCATCTGTTTTATTAAAGTCATTATTTAACTGGAAAAAACACATTATTTAGAGCTATTTATTTACGTGGCATTTGTAATTCAGCTCTTAAATTTTATCCAATTAAAGTGCTTCTCATTCCATTTCACTTAATGTGGTGGATTGTTGTGGGCATTCATCTTTCACTGTTTCTCTGTCTCATTCAGTTGTAGAGTGGCAGTAACTCAATGAATGCATCTCTCTCTCCTTTTTTTTTTTTTTTAACTAATGCTTACATGTGCTGCTTCATGCTGTGGTACTACATTGACATCTTTATTTTTTATTTTCAGTAATTCCACTGAAATTTCATGGTAGATTATCACACAAGACTGTTTATGGTTATTTCATGCTTTGCTTATTTCTCTAGAATTTCTAAAATGTGAAAGTAAGGAAAAATGTAGCGTTAAATAAAACCATCTTTCTGAGAGGATAAATTGATCTTAGAGATCATTGAACATAGGGCACTAAAACTTTTAAAGTACTATTTCAATAAAGATATTCCATGCCTTACTAAAAATATTTCTGATTTTTAAAACTTTTGATTATTATTCATTTGTGCATGTTGTCAGTTTTTTTTCAGTTTCTTTAAACAAAGACTTTTTGTGAATGTTTGAGATTTGTTAAAATGTCTTAATTTTGAACATTGTTTTGGAGCAGCTTAAAAGCTGCCTAAAGGCCTCTTTTACGTATGCTTACCTACCCAACTCTTAGATGAGGTTACATTGAAAGTATTTGAGATTATAGAGGCTTAAAATTTTATGTAAATACAGAAAATAAGTACATTTAGAGGAAAAAACTAATACAGAATTTCAGAGGATAGCAGAAGGCTCGCTGAGGTCAAGCTCATGTTGGAATGCAGACGTTCTGGGAGGGTCTGAAAGACAATGTGCCTCCTTGAGAAGGCAGCTCGCATGAAGAGAGTGAAATATGTGAACCCAGGGTTGCACAGATGTCATCCTGAATGTCAGGTCTTCTTTCTCTTGCATTTACAACAGGTTTGGGGATTTGTACATAGTAACAATGCTTCATATATTTTAAACTGCCTGATGATGCTTTTATGAAAATCTGTGGTAAAAGAAACTCTATTAGCATAAAAACTGTTTCAGTTAATGTTCAATGAATAAAGTCTCTATATTAACTAAAAATTGAACCCGTGACTGTCACTTCCCAGATATTTATATAAAGATTCTCTCAAGGGTGCTCCATTAAGCAGCATTAAGGAATTTCATACACAGAGCTGCATCCTTATATCTGAAGCTTTTGTAAGAGAGAGACACTTGATGTGGCAGAAAGGATTATGAACAAACATCAGGAGACTGAATTCTGGTCCAGACTCAACACTCATGAGCCATGTTGACCTCGATATACCACTTGGCTTCATCATGCTCGAGTCCTTCATCTGCAGGATGAAGAGCATTACTTGCTCTGTGGCTGTTATATTATGGTTCTTTCCTATACCCCCTTCAGTTACTGTTTTATTTATATAGCTGTGTTTCTAATTGTGGTACTTGTACCCCCAAGAAGCCAGGACACATAGCATTTAAATAATGAGCACGTTTATCACATTTCCATACCTTCTTAACATGATGTCCAGAATTATTTTTGAGGATGCTGTATTTGGACTGAATTTCCTAATTAGCATTCAGAATACTTATGGAAAATAGCTTATGTAGGTACAGCCAACTTTTGATTATTCATACTAATGAGGGACAGCAAGTCGAAGTGAAATGTGTATAAAGTCTTCACTCCTCTCTTTGTCTTCAAATATGTCTGCTGCTGAACATTTGAAAAGGGTTGCTGAAGAATACTAATTTGAGTATCATCTTCAGTCTGGACAGGAAAATGTCATTAGCATATTTATATAGCTTTATTTTTAATCCACTGCCCCATTTTGCCAAATAAAAAAGTAGAATTCATTGTTAAACCATAGGAGTATACCTTATTTTATCTATATATATATTTTCCCATCTGTTTAGAGGCACATTCCACTCATAAACATGCCACCCTCATCTTAGTTTATAATTATGTACACATTTATATGTACGTTTCATGTACATGCTGCAGTTTTGTGCCTTCATCTCTTTACTCATGTTCTTTTTTGTATGTTTCTTTTTTTGATTCCTGTTTTCCTGAAATAAACTCTTGGCTAAATTATACCTATCTTGTAAAGCCCAGTCTCCCAGTCCTTGATAAGGACTGTCTGGCCTCTGGTTTGGGTAAAGGGAAAAATGTAGATATTGAGTAGGCTGTTGAATATTATAAAGTGTGAGTCCTTCAGAGTATCTGACCTATAGTAGGCATTCTACTTAATGCCTTCTGCTGCTTAGTGCCTAATTCTAGTTAACGCCTTCCTTCTTACTTGCTTTTACTGATATCTCCAACCAGAAGTTATCTCTTGTCCCTTGGAATTCTCTATTATGGCACACATTTTTTTTTCAGAGTTGTTTTATTTTTCCCTTATTTCTTGTATGAGCCTAAAAATTTCCTGAGGGCAGTTTGTTAGGAATTAATTTTATTTATCTTTATATATCCCATAATGACACCACCCTTATGGCAGAAAGTGAAGAGGAACTAAAAGGCCTCTTGATGAAAGTGAAAGTGGAGAGTGAAAAAGTTGGCTTAAAGCTCAACATTCAGAAAATGAAGATCATGGCATCCCGGTCCCATCACTTCATGGGAAATAGATGGAGAAACAGTGGGAACAGTGTCAGACTTATTTTTGGGCTCCAAAATCACTATAGATGGTGACTGAAGCCATGAAATTAAAAGACGCTTACTCCTTGGAAGAAAAGTTATGATCAACTTAGATAGCATATTCAAAAGCAGAGACATTAATTTGCCAACTAAGGTCCATCTAGTCAAGGCTATGGTTTTCCCTGTGGTCATGTATGGATGTGAGAGTTGGACTGGGAAGAAGGCTGAGCACCAAAGAATTGATGCTTTTAAACTGTGGTGTTGGNGAGGAGAAGGGGACGACAGAGGATGAGATGGTTGGATGTCATCACCGACTCAATGGACATGGCTTTGGGTGGACTCTGGGAGTTGGTGACAGACAGGGAGGCCTGGCGTGCTGCGGTTCATGGGGTCGCAAAGAGCTGGACACGACTGAGCGACTGAACTGAACTGAACTGATATATATGTATATGTGGGCTTCCCTGGTGGCTCAGATAGTAAAGAATCTGCCTGTAATGCAGGAGACCTCGGTTTGATCCCTGGGTCAGGAAGATCTGCTGGAGAAGGGAATGGCAACCCATTGTAGTATTCTTGCCTGGAGAATTGCAGAGACAGAAAGGCCTGGCAGGCTACAGTCCATGGGGTCACTCAGAGTCAGACATGACTGAACAACTAACACATCCACTTTATATAATATTTTTACACATAAGATATANAGGGAATGGCAACCCATTGTAGTATTCTTGCCTGGAGAATTGCAGAGACAGAAAGGCCTGGCAGGCTACAGTCCATGGGGTCACTCAGAGTCAGACATGACTGAACAACTAACACATCCACTTTATATAATATTTTTACACATAAGATATATATAGCTACATTTTTTAAAATGTATATGTAACTATTTTAAAGATACACACACACACACACACACACACATACATATATATATATATAATTTTTAAATGAAAAAACTGACCTTAAAAAGAAAAAGACTGGATAACGTTCAGGAGAAATAAGATAAGACAGTATAACCTGACAACAATAAGTGGGTCAGTGCCAAGTTGAAGACGGTTTAGCCGCAAAGCAATTGGGCAGGTGCCTTACATAAGCCATATTCAATCCAAATGAAAATGAACATAGGCAGGAATATCCAGAGGGTTGTCTACTTTTGCCCCAAGGAGCTCTGCTAGACAACATAGCATGGCAGTTAAAAGTGCCAAACACACATTTGGAAATCTATAAATACTGGATATGATTGCTTTCTACGTCAAAATAATAAAGCAAATGATTCATCTGTAATTAAATAAATCAAATGGGAAACTGCCAACTGTCCACGTCCTGTCAGGTGGTATAAACAAAGAATAACATTTTACGATGTTGAAAACTTTTCTTATTCTGCCTGATGCCAATGGGGTTATGGCCGTGGTCTTGTTTTCTTTCAAGAAACCCACAGATATGTTTTACAGAAGATGATGTATTTATCTATGAAGGGCTTTTTCTTATTGAAGAATAATTTCAAAATTGCAAGTCTAGGAGGAGCTCCCATGATACGTCTCTAACCTACATAACAGCCTTATTTCCCAACCATTTCCACCTTTCCATAAAGGATGCTGGGACCACTGACAGGACACAAATAGGCATATCTTCCCACCTCCATGCTGTTTTCATGATGTTCTGGTCCTAGAATGATCTTTCCCCATCTCTATTCATATCAGGCTTAAATATATAACTTCTTTTCAAATATACTCCAGAATATATAAGTGGCCTGTGTGTGCTCAGTTCAGTTGTGACCGACTCTTTGTCACCCCATGGACTGTAGCCTGCTAGGCTCCTCTGTCATGGAATTTCCCAGACAAGAATACTGGAACAGATTGCCATTTCCTCCTCCAGGGTATCTTCTCAACCCAGGGATCAAACCCGCATCTCTTGAGTCTCCTGCGCTGGCAGGCAGGTTCCTTATCATTACGCCATCTGGGAAGCCCAGCTTAGGGCTTCCTTTCTTATTGTGGAATATACATAGCAAAAGTTGAAAAAAAAACATTTATGTACAATCTTCCAAGTAATTCTAGAGCAAACACTCCTATAACACTCAGATCAAAGAACAGCATATGATAACTACCCACCAAAGGCCCCTGTAAGCCCTTTTCTTGTTATGATCGTCTCCCGCACCAGTGGAGGGAACCACCAGCCTACTGAGTATTATATTAATCATTTTCTTCCTTTTCTTCATAAATTTCACCTTATGGAAAATCCCTAGGTAGTATGGTTTAGTTGTTTTATATTGTTATATAAATAGAATCATACCATGTGTGTTATTTCACATTCTGCTTCTTTTCCTATCACACCTGTGAGATTTAGCCATGCAGCTGTGATTCAGCTACCTTAATTGCTATACACTGCTGCATTCAATATATCAATACTTCTCTACATTAGAATACAGATAAGACCTTTGGGTTGACTGCAGTTTGGAGCTAATCTGCCATGTGAACTCTCATCCAAGAAACCCTGGTATGATAATGTATGAAACTTTCTTAGATTTTTATCTGCCTGTGTGATTCAGAGCAGGGATATATACATATGGGTGTGTATGTACGTATGCATATATACTTTTTCCCTATGAACTTCAAACTTATCCTCTATATACTTTAGATTTAATAGGTAATACAAAACTATTTTTCAAAATTGGGCTATTACATTTCCACAAGGAATGTAGATGTTTCCAATGCTTGGTGGTGTTCAAAACATTTTCGTCAATCATTTGAGCATACACTGAGCATACAGCAGCAACTTGTAATGTGTTTGTGTTAACTGCTCAGTCGTGTCCGACCTTTGCAACCCTGTGGACTGTAGTTCACCAGGCTCCTCTGTCCATGGAATTCTCCAGGCAAGAATATCAGAGTGGGTAGCCATTCCCTTCTCCAGCGGATCTTTCCGATCCAGAGATTGAACCTGAGTCTATAACGTTTTTAATTTGTATTCCTCTGCTTCCTTAAGGGGTTGATACCTTTTCAGATGTTTACTGACCATTTAGGTATCCTTTGGGCCTATTAAAAAGCCTTTTTACTACCAAGTTGTCTTCTTCATTATATAAAAATATTCACTTCTTTACAAATTATGGAAACCTTATAAAGTATATGAACTATCCTTTATATAATCTGGATATATATTTCTTTAACATATATTAAAGACAAGACTGGGCAACTGAACAACAACAAATTGGTGAGCTCTATTTTCTAATAATTTTTCTATTTTAATTTAATTTTCTTACTCATCAGCATACAGATTTTATTACAATTTTCTTATCTCTTTATTTTATGCAGAATTTAAAATTTATTCTCTTTTTCATTCCCTAGATTACTTATGCATGCCCTTTATCATTTTTTCATGACTAGCCTTACCAGACATTTGTAAGTATACGAATACTTCACATATATTATCAACTTCTTTCACTTATACTCTTGATTAGTTAATTCCTTCTATACTCTTCTAGATTATTTTATTTCTCTTTATCTAAGTTCATGAGACAAATACCTAGCTATTAATTTTTAGTATTTTTCTTTTATAATACAAGCAATAAAGACCATAAACTTCCTCCTAAGGTCTGTTTTATTTGCATCCCCCATGTATAAACACACAGCATTTTAAAAATTCACATATTTGGCTGCACTGGGTCTTAGCTGCAGCAGGCAAACTCTTAGATGTGGCATGTAGGCTCTAATTCCCTGACCAAGGATAGAACCCGGGCCCCCTGCATTGGGAGCATATAGTCTTAACCACTGGATCACCAGGTAAGTCCATCATTTTTGTAATTTTTGACTCAAAATACTTTCTAAACTTCTATTTTGATTTTTCCTTTAACACATGAGCTTTTTATCCCACATATATGGGATTTTTCTAGCCATCCTTTTGTTCTTGATTCCTAGCTTCATTGTGGTCAGAAAAAATAAGGTCTTTTTTAATCTTGATTTCAGTCCTTTGAAATCTACAGAGATGTGATTTAAGTTCTGGTAAATGGTATCTTAAATGTTCTGTATGTGCTTGAAAAAAAAATGTATTCCACATATTTGTACTGCAGTGTTTTGCATATATCTGTTCTGTTGTTTGTTAATCATATTGGTCAAATCTATAACCATATGCATCTTTTGTTTGCTTTTTCTATCAGTGACTAAGAGAAGTATGTTTTAATCTCCTATCATAATTTTGAATGTTTTTTTTCTCCTTCTACAAACGTCAAACTTTATAACACATATTTTGAGGTTGTATTACTAGGTTCATCTGAGCCACAGTCCATGGGGTCAGACACAGCTGAGCCACTTTCACTTTCACTTAACTAGGTCCATATAATCTAAAAGTTTTATATCTTTCTAGTAAACCAAAATCCTAACCATTAAAGTGATCCACCTGCATAAAATCTATTTTGTATGAAACTGACATACCAATATCAGCATTCTTTGGGGGTATTTTGTGTGTTTTTAATTATTTTTTAAATTTGTACTGAAATACAGTTGATTTACAAAGTTGGATTAATTTCAGGTATATCAGTGATCCAGTTTTATGCATTTTTTTTAGGTTCTTTTCCATCATAGACTATTAAAAGATACTAAGGAGAGTTCCTTGTGCTATACAGTAGGTTCTTATTGGTTATCTATTTTATATATAGTAGTGTGTATGTTTTAGTCTCAAATACCTAATTTATCCCTCTATCCCCTTTCCCCTATGGCAACCATAAGTTTGCTTTTTAGGCCTGTGAGTTTATTTTTGTTTTGTAACTATGTTAGTTTGTATTATAGCATTTTTTTAGATTCCACATATAAGCAATATCATACATTTATCTCTCTCTGTCTGACTTACTTCACTCAGTATAATAATCTCTAAGTCCAACCATGTTGCTGCCAACAGCACTGCTTCTTCGTATTCCACTGTGTATATATACCACACCTTCTTTATCCATCCATCCACCCATCAATAGGCACTTATATCACTTCCATGTCTTGGCTATTGTAAACAGCCCTGCTATGAACATTGGAGTGTGTATATGTTTTTGAAGTAGAGTTTTCTGAGGATATATGCTCAGGAGTGGGATTGCTGGATTATATGGGTAGCTTTATTTTTAGTTTTTTGGAGGAACCACCATACTGTTCTTCCTAGTGGCTGCACCAATTTACATTCCCATGAACAGTGTAGGAAGGTTCCATTTTCTCCACACCTTATTTCAGCATTCTTTTGGTTAGTATTATAAAGTATATCTTTCCAACTTTTTATATTCGTTCTTCCATTATCCTTATGTTTTAGATATGTCACTTAAAAATAGCAAATAATCAGATTTTTAATCCAATCTGATAACTATCTTTAATTAGATCATTTTTAGTTTCTGTGATGGATGAGCTTAAGTTTATCATTTTATTTTGCATTTTCTATGTGTTCCACCTCACTTATGTTTCTCTTTTTTTATTTCCTCTTTCTCTGGCTTCTTTGGGATGATTAAATATTTTTATCATTCTATTTCCCATCTGCTACTTTAAATTATACACAGCTCTATTGTTTTAGTGGTTATCTTAGAAATTATAACATAGCTACATAACTTACTAAAGTTTACAGTTCTTTACCCTTCTCTCAGAAAATATAAGAATCTTAAGACACTTTAATGCCATTACTTTCTTATCACATTTTTGTTTTCATTTTCCCCATATTTATGTTTTCACTATTAGTTATTCTTCTTATTATTGTACATAGTTAATATTCATTTAAGTTCACATGTTCATTACTTGCTCTTCACTTCATCTTGCATCTCAGACCTTTCCTCTTGGGCTCCTGTTCCTTCTACTTAAAGGATAACCTTCGGAATGTTCCTTAGTGACTAAAATTCTACTTTTCATTTTGCTTAATGCCTACAGCTTTTTTCATTCTTAGATGGTATTTTTACTAGCATAAAATTCTACCATACCCATTACTTTATTTCAGCATATTAAGTTTCTAGTTATCTTCCGGCTTCTGTTGTTGCTGTTGAGAAATTGGGAGTTAGTCTTCTTGTCATTTCTTCATAATATCCCACCATTTTTCTATGATGTCTTTTTAAAATATTTTTTATATATTTGATTTTCTGCTGCACAAACCATTGTGCAGTTGATTACTGCACAAGTCATTTTGAAATACAAATTAAAAATACACATATTCATATTTTTAGTGTTCATTATACTTCTTAGACTTCCCTGGTGGCTCAGACAGTAAAGCATCTGTCTACAATACAGGAGATCTGGGTTCGATCCCTGGGTCAGGAAGATCCACTGGAGAAGGAAATGGCAATCCACTCTAGTACTATTGCCTGGAAAATTCCATGGACAGAGGAGCCTGGTAGGCTACAGTCCATGGGGTCACAAAGAGTCGGACACAACTGAGCAACTTCACTTATGCTTCTTGAGTCTGTATATTTTGTTCTTTCCTCTTAGAAAACTATTAATTTATAAGCAAAAACAGATCAAGATAGATATATAGGTATTATGGGTATTATATACCTATTTTAGGTATATACAAATTTTAAATTGGTATACATTTCTGGTAGAACTTTTTATCATTATGATGCAATCGTGGGATCTATGCTTGTGATATATGGCATTATTTCTTCAAATATATCGCTTCTACCCTATTATGCCTTCCCTGGTGGCTCAGACAGTAAAAAGACTGCCTGCAGTGCAGGAGACCCGGGTTTGATCCCTAGGTCAGGAAGATTCCCTGGAGAAGAAAACAGCAACCCACTCCAGTATTCTTGTCTGGAATATCCTATGAACAGAGGAGCCTGGCAGGCTATAGTTCATGGGGTCACAAAGAGTGGGACATGATTCCATCACTTCACTTTTCACTTTCTTCAAATATATTGCTTTTACCCAATTATGCCAGCAAATTTGGGAAACTCAGCAGTGGCCACAGGACTGGAAAAGGTCAGTTTTCATCTCAATCCCAAAGAAAGGCAATGCTAAAGAATGTTCAAACTACTGCACAATTGCACTCATCTCACATGCTAGCACAGTAATGCTCAAAATTCCCGAAGCTAGGCTTCAACAGTACGTGAACTGAGAATTTCCAGATGTTCAAGCAGGATTTAGAAAAGGCAGAGGAATCAAAGATCAAATTGCCAACTTCCGTTGTTGGATCATTGGAAAATCAAGACAGTTCCAGAAGAACATCTACTTCTGCTTTCTTGACTACATCAAAGCCTTTGACTGTGTGGATCACAACAAATTGTGGAAAATTCTTCAAGAGATGGGAATACCAGACCACCTTGCCTGCTTCCTGAAAAACCTGTATGATTATCAGGTCAAGAAGCAACAGTTAGAACTGGACATGAAACAACAGACTGGTTCCAAATAGGAAAGGAGTATGTCGAGCCTGTATATCGTCACCCTGCTTATTTAACTTACATGCAGAGTATATCACGTGAAATGCCAGGCTGGATGAAGCACAAGCTGGAATCAAGATTTCCAGGAGAACTAACAATAACCTCAGATATGCAGATGACACCATCTTTATGGCAAAAAGTGAAGAAGAACTAAAGAGCCTCTTGATCAAAGTAAAAGAGGAGAGTGAAAAAGTTGGCTTAAAACAACATTCAGAAAACTAAGATCATGGCAAATAGATGGGGAAACAATGGAAACTGTGAGAGACTTTATTTTGGGGGGCTCCAAAATCACTGCAGATGGTGAGAGCAGCCATGAATTTAAAAGAGGCTCGCTGCTTGGAAGAAAAAATAAGACCAACCTAGATAGCATATTGAAAAGCAGAGATATTACTTTGCCAACAAAGGTCCATCTAGTCAAAGCNTTGATGCTTTTGAACTCTGGTGCTGGAGAAGACTCTTGAGAGTCCCTTGGACTGCAAGGAGATTCAACCTGTTCATTCTGAAGGAGATCAGCCCTGGGATTTCTTTGGAAGGAATGATGCTAAAGCTGAAACTCCAGTACTTTGGCCATCTCATGGGAAGAGTTGACTCCTTGGAAAAGACCCTGATGCTGGGAGGGATTGGGGCAGGAGGAGAAAGGGAGGATAGAGAAAGAGATGGCTGGATGGCATCACTGAGTTGATGGACGCGAGTCTGAGTGAACTCCAGGAGTTGGTGATGGACTGGGAGTCGGACATGACTGAGCGATTGAACTGAACTGAACTGAAGGCCTCTAGTGGGAATCATGTTTTTCATTATTAAAAGCTGAGCTTACAGAAAAGAATAGAGAGAAGGGTAAAATGCCCAAATTGTAAGCAGAGTTTGAGACATCAGTATAAAATTAGTTTTCCTTAATATAGGGAGTTATATACGTGTCTGAATACATACATATATATATATAGCTTGCCAGGTGGTGCTAGTGGTACAGAACCCACGTGACAATGAAGGAGATATAAAAGATGCAGGTTCAATCACTGGGTCTGAAGATCCTCTGGGGGAGGGCCCGGCAACCCACAGCATTATTCTTGCCAGAAGAATCCTGTGAAGAGAGGAGCCTGAAGGACTACAAACCCTAGGGTCTCAAAGAGTCAGACATGACCGAAGGGACTTAATGTGCACACACACACACATATATAAGTCAAATTTAAAATAAGTATACACAGTAAGTTTAAAATTTTCATTGAACAATGTGATCAATAGATTATAANTACAAACCCTAGGGTCTCAAAGAGTCAGACATGACCAAAGGGACTTAATGTGCACACACACACACATATATAAGTCAAATTTAAAATAAGTATACACAGTAAGTTTAAAATTTTCATTGAACAATGTGATCAATAGATTATAAATTTTGAATCAAGTATATGATGCACAAGTTTCCAGATAAATATGAGAACTCAGGCAGCATATTTATTTTCCAAGCTGAAAAAAATAATATGACCAAGATATCTCTAACGTTCCTTGCAGTATGACAAACTTTAGACATGTTTCTCCTGACTTTTTATATCTGATTTCTCTTTCACTGAAGCATTTACTTTAGAAAAGTTGTCATTTTAACAGCTTTCTCTGACCCTTTGCGATGTAAACATTTTAAAGCTTCTTGGTAGTCTTTCCCAAGACTGTCTTTCTCAAGAGCTCTGGGAAACAAGCCTTTGAAATATGATCATGAAGGCTGGTGCCCCACTATGTCCAGTTTCTGAAGGAAGATAGGAACTTTACTAACTGGTTAGTTATATCTCTTTTTNGTGGGTTAAGACTTAGACCAATTGATTCCATTTTGTTGTACCTAGAGCTTTATGACTGTGAATGGGCACGATGACAATGATTTCCTTATTTGGACAATCAGAATAAACTGTTCAAAAAATGTCATTGTCAAAACGTGTGTACACAACCTAAGAAGCCAGTCCAATATCAAAGAGGTTTGATTTGTATCAAAGTAATTTATAACTTTAAATAATTCAAATTCTGTATGTAATTCAGACACTGTGTACATGATTCTCACTGAGAATAAAGCTTGCAATAGACGCATCTAGGTGAAGATACAGCATACTACGTCACTTGGTCATGAGTTAACTATGAAAGTTACTTAACGTAATTTAGAATCAGATGCTTCATTTGTTAATCACAGGCCTGGATGTGAAGTTGTGTAAAACTCTTTATACTCTCACATTTCTTCCAAAGATTAGAGTATGGCTATTTGTATGCATACAACTGATTCACTTCATTGTACAGCAGACTGACTGACTTCGTTGTACGGCAGAAACTAACACAACATTGTAATCCAATTATATTCCAATGAAAAAATTTTAAATAAATACAAAAAATGGAACATACATTCTAGAAATAAGTTTTTTGCATATTTTTACATGCAACAACAAGAAAGAATCTCACAGACAAGATGTTAAGCAAAAGCCATTAGACACAAGAGTACGTATTGCCTTATTTCCTTTACATGCATTTCAAGAATAGACAAAACTTACCTAACACTTGACAGAAGTCTGAATATGGGTTATATCACTACCTGGGATGATACTGATTGGAAAGGGGCATGAGGGAACTTTCTGGCTCAACGATAATATTTTATCTTTATCTGTGATGGTTCTGTGAGTATATACATACATAAACATTCATTGATCGTGATGTTTGATATTTGTTCACTTAACTACATATATATTATACCGCAGGTTTTTAAAGTGTATAAATAAGGACTCAAAAGTTATAGACTTTATTATATCAATGTTTATAAAAAGATAAAAACAATTCATCCTTTTCTTTTTAAAAAAAGATGAGCATGAATGGCATTTTACTTATTACCACCCGTGAATGCCTTAGTTAGAAATGCGTATGAAATTTTTAAGTCTTAAACCTTAATTCTTTTATTTAAAAAAGAAATCCTCATTCAATTTTTGCCAGGTCAGAATGGCATCCTCATCCATTCTCCCTGATGCTCGCATTATTTTGAATTCAAGACACTGTTTTTTGTTGCTGCTTAGTCACTCAGTCACATCTGACTCTTTGCGACCCCATGGACTGCAGCATGCGAGGCTTCCCTGTCCTTCACTATTTCCTGGAGCTTGCTCAAACTCATGTCCATTGAATCAGTGATGCCATCCAACCATTTCATCCTTCCCCTTCCCAACCATTCCATGCCCTCCCCTTCTCCTCCTACCCTCAATCTTTCCCAGCATCAGGGGCTTTTCCAGTGAGTCAGCTCTTCACATCAGGTGGCCAACGTACTAGAGCTTCAGCTTCAGCATCAGTCCTTCCAATGAATATTCAGGGTTGATTTCCTAAACATTATGGGAATATCTATGCAATTTAACTTTCCCTGGAAGCTAAGCTTCTCAGTTCTCCATTGTAGGGAGCAAAATTTGCCACCCCAAAATGTCTCTCTAGCATGTAGTTTATTACAAGGTGAAAATAATCAAGGCTCAAAAGACTCAGGAAAAAACTTTGATCTTCCCCTTAATGTCCTAAAAGAGTTCAGATTAGGGACCTGTTCCCCTGAATAGAGCTGTCACCAGAGATATGTGCAAAGAATATGGGCTGGATATAGTGGCAGAAAGTCCAGGCAGGACCTTACAAATCTCAGTCCACTTTTTGTCTCATAGTCTCTGTGTGGCCCAGCAAACATTTATTTATGAAACATTTGCATTTCCATCTTCATATAAATTGCCTTCCTCCCCTGTGAAGTCCCAAACTACCACCCAGAGTAACTAGTTACTCTGTTTTCCTGGGTCTCCCTCATATATATATATTATTAAATATTTTATTTTCTCCTAATAATCTGTCTCAGGTTGATTTCATTCTTACATCAGCCAGAAGAACCTAGAAGGGTAGAGGAAATTTTCTTCCTCCCTGACACCACCAACCTCCTTCATCAAAAGAAAAAAAAGATTTTAAAGCAACACATAAATATCTAAAGAATTTCAATTGTGAAGAGAAAAAATGATAATGCTCAATTGCAAGGAAATGATGGAAACTATCATTAAACCCATATTCTATCTTGAGACAGTTTGGACTGTTAATAATTGCCAGTATTATCAAGTACTCACTATGAATCATGGTAAGAGCATTTATCTGTATTATGTTATCAGATAACCACAGAAATTCATGAAATAGATACTAATATTAACCACATTAAATGAAAAAAGAACCTAAAGATTAGAAGAGTTAAAAAAAAATTACCCAAGTGTGGTTAGTAACTAACCACACTTGTGGTTAGATGGTGAATTTAAACTTAAGAAGCTTGATTCTGAAACAAAAATTCTTCACCATCGAGCTCTAAAATTCTTCCTTATAATGGACTGAACTGTGTCCTCCCTCTACTTTGCACCTAGTTCTGCTCCTGAGGGATACACAGAATAACTTTAATCCCCTTCCATATGACAACATTTCAAATGCTTGAAGAAAACTGTCGAGTCCTGCCCCGATCTTCTCTCCTACAGATTAAACACCGCCACCGCCTTCCACAGTTCCCACCCCCCGCTTTTTTTTTTAATATGACTTGTTTCAAGTCATGTCCGCTTGCTTAAAACCTCGCACAAAATGCACTCCAGTGTATTCAGTGATTGCCTGGAAATGGAAGAAAAGATGTTCCAAGTGGTCTGAAATGTATACAACACAAAGCACACTGCTGGTCTGCTCTAGAAGAGAACAACCACCTTAAACGGAAGCTAGAAATGATTCGTACGTCGTGGAAGAAGCCCTGGGACTGTGTGAAGGAAAGTTACATGGCTCAAAATAGCCTGGAGTTACAACTCCGCTCCAGGTCCTCCCCACAATTCTATGCAAAACAAAGAACTCTCTCATCTGAAGGAAAAAAAAATGGACATTAAGGTTGATTACACCCAGCTCCCAGCCCATCCAGCCTCTGGCTGATCTCCAGAATTCCTTGTCCCAGCCGTTTAAGAGATAACTACTCCGAACAACCTTAGAGAAGAACAATCCCCTTGACAGTGGATGTTCACATATATGCCTATATATACCTACTCTTTCCTTGGGTTAGTGCAGCAGCTCACTAATCTGACTGCTGCCCCTTCTCGCCTCATTAAAGCTGATCTGTTCTGTAAAGTGCTGGTCTCCTTCTTCTTCCGCACCTCGCCTTCTCTGACTCCCTTACCCTACACTGCGCACACACCACACTCAGGACAGATGTCCCTGCAACAAGGGACGGCTCCAGGAAAGCGATGTGAAGATACTTTCTTCTCACCTTCTACTTTCCTAAAGCCTGATCAAAGCCCCTGATCCTTGAGCAAACTTTCAGAGCTCCAAATTTCATGGCACAGTCAGGCAGGTCATGTTGGATAGCTATTGGATTGGTCAACAAGTTCATTCAGGTTTTTTCATAAGATGTTAAGGAAAAACCCAAACGAACTTGTCACCCAAACCAATACCTCTCGTATGCATAGAAGTCGCTGTGAAAACTCGTGGTTGACTGTGAGACAACCCAAGTGGATAAAGATGAGCAGTGCTCACTTGTGCGAGCCTATCTTGGGTCAGGACCAAGTGGGTTCGACTCAGGGTGGTCAGAAGCCTATTGGATGGTTGATAACGATATCCCTCCACAGGGGCAATAGATACATGCTGCGAGTCTTAGTGATGGAGAGTCCAAACAGGAGGCGGGGGGAGGGGAGCAGAAAAGAGCTTTGTTCTTAAATCCAGTAAAACTTCCTGACCAGGTTTATCAAAGTCTCTGGGACAGATATGAACAGACAGGAGCAAGTCTGGCACCTGAGGCACTGGGAAAATACACTGTATCCAGCAGCCTGATGGCTGATATCTGACTGGTCCCTAAACTGGAACAGAGATCAGAAACACTCAGAAAGAAGGATGCGAACAAGAGGGCTGTAAGGTTGGAGGTATACCCAGGAGTAACGGAGATAAATGTGACAAGGAATAAATATGAGAGCGAAGAGGAGGCTGCCACTAACAGACAAACAAATGGTGTTTTTTCTGATTTATATAAAACATCAGAGAAGAGAAAAGGGACCCAGATTAGAAAACATCAGCCATTTTTGTAAAAACCTCTTCTTTCTCAAGATTGATTGATTGACTGTCAGAGATTAAGGCATAACAATGAAATACCATCTCCTGCATTTCAAGAAACAATCTCCAAAAGGCAACTAAAACTATTTACCTAGGAAAACCAAGAGCAGAAGCTATATATATTTCAGGTATGGATGTTAATGTGTTCAGAAGTTCAAATACTTGAGATTCTTCTTATAATTTTTAAACTTAAACAAAGTGCTTCCAAACCTCCTCCTTCCTTCACTGACAAATATAATAAAGCTCCTGGGGCTTAGATCTTATTATTATTAAATACTTATTAAGTCTCCCTGGTGTGCTGAATGCCACACATAATAGATGGATAAATACATCGTGTGCCCTCCTTTGAAGAGCTTAAGAGTCTTATAAAACCGATAGGACACACAAATAAACACCTCCAAATTTCTGCCAGAGAGTATTTACTAGAATCAATGTCATTACCACGCCTTGGTGCTGGGTGCAGGGGAGAAAACGGAATTGGTCTCATTTGATGAAAAGGAAGAAACGCTCGGACAGAATTATTCCAGCAACATGCAGCCTGCTCTCTCCCTTCCCTCCACCCCAGAGAAGGTGCATGCCCCCCCTGTCCATAGCTAATCTTTCCACCCAAGTCCTCCCTCCATCTCGTATCCCGCTGCTGCTCAGGCTCAGTCCTTCATCTTCTCCAGCCAGGATCACTGTAAAGGCCTCACCGCTCTGAGCAATCCTCCTGCACACTGTCTCCCAAGGAATTTTCTTAATAAAATGTAAATTTCGCCATGTCACTCTCTTCTGTTTAAAGATTCTTCAGTGGCTTCCCGCAGCTCTCAGGATATAGTCTGAATTAATCCCCTCGCAGGACAAGAAATGATCTTTGCGGTTTGCATCTTTCAGAGATTTTTCATTCTCACCTTACCTCTCCTCAAGCCTACTGTCCTTGACTTGAAGGCTCCTGAATCTGCTGGACTTTTAGACATCTCCCCAACTTAACTCACGCCCAAGGGAGCCTGGGCTGCCTTGCCCTTCTCTCCTGATGGAGCAGTTCAAGCGTTGCTTTCTTGCGAAAAGCATTTTCAAGCCTTCCTGCATTTCCCTGGGCTGGCCCTGCTCCAGGCCTCTTTCTGTTCTCAGGCGAGACCCTACAGGTGCATCTCCTGTGACAGCACTGTGTCAGTCCTTGGCTATCTCAACTAGACCAGAAACAACTCTAGAAAACAACTGGATCCCTTTCCTTTCTGTATCTCTAGCACTGACACAGAATTTATAAAGAAAAAATAAGAGCTAATGAGCGAACTGCAGTCCATGGGGTTGAAAAGACGTGACTTAGTGACTGAACGACAACAAATGAACCTAAAGCAAAATAAAACAATATTTTTGAATACAAAAATGAATGAAGAGGCTGTCCATGGGGAGATTCAGGATTGGGAGCTCGTGTACACCTGTGGTGGATTCATGTCGATGTATGGCAAAGCCAATAGAGTATTGTAAAGTAAAATAAAGTAAAAAAATAAATAAATAAAAATAAAAAGTTTAAAAAAAAAGAAAATGAAGAAAGACAATGAATTGTTATAAGGATTTGTGAATAAACATTTATTCATTTCTATAAAAAAAAAAAAAAGGAATCCGACTGCCAATGCAGGGGACACGGGTTAGATCCCTGCTCCAGGAAGATTCCACAATGAAGCTCGTCAACAACTACTGAGCCTTCACGCCTGGAGCCCATGTTCCAAAAACAAGAGGAGCCACCACAGCGGGAAGCCCGTGCACTGCAGCTAGAGAAAGCCCACATGTAGCAACACAGACCCAGAGCAGCCCCTCAAAAAGAATGCGTGAAGGATCACTGGTGGTCCAGCCTCCAGGAGGTCTTAGGAAAGGACTGGATGCCTAGTGTGAACTCCAGGGTTCTGGACAAGCTGGAATTGGGAAGAAAGAGGGGAGGCATACGAGCACAAGGGTGCCCAGCTAGGAAGCGAATTCCTCTCAGGGATCTGCTCTGACCTCCCAGCCTGGAAAACAGGAACCAACCTGCAACCCCTGGAGACTTTGTGTCCATATCTACTATTCTTTACAGGGTTCTCCTTGGTGAGCTGCTCACTACAGGCCATACATCAAACTCCCAATCTGCTGGCTTTCTGGAAGGCCCCTTATCTTCTGTAGCTTTGTAGGAAGATAGTGTCTCTCCCTTATTGGGAGCCCCATCTAGGTCTGAGGCTCCCCCCAGCCGCTCGCACACAGGCACCCCCCACCAAGCATAGGAAGCCGGGGTCAGTGTGGTCCTCGCCTTGCAGAACGTGGAGCTGCCGGGACACACGAACCTCTCAGTTACCCGTTCATTTCAGCCTCTTTCACTCGCCTCCTTCTCCGGCTTTTTCCACCTCCTCCTGAAGAAAGTTTTTAGCTGGAGAAGAGCAGGCTTGACTGCCCAAGCCCTCCACCGGGCACACAGGCCAGCAGGTGAAGTTAGAACAGCCCCCAGCACAGGGCTTGGGCTATAAGGAGGAGCGGGATTAACGGAGTCCCTTGTAACCCAGGGCCACCTCCCCCTTCCATAGGGAGGGCTCCTGCTGCTGGCTCCTCAGGGCTTCCCACCTCCGGGCAGCACAGGGCGGTCTCAGGATGGAGCTGACACCACTGCCCCTCTGCTCACTCCGGTGAGACTCAACAACTGTATGCCCTGAACAACAGCCAACCAGGCTCTCTTGCTATTCCCAGAGCAATAGGAGAAAGAGGAGCGCGAAGGACAGGGGAGATGATCAGAGGTGAAGGGGGACACGAGTGGGACATAAAGAGACAGGAGAAAGTGAATGACATCTCGCATGTAAAGGAGACGCTTCATGAACGACACTAGGAAGGAATTCGTGCTCCTGCCAAGTGCGTGTTTAATACGACAGGCAGGGAACCACCTTGAGGGTTTCAGAGAGCACAGTACATCCAGGAGCTGCCCTGAGCCTCCTCGGTACTTACCTGTGAGCACAGGGTCAGGATGAGACCACGTGAAGGCAGCCTGGGTTTCAGGTGGTGTCTGAATTTGTACTGCCCTCTGTAAGAATCAGGGCTTCCCTGGTGGCTCAGATGATAAAGAACCTGCCTGAAACCCAGGAGACCCGGATTCAATCCCTGGGTCAAGAGGATCCCCAGGAGAAGGAAATGGCAACCCACTCCAGTATTCTTGCCTGGAAAACCCCATGGACAGAGGACCCTGGCAGGCTACAATACAAGGGGTCACAAAGAGGTGAGAACGACTGAGCAACTAACACTGTAAGAATCAAAGTGACTACGGTGTAGAAGGAACGTGGCCGTAGGATTTGGGGGTGCCGGGTTCAAACTCTTTTGCTGTGTGACTGGCCTCTGTGAGTCCCGGATTCCTTATCTTTAAGATGGGGCTGAATATAATACCCTTCACAGATTTGTCTGGGAAGAGTCCATGCATATGTATTTTGCAACATGCAATAAAGTGTCCGCTCTGGGTGCCTCCCAGCCTGGGGAAGAAACAGACTTCCCTGGCAGTCCAGTGGTTAAGACTGTGCTCTTCCAGTGCAGGATGACAGGTTTGATCCCTGGCTGGGGAGCTAAGATCCCGCATGCTGAGGCACGGCCCAAAAAAACCACAGGAAAGCAGGAAGCAGAAAAGTAGGTGGGCCCAAACGCACATTACAGACCCTCGGGGCTCCTCCTCCTGTTCTCTGCTTAGGAGAGCAGGTAGGCAGGCTCCTGGTCCCGCGGGCAAGAGTCCCAGCCCTATGGGACTGGGCAACATCTCACCTTACTCTGCAATCTTCCCACCCGAAAGAAACAACTGTGCCCTCCTCCTTACGCCTGAGCCAAGAGTAACAGTGGCAGTAAGCATCACAGAACACAGGTAGAAAGAATATAACGCCAATACCCAGAGTCCACATGGCCTGATGGAATACCCCGCGTCTATCTATAGTGCTACACAAGCTATGTTCACCACATTTCCTTTTCTTTTGTGAAACAAAAGTCCCATCACAGCACGTGCACATGTGCTAAGTCACTTTGACTCTGTGCAACCCAGTGGACCACAGACCACCAGGCTCCTCTGTCCACAGGATTCTCCAGGCAAGAATTCTGGAGTTGGTTGCCATACTCTCTTCCAGGGGTTCTTCCTGACCCAGGGATCATACCTGCGTCTCTTGCGTCTCCTGCATTGGCAGGTGGGTTCTTTACCACTAGCGCCACCCTGGGAAGATCCATTAGAGCACAGGCAGACGTAGCACTAAAACATGATTTTTAAGACTAGAATCTTCTATTCAGCACCTCCTATGCCTTTCTTACATCAGCCTGCATACTCAGCACAACCCAAGACATACATGGANCTCCCCCCAGCCGCTCGCACACAGGCACCCCCCACCAAGCATAGGAAGCCGGGGTCAGTGTGGTCCTCGCCTTGCAGAACGTGGAGCTGCCGGGACACACGAACCTCTCAGTTACCCGTTCATTTCAGCCTCTTTCACTCGCCTCCTTCTCCGGCTTTTTCCACCTCCTCCTGAAGAAAGTTTTTAGCTGGAGAACAGCAGGCTTGACTGCCCAAGCCCTCCACCGGGCACACAGGCCAGCAGGTGAAGTTAGAACAGCCCCCAGCACAGGGCTTGGGGAATAAGGAGGAGCGGGATTATCGGAGTCCCCTGTAACCCAGGGCCACCTCCCCCTTCCATAGGGAGGGCTCCTGCTGCTGGCTCCTCAGGGCTTCCCACCTCCGGGCAGCACAGGGCGGTCTCAGGATGGAGCTGACACCACTGCCCCTCTGCTCACTCCGGTGAGACTCAACAACTGTATGCCCTGAACAACAGCCAACCAGGCTCTCTTGCTATTCCCAGAGCAATAGGAGAAAGAGGAGCGCGAAGGACAGGGGAGATGATCAGAGGTGAAGGGGGACACGAGTGGGACATAAAGAGACAGGAGAAAGTGAATGACATCTCGCATGTAAAGGAGACGCTTCATGAACGACACTAGGAAGGAATTCGTGCTCCTGCCAAGTGCGTGTTTAATACGACAGGCAGGGAACCACCTTGAGGGTTTCAGAGAGCACAGTACATCCAGGAGCTGCCCTGAGCCTCCTCGGTACTTACCTGTGAGCACAGGGTCAGGATGAGACCACGTGAAGGCAGCCTGGGTTTCAGGTGGTGTCTGAATTTGTACTGCCCTCTGTAAGAATCAGGGCTTCCCTGGTGGCTCAGATGATAAAGAACCTGCCTGAAACCCAGGAGACCCGGATTCAATCCCTGGGTCAAGAGGATCCCCAGGAGAAGGAAATGGCAACCCACTCCAGTATTCTTGCCTGGAAAACCCCATGGACAGAGGACCCTGGCAGGCTACAATACAAGGGGTCACAAAGAGGTGAGAACGACTGAGCAACTAACACTGTAAGAATCAAAGTGACTACGGTGTAGAAGGAACGTGGCCGTAGGATTTGGGGGTGCCGGGTTCAAACTCTTTTGCTGTGTGACTGGCCTCTGTGAGTCCCGGATTCCTTATCTTTAAGATGGGGCTGAATATAATACCCTTCACAGATTTGTCTGGGAAGAGTCCATGCATATGTATTTTGCAACATGCAATAAAGTGTCCGCTCTGGGTGCCTCCCAGCCTGGGGAAGAAACAGACTTCCCTGGCAGTCCAGTGGTTAAGACTGTGCTCTTCCAGTGCAGGATGACAGGTTTGATCCCTGGCTGGGGAGCTAAGATCCCGCATGCTGAGGCACGGCCCAAAAAAACCACAGGAAAGCAGGAAGCAGAAAAGTAGGTGGGCCCAAACGCACATTACAGACCCTCGGGGCTCCTCCTCCTGTTCTCTGCTTAGGAGAGCAGGTAGGCAGGCTCCTGGTCCCGCGGGCAAGAGTCCCAGCCCTATGGGACTGGGCAACATCTCACCTTACTCTGCAATCTTCCCACCCGAAAGAAACAACTGTGCCCTCCTCCTTACGCCTGAGCCAAGAGTAACAGTGGCAGTAAGCATCACAGAACCCAGGTAGAAAGAATATAACGCCAATACCCAGAGTCCACATGGCCTGATGGAATACCCCGCGTCTATCTATAGTGCTACACAAGCTATGTTCACCACATTTCCTTTTCTTTTGTGAAACAAAAGTCCCATCACAGCACGTGCACATGTGCTAAGTCACTTTGACTCTGTGCAACCCAGTGGACCACAGACCACCAGGCTCCTCTGTCCACAGGATTCTCCAGGCAAGAATTCTGGAGTTGGTTGCCATACTCTCTTCCAGGGGTTCTTCCTGACCCAGGGATCATACCTGCGTCTCTTGCGTCTCCTGCATTGGCAGGTGGGTTCTTTACCACTAGCGCCACCCTGGGAAGATCCATTAGAGCACAGGCAGACGTAGCACTAAAACATGATTTTTAAGACTAGAATCTTCTATTCAGCACCTCCTATGCCTTTCTTACATCAGCCTGCATACTCAGCACAACCCAAGACATACATGGAGTGGCTGGAGTGAAATGAATGGTGGAGGACAGATTCATACTTTGACACACAGATTATCTCCAGAAACTTCTACGCGGCGCTGCCTTAAGAACCTGCTGTCCCAAGAAGGGGTCAGAACTGGAGTCTGAGAGACAGGGGAAGGTCTATAAGGGGTCCTAAAATACTACTGCTGCCACTTACTCTCTGAGGCACCAGGAGAGTCATTTCGACTTTTTAGGCCTCCAATTCAACATCTAAAAAATGAATGGTCAGCAAGGTGCCACCTGCAGATGAGCTTTGGGGAGAGGGCTCACAGAGGTGCTGCTGCTGCTAAGTCGCTTCAGTTGTGTCCGACTCTGTGCAACCCCAGAGACAGCAGCCCACCAGGCTCCCCCGTCCCTGGGATTCTCCAGGCAAGAACACTGGAGTGGGTTGCCATTTCCTTCTCCAATGCATGAAAGTGAAACCGCTCAGTCGTGTCCGACTCTTCAGGACCCCATGGACTGTAGCCCACCAAGCTCCTCCGTCCATGGGATTTTCCAAGCAAGAGTGGAGTGGGGTGCCATTGCCTTCTCCACACAGAGGTGCTGCAGATGCTATTTACTGTGACTAGAGAGCACTGGGCTGGGCATGCACTCCGACCCTACTATTCCCAACATTACCCACCCCACACCCGCTCCAGGGCCATCTGAGATACCTCAAATGGAGACAGTGGTTCTAAGATGCCACCCCCTCACTGCCTGTGCCTTTGGAAACTGAATTTCTCTCGCCAAACCTCGGTTTCTTCATCTATAAAACATGGGTACAAACAACGTATACTTCCTAGGGTAGTCACAGGATTAAATTAGTTATCTTATGCAAAGCCCTCAGCACAGTAGCCGGTACCCTGAACAATATCGACTACCTAATTATTCTTATCATCATGACTGCTGATGTATTTTCATCTTTAATTATAAATTCCTCATTCCACTCACTAAGCCTCCCATGGAAAGAAAACCCACCTCAGCATCAGTCCCTGACAACAGGCCACGAGCAAGTGGCTAACCTCTGACCAGGCCCCAAGAGACTACCAGATGGAGCGACTGGGTTGAATTCTTCAATAAATGGCACCTGGACTGGTTCTCTGCCCACCTACACCCCCCTCCCTCTCCCTAGCCCAAGCACCAAGTTCCATTTCAGACCCTGCCAGTAAGCAGCCTTCTACATATTACTTAATGCCTCTGAGCCTCCGTTTTCTCATCCATAAAAAGCAGGCAAGGAGCCACCATGTTAGAGGCAGAAATAAGGTAAGTGAGGTGAAAGCAACCAGCACAGGCCCTGTTGTGCATTAGCCACACGGTAACTTAGATCGATTTCAACTTGAATCTGAGCCACTCCATTTTCTTGCTCTCCACTAGCTGTTTCAGATCTGCTAGTGGGACCTAAGGGCACCACCCAAGTCCTGGCCACAGGCAAACCAACACCATTTGCTGTCCTCTCTCTCTATTTTAAGCAGTGCCTCCCGGGACTGCTCCTGGCCATTCTGGAACAGTCAGGCATCTTGCAGATGTAGCGCTGAAGGCATCCAGGTCTCTTGGAGCAACACCGCCCAAGAGGACTTGCTGCAGTGATGGCCATTTCTATATGTGGGGGCCAACATGCAGCCCTTGAAATACAGCTCAGCAACTGAGAGACTCAACTGTTATTTCATTTAACTTTAATTCTAAATGTAAAGATGATCTGTGGGTATTGTATCCCATATTGGACAACGCACCCTTAGAACCACCCCTAGTTGATGCCAAAGTGCTAACTCCAGCCACTCTTCCGAGCAAGCCATCCCAACCCTTCCAACCGGCTGGCTGGTATCTGTGTTGGGACTTTGCTACTTCCACCAGGACTGGTTTGAGGAAGCAGGAAAATGAGGTCACTCAACGGCTATTTCCAGTGCCCTCCACGATCATGAGGCAGCCAGAAGACTTGTTTTTAACATGCAGGTAAAAATCAACATTTCCCTGGTTCACTGTATTTGGGGGAATGTATGTAAATTTCAGCTACCTTTTTGTCAATAATAGTCGCTAAGGGTTTTGCTTGCAGTGGGATTATTTTGTGGGAAATCTCACCAAAGGGCAGAGCTTTCAGGCCAGTGATAAAAAGGCTGTACCCTGACTGAAGATAAGGGGCAAATGGCTGGGGACCTTTTCAAACATGAGATCTCTGGCAATTTAATTTCACTCGGTCAAAAGCCTACAAGAATTACCTTACTTCACAATGTTTTTTACATTAATCTTGCCAAGATCAGATTCCAGGAAGCAATAAAGAATATTAAGTTAGCTTTTACTTTAAATCAGAAAGTTTGTTAGGTTTCATATCCTACACAAATTATCATCTTTGCCAAACTGAGACTGGCCCTAAGGGGGTTGAGAGAGAGAGAGGATTTGTCCTCTTGTTTGGAATGTGTGAACCTTGAATAGAGTCATGACCTTCATCCAGGGTATTAAATGTGTCCAGTGGATGGTTCTCAGTCACTTACTCCAGGCAAAAACAAAACATCACAGTCCAAGTGAGAGAAAATATGGGAAAGTATACCTGCTCACTTGATAAAGATCTGCCGAGCCTTTACCATTTATATATCCATCACCTACTCAATGGACAGGAGTCTGAACAAGCTCTGGGGCACAGTGAAGAACAGGGAAGATTGGCGTGCTGCAGCCCATGGGGGCACAAAGAGTCAGACATGACTTAGCAACTGAACAACAATTACAAGCCTTTACCGCCTGCCCAGGAAGACACAGACAACAGGGTTCCAAGTCCAGTTGCTGCTGCTAAGTCACTTCAGTCGTGTCCGACTCTGTGCGACCCCATAGACGGAAGCCCACCAGGCTCCCCCATCCCTGGGATTCTCCAGGCAATAACACTGGAGTGGGTTGCCATTTCCTTCTCCAAAGCATGAATGTGAAAAGTGAAAGGGAAGTCGCTCAGTCGTGTCCGACTCTTAGCGACCCCATGGACCGCAGCCTACCAGGTTCCTCTGTCCATGGGATTTTCCGAGCAAGAGTACTGGAGTGGGTTGCCATTGCCTTCTCCGCCAAGTAGAGTTAGAGATAAACTTATAAATGAGTAACTGCCATTTAAAAGATACACAGCCCTCACTAGCTGCCTGGAAGCACAGACATTCCACAGGGAAAGTCAAGGAAGGCTTTCCCAAGAGGGAGCCTTGAGTTGGGACTGAAGCCTAGAGAGAAGTACACCAGGCCGCAAGGGGAGAGGGAAGAGCTGTGCTTCCAGAAGAGGACAGAACCACAACAGGGGAGCGAGTCTTCTACACCTGGGATGAGCTCCAGAGCTGGCCTGTTCTCAGAAGTCTCTCAGTCTTTCCAGTCTTCACTGGCTACCTGAGCCCTCTTCCAAATGGAAGCCACCAGTCCAAGAACATCCTGCCCGTTCAGGTCATGCCCCATTATGGGAAGGCTCCGAGTTGAGTCCTGCTAACGAAATCCCACATCAAGGATACTGCTTCTTTATACAAAGCCCCAGCAACTGGCCATCCCTATGAATGGTGTTTGCTCTTTCTGAAAATAGACCCCTCACTGCCACCGGAGGTAGCCATTTTGGATGATGATCCAAAAATTTTAGAGGGAGCTGAGGACCATCAGGGTGGGCTGGCTGTGTTGGGAAATGCTGTAGTACTATTATAAAAGAGAGAAAGATGTTAAGTGATAGCTGATGTAATGAGAGGAATATCAGGAGGTTAAAAACGGCTGCAAAGTACAGTAAAATAGAATGATGCAGAAGAAAAAGACAGCGATGACCAACGTAAGTGCAGGCTAGCTGGTCTTTCTTCTGGCATGATATTAGATTCCTAAAATTGATCTTCTAAGCCATGCTTATTGAGGACACTAGTTTTCAGAAGGTACATTTACCACAAGCTAGAATATTCACAGGAAACTATACAATATTACAGATAAATATATACTCAAAACTAGCCTAACATAATTAGATGAGAAACATTTGTTTCATTAGATGACAATATCTCATTTTAAGTGACAATTTCAGAATATACAAAAATGCTTCTTTCTGCTTTCTTATTATTCTGGATGCTAGAAAAGTGTTGGATTTTTTGGGTAGAGGTTTTTTGTTTTTTTTTTTTTTNTGGTAGGCTGCAGTCCATGCGGTCACTAAGAGTCAGACACAACTGAACGACTTCACTTTCACTTTTCACTTTCATGCACTGGAGAAGGAAATGGCGATCTACTCCAGTGTTCTTGCCTGGAGAATCCCAGGGACGGGGCATCCTGGTGGGCTGCCGTCTATGGGGTCGCACAGAGTTGGACATGAGTGGGGTGACTCAGCAGCAGCAACCTTGGGCAAGTTATTTTACCCCAAAGCCTGAGGTTCTGCATTGGGGAAAGGAGGCTAATAATTGTACCTTCTTTATAGGGTTGTTAAGGTTCAGGTGAAGTGCAAGGTGTCTGACACATAGTAAGTGTCCCATAACTATTAGCTCTTAACATTACCAACGTCCCCTGGATTTGAAATAGCCTCAAATGTGCTTGGATTATACTGCCATACCGAGGCTAATTCAATCTTTCCTCAATGGTTCAGAGAGCACTAAAGTGCTTCGGCAGGTCAGCTGAAATAGAAATCATGTCTCCAGCTCATTAGCCAGAATGGCAGACAGCAGAGTGCCCTGGTTGTCCTAGCTCGGGCCCTCGCTCTCACAAGGGAAGCTGGCTAGGGAAAGCTGATGTTTCGGCCATGTGGCAGTCTTCCACATTGAATTGTTATTTGGGGTCGGATTACAAGATTAGTAGACAGGAGCACACAGTCAATGAAATAATACATTTTAACTCTAGAAAAAAAAAAAAAAAGATACAGCAGCTCTTGGAAGCTTTACTCCTTACATGAAATTTAAACTGGCAGGAGTGTGAAATTCATCACAGAGTCTAAAACCTCACTAAAGGCAAATGAACAATTATCAGTGATAATGTAAAGAGTCAGAGGAATGCCTGGTGGGGAGCCTGTGGCACCCAGGGTAAGTCCAGTTTTATTTAATGTCTTACTTAATGATCTGGAAGAGAGATAAACAGAAGACTAAAGACAGACGCCGCACTGGACATCTGTTGGCTCTGCCTGCCGGGCACCCATTCTCCTGCTGGTGGTAGTAACACCCAAGTCGTGCTTTGGGAAACAACTCCCTCTCCAGTGGATAAAACTTCCATAGGACTGTTAAATAAGATGCCCAATGTTAGACCAGAAACATCTTCTCCCCCCGGAATCTGAATCTTAAGTAGAGCACCATAGTGACTTCAGAAATCACAGACCCATCCAGCATCATTTTCTCTGGGAATATAGTCTCTGAGAGAAAGAAAATGCATTTATTAATTCCTGCTACCCAGATCCTTGGAAGCACTGTGACACTTTTCCTTTCCTTTCCCTTCAGATCTAAAATACATCTTTTTCCCCCTTATATGAGTTAATATTATTTTCTGTGGACTGCAACCAAAAAGTCCCACTAATAAAGATGCAGCTTCTACAACATCTGAAGTGACTGGAAATCTGCAGGCCTGACCCTCCAGCAATTCTCAAAATACCCTTTCAGACATTAACATAAGAAACAATGCAAGTGATCTAAAAATCAGAGTGTTTTGATTTGACTTGAAAGAAATTCACATTGACATTTTTCTGGGCAAAAGAAATTATTCTAATATTTACGCAACAGAACAAGTCACCTGATCTTAGAACTAAGGTGAAAGCAGAGGACCAGACAGGCGATCTCAATGAGATGAGGCACTTCTAAATGCCATTAAAGTTCTATATTGCATAAAAGGCAACCCATCAGACATTAGCAAAGTACAACACGGTGAGTGACCTCTATGGTACGTTGTCTGAATCATTAGGTACACACTTTATTTAAAGAGAGAGAGAAAGGAGAGAAGAAACCCAATGGGGTTTGGAGAAGCAGCATAATAAAAATAAATCAAGCCATTCAGGGTAAAGGGATGAATGCTAAGGAGACACCAGCTTTGTTTTTCAACAGCCTTGCTCTCCTGGGTGGAGCACCTATAACGAGACCACCATCTTTGCTGGAGACTAAAAGCCACTCCGGGCTTAAGTGCCACACCTGCTGATTAGGGAAACCCCAGCCACTGAGGCTGCAAAGTGGAAGTGAAGACTAGGGGTGAGACCAGCCCAGCAGCTGCTGCTGTTGTTCTCCATCATCAGCAAACCCTACTCTGCCTCCACGATGACTCCCGTACACAGGTTTGGAGTTAGAAGGAGATGCCTTGTCAACAACGAGAAAACGAGTGGAAGGACGGAAAGTGGGTCTGGAGGGACAAACCTAAGAACACTCATCTCCGTATCTATACTGAGATTTCTTTCTTATCTCACACCTTGACAACTTTTCACACCTTCCTCCAAAGGACGTGATGTTCATTTCAACCTTCTACTCTCTCTAAGGTCTTCAGTGCTGTCTACTGTGCTCGGTAGTATCCAACTCTTTGCAACCCTGTGGACTACAGCCCACCAGGCTCCTCTGCCAATAGGATTTTCCAGGCAAGAATACTGGATGGAAAAGGTTGCCATTTCCTACTCCAGGGGATCTTCCCAACCCAGGGATCAAACCTACTTTTCTTGCATCTCCTGCATTCACAGGTAGATTCCTTACCATCGCACCAGGTAGTCCAGGTCAGTCGCTCAGTCGTATCCAACTCTTTGCGACCCCATGAACCACAGCACACCAGGCCTCCCTGTCCATTACCAACTCCTGGAGTCCATCCAAACCCATGTCCATTGAGTCGGTGATGCCATCCAACCATCTCATCCTCNATCGCCCGACTCCACCTTAGGGACCTCTCTCGGCTCCTTCTTGTCTCTAACTATAGACTGAGTTCCAGCCTCCCATGTGATTTGACTCATCCAGGACTCCGACTCCTACAAAATCCTCTTCACAGCACGTGACGGGGCAAGGATAACAGGAAGAAATTATAGGGTAATTTAGGAGCACAGTGTTAGAAGAGGCTCTCGCAAGATGAGAGGTGTTACGTCATGCAAGGGCGGCACCAGAAAGTGGGGCGGCTGTCCTTTTTGAGCATCTGCTGACAGAATCTTCAAAGCACAGCTTCCTTTCCTGACCCATCCCCATGCGTGCTAGACAGGAGTGTGTGCACGGCTCTGTAGGCCAGAATCACTGGTACGTCATGCACTTCATCTCTGCTCTGACAGGGGCACCAGGAGATGGTTTATGAGCGAACTCATCCACTGCCCTCCATGACATTGGCCTCAGGCTTTTGGGAAGGACCCCAAACACCCTGAGGCTCCCTTGGGACCTTAAAACCAAGGGAGCCCCGTAGTCATCTGTTCCACTTTTAATCCCTGACAGTTAAAATTCAAGCATTAGAAACAGTTTTTAAAGCTATTAATAGTGAGATTTTTGATGAGCTAGTTCAAAGTCAGCATTAATGACCTGTTAATGATTTTAATGGTTCTTGCAATAAGCCCTGTGAATGACCTATTGTTAAAATACAGAATAACTGGCTTTTATATGAAGCCATTAACTCTTCTTTTCTCATAACTCTATCCCAACTGAAATATTCTTTTTTCCTTTCAATTTGAAGGGTTCATGGATAAATAAAACTGAGATACACACTAAGAATACATTTTGGTGCCTGCGAATCAGAGAAGGCAAAGGAAAAGAGCCAAGAAGAGGACTCTGAGTTTCTGTTTGTATGCAGCACTGACTCACTGAGGAAGCAAAGCCAGCAGGGGCACAATCAGACCAAGAAGGGGGCAGAAGAGAAGAGCAGTCTGAAGGTAGAAATGAGAGGGTAATGGTGATGGAGATGGAATGGTAGGGACCCATCAGCATCCAGGAGTTGCACCTGCTTCAGTCATACACTGCTGCTGCTGCTGCTGCTGCTGCTGCTAAGTCGCTTCAGTCGTGTCTGACTCTGTGCAACCCCATAGACAGAAGCCCACCAGGCTCCTCCGTCACTGGGACTCTCCAGGCAAGAACACTGGAGTGGTTGCCATTTCCTTCTCCAATGCATGAAAGTGAAAAATGAAAGTGAAGTTGCTCAGTCGTGTCCGACTCAGCGACCCCATGGATTGCAGCCTACCAGGCTCCTCCGTCCATGGGGTTTTGCAGGCAAGAGTACTGGAGTGGGGTGCCATTGCCTTCTCTGCAGTCATACACACCCAACACCAAAAAGCAGCACCCCACTCTGATGTGTTTGATGAACTAACAGGTTTTCTCTCTTGCTTTGGATCTGGCTTAATGCCTGAGCCACTGCGCCTTGCCGGCTTATGTCCTCCAAAGCCACGATCCATCTCTAAACAAGGTACCCAGTCCTTTCTCGCCAGGCAGCAGAAGCAGCTATTGTCCTGGCTAGTGTGGTCTTTCTTCAGTTGACAACACTACGTAGAGACCACCTAATACAATGACCCTCTGGTTTCAGCTTCTCACCAGTACCATTCTGCTTGGTGGCTGAAAACTGGTGAGAGCAGGGGAGTCTATCCCACAATGAAAGCATAGGAAGCAGACAAGTGTGTTTGTCTCTGCTGGCAAGCGACAAATGAACAAAGTCAAAGACTCGGCCCCCACCTGGCTCTGCTGGCATTATGAAACACAGACATGGAAAGAAGCCATTTAAGGTGTTGTCGACTTGTCTGGAAATTCACGAACCAGGATCCACGGCTGACAGCATTTGCATCAAAGAGCAAATAAGACAGAAAATAGTGTCACAGTAAGACGAGACCACCGAGCATCTCAGCCTGACAGAGGATATTGAAAATATTTCCTGAAAGAGATCACAAAACTGGCAGAGAGGCAAAATATGTTTGTGAGATGAGATTTCAATTATTTAGACATGCTAGAAGTTTAATTCTTTTAAAACAGGGTATCTGATTTTTTCCTTCTGACAGCAGTATTTCCAGAAGGCTAGGAAATCTTTGAGAAGAGCTGCTGCAAGGGAGAGGTTAAGGTTCCTCCCTCAGGAAGCCCTAGCAGTGGGCCAGCCAATGTTTTTTCCCCTGTAGAGGGAAAGATTTTACACTTTGTGATCTATACAGGCTCTGACACAGCTATTCATCTTGGCCTTTGTAATGCCAAAGCAGCCACAGACAATAGGTAAACAAGTGAACAAGGCTATATTTCAATAAAACTTTATTTACAAAAACAAATAGCAGACCCAATTTATTCTGCAGGCTATAGTTGAAGGATGCTTGCCCTAGATGGTTATGTAGAATTAATGATATCCCTATGAGAAAATGACCACATCCTCCTGGAATTTATACTAAAGAAATGGGATGCAGTGAAGAATAAGACATGTCATTTAGTAAGATGATTTCTGAGATTAAATTAAAAGTTGGAAATAATGCATTTGAGCCTAAAGACATTTCTAAAACAGCAATGTGATTCAAAAGAGATGTAACACACTGCTTAAGTGATTTGATTCTGGCTGTTTAATAGCTAATTATCCCAATGCTCAGTAGCTCAGTCCTGTCTGACTCTCATGAGACTCCATGGACTATAGCCCACCAGGATCCTCTGTCCATGGGATTTCCCAGGCAAGAATACTGGAGTGTGTTGCCATTTCCTTCTTCAGGAAATCTTCCTGACCCAGGGATTGAACCCATGTCTTTTGCATATCCTGCTCTGGCAAGCAGATTCTTTACCACTGTGCCACCTGGGAAGGGTAATAATCCCAATGCAGATATTTAAGAGACAATATGGATACCTAGGAAGTCTGTGATTAAATCAGATTTTATCAGAAAATGTCTAAAAGTAGGATGTGTGTGCCTAGTCGCTCAGTCATGTTCAACTCTTTGCGACCCCATGGACGATAGCCTACCAGGCTCCTCTGTCCATGGGATTCTCCAGACAAGAATACTGGAAAGGGCTGCCATACCCTGCTCCAGGGGATCTTCCTAAACTCAGGGATCAAATCCAGGGATCAAACCCAGGTCTCCTGCATTGCAGGCTGATTCTTTACCATCTGAGCCACCAGGGAAGCCCATAAAAGTAGGATACACTTCTAATACATAAAAACAGGGCAGTTACAAAAACAGGAGGATGAACTTATAAGAAAGTGGTTCAAGTCTAAGAAGAAAAACGGTTGAAAGACTTGTTAAAGTTGGGTTCAAAAGAAAATGATCCAGGAAGTGATATAAACAGCTTTTTAGGATGATGGAAAGTTGAAAAGATGACAGCGAGAAAGCAGAGGTACTCAGCTTTATTCTTGCTTTTCATCTCTTCCCCCAAGGTGAATGATCCTCAGACTGAAAAGGGTAAGGCAAGTGGGGCTAAGATGAAACAAACCTCACAGGGGAAAAGAAACAGTAAAGAAGAAGCCAGTCTCTTAAACTAACACCGCGTGTATGATGGCAACTCAACAACAATGGTCAGTGTTCACTGAGTTCTGAGTGTGTTGTGTTACACACTTTGATATGATTAACTACTAGTCCCCACCGCTGCTGCTGCTAAATCGCTGCAGTCATGTCCAACTCTGTGCAACCCCATAGATGGCAGCCCATAAGGCTCCCCTGTCCCTGGGATTCTCCAGGCAAGAACACTGGCGTGGGTTGCCATTTCCTTCTCCAATGCATGAAAGTGAAAAGTGACAGTGAAGTCGCTCAGTCATGTCCGACTCTTAGCGACCCCATGGACTGCAGCCTACCAGGCTCCTCCATCCATGGGATTTTCCAGGCAAGAGTACTGGAGTGGGATGCCATTGCCTTCTCTGTTAGTCCCCACTAACTATACATATAGTATCTATATACAGTACATATATATATATATAATACATATATATACAGTGAAAGTTAGTTGCACAGTCCGACTTTTTGCAAATCCATGGCCTACAGTGGGCTCCTCTGTCCATGGACTTTTCCAGGCAAGAGTATTGGAGTGGGTTGCCATTTCCGTCTTCAATATATACAGTGTATATATATGTATGTATGTATGTATGACCTCAAAGATATTGCAGATTCCATTCCAGACAATTTGTTGTGTTTGTTGCTGTTTAGTTGCTGAATGGTGTCTGACTCTGTGTGACCCCATGGACTGTAGCCCACCAGGCTCCTCTGTCCATTGGATTACCTGGGCAAGAATACCAAAGTGGGTTGCCATTTCCTTCTCCAGTGGATCTTCCCAACCCAAGAGTTGAAACCACATCTCCAGCATTGGCAGGCAAGTTCTTTACCACTGAGCCACCAGAGAAGCCCATTACAATAAAGCAAGTATTGCAATAAAGCAAGTCACACACATTTTTTTTTTTTTTTTTTGGTTTTCCAGTACATGTGAGAGTTATGCTTAGGGAGTGTCCTGGTTGCCTAGTGGTTAGGATTCTGGGCTTTCACTCCAGTGGCCCAGGTTCAATCCTCGGTCAAAGAACTGAGATCCCACAAGCCTACAGCACAGCCAGAAAAGGAATTGTGTTTACAATATACTATAACCTATTAAGTGTGCAATAGCATTATGTCTAAAAAATGTACATGCCTTAATTTTAAAGAATTTTGTTGCTAAAAAATGTTAACCATCATCTGAAACATAAGCAAGTCACAAAAATAACATCAAAGATCACTGCTCACAAGTCACCAAATAAATATAATAACAATGAAAATTTGAAATGTTGGTAGAATTACCAAAATGTGACACAGAGAAAANCCTTAATTTTAAAGAATTTTGTTGCTAAAAAATGTTAACCATCATCTGAAACATCAGCAAGTCACAAAAGTAACATCAAAGATCACTGCTCACAAGTCACCAAATAAATATAATAACAATGAAAAGTTTGAAATGTTGGTAGAATTACCAAAATGTGACACAGAGAAAAGAAGTCAGCAATGCTGTTGGAATAAAATGGCACTGATAAGATTTGCTCAGTGCAGGGTTACTGTAAATCCTCAACTTGTATTTTTTTTTTTTAAAGCAGTATTGGAAAACACAATAAAGTGAAGCATAGTAAAACCAAGTATGCCTATATGTATTATCATTATCCCCCATTTTACAGATGAATAAATAAGAGTTTAAGAAACTTGTCCAAGGTCCCAGTAAGTACAGACGTAGTTCTGAACTCAAGTCTGCCTAAATACCAAAATCCTGCTTTTAAGGACATTTCAGTAACCTGAAGACTTGTTCAAGAATCACTATCACTGATCCTTTATAGAACTGGACCTCTAAATGGAAGACTGGCATACTATCAGCTCTAACTTGCACGGATTCATAGAAAAGCTCCAAATCAGACTGATAAACAAGTGGTGTGGTTGCTTTAAAAAAAAAAAGNAGAGTTTAAGAAACTTGTCCAAGGTCCCAGTAAGTACAGACGTAGTTCTGAACTCAAGTCTGCCTAAATACGAAAATCTTGCTTTTAAGGACATTTCAGTAACCTGAAGACTTTTTCAAGAATCACTATCACTGATCCTTTATAGAACTGGACCTCTAAATGGAAGACTGGCATACGATCAGCTCTAACTTGCACAGATTCATAGAAAAGCTCCAAATCAGACTGATAAACAAGTGGTGTGGTTGCTTTAAAAAAAAAAAGGAAAGAAAGATGTGATCATCAGGAATGAGCACTCGTTCACTGCTGGTTCATTTCTGCCCTGACCCCACTCAGTATCAGTTCAGTTCAGTTGCTCAATCACAAGAGTTTTCTCCAACACCACAGTTCAAAGCATCAATTCTTCGGTGCTCACCAGTATAATAACATCCAAACAATATGGTCTCCGCCCAGCTCCATCCTGAGCCTGGGAAAGGCAGGCCCCAGGATGTGCCAAAGAAAAGTTCCCCATAAGTGATGGACATCTGAGCACAGTCTTCTGCCACATACCTGGTGCTACTACGCTTAGTCCAACAGAGCCTGGGTGTCCAGGGGAGCACCAAGCTTCAGCTTTCCTCACCACCCATCACCTGTGAACAATGGTGACCTCCACCACCTATCCAGGTCCCCATTCCCAGGCTCCCATGGCAGTAGTCTGGATCCTAGTTTGGCTGGCCCTTCATAAGCAGTCCTGAAACCTAGGCTAAGCTATTATCTTTTTTGATGATGAATTTATCTGCAAAATGAAGCATCCTAGGCCACTAGGTTATTGTTATGGCTCAGCGTGACGGGTAAATGAGGAAACACAGATTAAAATGCTCTGAAGATGACAATGTGCTAAACAAATATTAATGATTAGAAGTTATTTTCTTATTTTTAAAATTAGAACCATACTGTAACTTTTGTTGATCAGGCTGCTGGACATGTGATTCAGAGAAAAGTATAAAGAATCTTGATTTTAATGGGACAGTAAGCCAAGTTTCCCATGAGACCTTTGAGACTACGACAGAGAACGATGGGCGGGATAATAGCCCCGCCAGAGAGGGCACGATAGGGTGAGGAGAGGACAGTGCAGCTTGGAAAGAGCTTGGGGAACCGCATCACACACATCCAGGTGACAGAAGCATCATTCCTGCCTATGATCTTGAGCAAGTAAGAACCAGACCTTCTGACTTTGTAGGGCCTTCCTCACTCTTAAATTGTGTTTAAACAGCATTTGGCCTGTCTATGTGTATCTATCAGTAATTTATAGGGCTTCCCTGTAGCTCAGCTGGTAAAGAATCTGCCTGCAATACAGGAGACCCACGTTCGATTCCTGGGTCAGGAAGTTCCCCTGGAGAAAGAATAGGCTACCCATTCTAATATTCTTGGGCTTGCCTGTGGCCCAGATGGTAAAGAATCCACCTTCATTGTGGGAGACCTGGGTTCAATCCCTGGGTTGGAAAGATCTCCTGGAGGAGGGTATGGCAAGCCACTCCAGTATTCTTGCCTGGAGAATTCCCTATGGATGGAGGAGCTTGGCAGGCTACAGTCCATAGGGTCACAAAGAGTCAGACACGACTGAGCGACTAAACACAGCAAATACATCAGTAATTGATAATTTATGCCCACCCATTTTCACAAAATATGAGAAGCAATTAAGGTAAGGTAACATAAAGCCACTCAGTCGTGTCCGACTCTTTGCGACCCCATGGGCTGTAGCCTACCAGGCTCCTCTGTCCATGGGATTTTCCAGGCAATAGTACTGGAGTGGATTGCCATTTCCTTCTCCAGGGGATCTTCCCGACCCAGGGATCGAACCCTGGTCTCCCACATTGTAGACAGACGCTTAACCGTCTGAGCCACCAGGGAAGCAATTAACATGTTTATTAATAACTTGGATGAAGGCATAGGAACTGGTTTATAAAAGGATGTCCCTGAGTGACAGAATCTGGACCCAAAATAAACTTCAACAAGCCAAATCAAACAAACATGATGAGCGAAATAGTGACAAGCTTCAAGTACAGCATTGAATCAAAAACAAAAACAAACGAGAGAAAAACACCATCCATTTAATAACAGGATGGAGAGATGGCTTTGAAATAGTGTGTTAAAGATTTAGAGCTCTTAGATGATAACTAAATATCAATCAAAAGTTCAATCTGTCTGTCATAAAAAAATAAAGAAATGTTATCTATCTTGGGCTGGAGTCATAGACAGAAAATACTGAGAATGAAAGGAATCATTTCCCTGATATATTTCACATGGGACAGATCACACGTGGAGTATCATATTCAGTTCTGGGCATTACTTAGAAACACCAGAGCTCATTTAGAGGTGGTTGACCGGGAAAAAAATTAAGAAAAATCTAAAAATTATGGCATGGTAGAAACAGTTGAAAAAAACCAGTATATACAGTGGGTACAAAAGAAGAGGAAAACTGAGGCATTCATCTAATAGTTGCAGAACATCATTGACTCACATTACATTCTCCTTTAACTCTACAAACACTGCTTATGGAGAGGTCCCCAGTGATCCTCATATTACCAAATCCGAGGGTCAGTTTACCATCCCATCTCTCACGTGCATTCAACAGCGTAGACTAGCCCCTGATTTGTGAAACACATCTATTCTGGCCTCAGTAACACTGCAGTATCCCTGCTTCCTCCTATTTCAGTGGTCAGTCTTTGCTGTCCCTTCTCTGCCTCTTTGTTTCATAACAAATGCTCCAGGGCTTTTTTCTCCTGGCTACCTAGGGTCACTTGCTAAGTGACTGCATGCAAATTCATAGTTTTAAATACTATCTGTGATGCTGGCTCCCAAATTTATATCTCTAGTCCTGACCTCTTCCAAACTCAAGACTCAAATAGCTTTCTAAATCAGAAATACCTCAAGCTGCTTTATACAAAAATACTGCATTCTTTCTGCTCCCTTCTCAAGTCTCCCCTGTCTCAGATAATAACACCACCATCTCTCAACTGCACAGTCACCCCAGGATTCCTCTTGCTCCTTCACCCCCATCCACATGCAAGTTAAGTCAGCTCCATAAGGAACACATATCTAGAATCTAACACTGCCCACCAACTCATGGCTTCTACTTTAATCCCCATCATTTCTCACCTGTATTTTGAAACACTGTAGCCAGATTAAAATATAAATCAGAGCGTGTCCTCCAATGACTCTATCACACAGAATAAAAGTCCAAGCTTCTTACCACAGCCGAGAAGGCACCATAGGATTTTGTCCCTATCACTCCAGTCTTATCTTTTATGTTCATATGTTCATTATATTCCAATCACATTGACCTTCTTGCTACACTCAAACATGACAGGCTTGGTCCTGTTTGGGGGAACTTATGCTTGTTGTTGGCGCCCCATTGACGTTTGTTTAACATAGTTACCAGGGGGTGGGGAGGGAGGGATAAACTGGGAGGTTAGGACTGACGCATACACACTACTATATATGAAACAGATCTGCTGTACAGCACAGAGGACTCCACTCCATATTCTGTAACGATCTATATGGGAAAAAGAATCTCAAAAAGTGTGGATATAAGTACATGTATAACTGATTCACTTGGCTGCACACCTGAAACTCACACCACATTGTAAATCATACTCTAACAAAAAATTTTAAAAAGAGTAAATGTTTGTCATTAAAAATTATAAAAAAATAAAACGACTGACGTTTGTTTGTTGGTACTCCAAGATAACAGTTAAAGTGGTGTTTGCATTCAAAAGGACTTTGCGTGTCTGTGTCTGTGTGTGTTCATGCTGGGCAGCCACAGTTCATCCTGGGCAGCCCCTCCCATAGACAGTTCTCACCAGGTTTCTTAAACATCGGTCTTTCCCCTTCCCTCTGTCAGGTATAATGACATCTCCCGGCTGTTGCTAGCCTCTGAATGTATTCATCAGTTCATGGCGAGTCCCTTATTTCTCGCCGTACTTCTGTTAACAGTCCCCTTATCGTGCTCTCTTCAATTAAACCCTTTGAGTATTCATCACCTTCCTAGCAGGACCCTGACCGAAACTTTAAGGCCTGAAGGACGGCTCCTTACTTGGGGCAGCGCTTTCTAGCCAATCAACCTAAGGTGAGGACCATTCCTTTCTTTAGTTGGCCACTACTTGAACTCCAAGACCAGCAGATTAACAACAATCTGTTTTTGTTTCCAGCTAATTACCCATTGCATCACCATTTCCCCAGGCATCTACCCGATACAGTCCCACTCAAACAGCTTTACATTTATAATTCTATCCTAACTTCAACTTCCACCTATCCTGGCTTCCCAAATGCAACTATATCCATTCCATATCATGGCTCAAGAGGTGCTGCGCCTCTGTAGAGAAAGTACAGCTTAGCCAGTCGACTTCGGCTCAGAGATGGCCTCCTGCCCCACCAAGATGCAGGGAGATAAATCAAGAAAGCAGAGTAGCAATAGACTCATGGCAGGACTGCACAGGACATGGTGAAGGGAAGACTGCAGGTGTGTGGCCCAAGTCTGCCCCAGGCTTGGAGGAGTCTGATTTGTGTCACGATCCTACCGATTGGAGGGTAGAGAACTACCTGCCCTGGTAAAGCCCGGTATGGGAGAGGAACTGATGATCAAAGCTGACAGAATGAGGTTCACCCTGCCTGAAGGTGAACAGGGCTGGGAAAGGCAACAGTGGGCATTGCCTCCCCCTCAGACCTTCCTCTTACCCCTCAATATCGTCCAGTCACAGTCTTCCCAAACAGCTGCTTCTCCTGAAGCATCTGTTCGCAGGACTCTCTTACTCCTTGAGGACACTACAGCCCACAGAGGGTCGGAAATCTACCTTCTCTTCTGCTGTGTTCTCTGCAGCCTCTGGCACAGTGCTGAGCACCAGGAAGGCTTCAGAAAAGGCCTGGTCACTCACCACCTCATCTCAGCAGCCTACTTCAGCTACTCTCACAGACCCAAATCCTAATATTCCTTTCTTCTGTGAATGCTTAAGTCTCCCAGCCAACTGGTTCCATCTACACTTTTTTCTAAAATCCAGAAAATGAACAACAATGAATTTGCCAGAAGTTTCATGCCACTGACTCTCTTACTCTCAGAAAATGGTTTGGAAACTGGGTTAGATAAAATAGTTTTCATGAACATACTTTTAGGGGCTACTGCTCAAACGGTAAAGAATCTGCCTGCAATGTGGGAGACCTGGGTTCAGTTCCTCAGTCAGGAAGATTCCCTTGACAAGCGAATGCCTATCCACTCCAGTAGTCTTGCCTGGAAAATCCTATGGACAGAGGAGCCTGGCGGGCTACAGTTCATGGGGTCCCAAAGAGTCGGACAAGGCTGAGCAACTAACACTCAGTTTCAAACATACTTTTGTTTTCTCACAATTATCTTTAAGACTGGATACAACAGGCATTATGATTCCCATTTAAGAATTAATGAAACCAAGGCTCAAAAAATTAAGTAATTTACCCAAGAGACCTTGTAGTGATTTTAACTCTAATTAGAACCCAGGTCTCTGTATGTGACCCCACACTGTTTCTCTGTGAGCTCACCTCTCCCTCAGGCCCAGGTTAACATCCCTTCCTCCACAGATGAGCAAACAAACATATCATGATGGGGCGATACAACAGGGCATCCGGTCATAACTCATGGCTGAATCACTGGTGCAGAACCAAGACCCCCATCCCCCACACACATGGCTGAGCCCTAAATCTTGGCTTCCACTTGCTGTTGTACACACTTGCAACTGAGGCTCACCAGCTTGCTATACAAAAGGTAAGTCTCTTGGTTTGATCCCTGTATGTTCACACAAGCCTATCTCCTGGTCATCTGTCAAGGCTGCTGTGAACAGCAACCAGAAAATAACACCTGCTCATGGAAGACTCTCCCACACCTCCTGGTAACAAAACTCAATCACAAGCAGCAGCTTGATGCCTTGTTTCTTCGTTCTCCTCTCACCTAAATGGATGAAATGTTTATTCTAATTTGTGCTCCAAAAGGAAACTCAAGGGGTCTAAGAATGGAGAGCCAAAAGTCTCTGGGACTTTAAGGCAGAGATGACAGAAGGAATAGGTGGTCCATTCCCGGAAACAAGTCAAAAACTGACAGATACATGAAGCGACTGTTACCAGGCAGTGGACAAAAAGCTGTGTAAGATTTCACCTCCTGAGAAAGGGAAACTCATGAGAAAAGTCTGTGGTTTCTCTGGCCTTTTGCAGAGAGTCAGGTTCCTGACTGGAGAAGTAAAGAAAGCTGAAGTTTAAACACAGCACAATGGTCACATCATGCTGAGGGGGCAGAGGTCAGAGCTCCTGGCAGCTAAAAAGGTTGGAATCTGAGGGGAAGTGTATCAGAGAGAAATTTGCAGAAAGGGGACCCCATGAGTTCATAAATGAGGGCTGGGCATATATCTTGGGGCAAGACATCGATAATTTTCTTGATAGAATTTCTTACAAAGGTGGACATATACTAGAGGTTGAGCACCACTGGGAACAGGGAAGTGCTAGAGTCTGCTGGAGTTCCAGCCCTTCCTGAATGGAGATTTCCAGAAATACCACTCCTAAGCAACAAGGTGCTCAGTGGCTTGGTCATGTCCAACTCTTGGCAACCCCAAAGACTGTAGCCATGGACAGACTCCTCTGTCCGTAGGACTTTCCAGGCAAGAATACTGGAGTGGGTTACCATTTCCTCCTCCAGGCGACCTTCCTGACCCAGTGATCAAATAGTCTTTGGTCTCCTGCATTGGCAGGTGGATTCTTTACCAATGTGCCCCCTGGAAAGCCCTTTAGGAACAAGAATCATCCCCTAAAATAAGACTAACTCTAGGCTCACTCTAATAAAGACTAATTTTAAACCCCAACAAGATCCACATGGAGATAAAATTTAGAGACTGATTTCCACCAAATTAGAGGGGCTTGGGAAAAGCCATGGGCTTTGAATAGACATTTAATAACAAAGCATAAAACCAAGTCTGCACAAATTCACTGTGATCAGTCAGTATTTAAACTGAAGGGAAAATAAGAATTAATACTTTCCCAAACAAAGTAACAGAATCCAGAGTCTCAAAATATATTATCCACAATGTCCAGCATTCAATTAATAAAATCACTGACACACAGAAGGAAAATGGGAAATATGATCCAGACTGTGGACTTGGTAAGTAAATACTTTAAAGTAGTTATTAGCAGTTACTACATTCAAAGAAGTAAAAAAAAAGTTCAAATAATTAAAGGAAAATGTATTAATGAGTGAACAGATATGGAACTTTGGTAGCAAACAGAAATTACAAAAAGATGCCAATGAAAGTTCTAGAACTAGAAAGTACAATAACTGAAACAAAAATAAAATCACTCGTTCAGCTTAACAGAAGATTGGAGATGACAGAGAGTTGGTGAACTTGAAGACAGATTAATAACATCATTGACTTAGTCTTTCTTTTTCATCCTGGCTCTCTGCCTAGAGACAATTTTCTGGCCATAATAAAGAGAACTGGAGTCCAAGCACAGCACAAAAATAAGGAAAAGCAGGGAGAAAGGCTGAATAAAAAATGAAAGAGCTGCATATTCATATTTGGCACAGTATCAAATGATCTAACACACATATAATTGGAGTCTCAAATGATAAAAAGAATGATCTTTAAAGAGAATCAAACTGAAACAGAAAAAAAATATCTGAAGAAACAACAGCCAAAAACTTGCCCAGTACACTGAGAAACACTGACTTAACAATTCCAAGAAGCTCAGCAAACTCCAAGCAAGATTAACATAAAGGGAATCACAATACGTAAATCATAACCAAACTTTTGGAGCCCAAGCTGAAATAACAGAAGATATTGAAAGCAGCTTGCAAACAAAAGATGAACAGAGAAACAAGGGGAAAAATGATTGCTCACCAGAAGACAATGGAACAATATTTCTAATGTGCTAAAAGGAAAATAATTGTCAAACCAGAATTCTATTATTAGCAAAAAATGTTAAGAATAAGGATAAAATAAAGACATTTTTAAATAAATAAAAGCTGGGCAAAAGGATGGCCTTTAGCCTGAAGGAAAATAATACCAGATGAAAGTACTCAGGTCCAAGGAATGAGAACCACTGTAAATAGCAAATGAGCAAATACCAAAAGACTATATTCTCATTCTTCTCATAAGTTACAAGAAATAGTCCTGTTTATTAAAGCCAAAATAATTATAGCATTATAATGAAAAGTCTTATAGCATAGGTAAAAATAAAAGATAAGACAACAGTCTTGCAAAGAATGAAGTGTACAGTTAAATAAGATTTTGCTGTTGTGAGGTTATTACGTTTGTGAAGTGGGAAGTGTGAATCAGGAACCAGAAAGTGGGAACTGGAAAGTGACAGATCTGAAGCAAGAAGTGGGCAGGAGAAACTATGGGAAAACTATGTGATGTGTGAAGCATGAAGAGATATAATATTGACTCTAAATGGACTACCATAACCAAGAACACAGAGAGTTAGCCCTGGAGCAACAACTAAAATGAATGTTAAACAGAGGTATAACAAAGAAGCAGACAGAGGAAACAAGGTGGAAAACTAAGCAATATTTTATTAACCTAAAAGAGGATAGAAAGAAACAACAGAGAAATGAAGAGACGCAAAAGAGACAAATGAAACCCAAATAGCATGACAGTGGACATAAACACATCCACAGCAATAATTACACTAAATATAAATACACTAACTCTCCAGTTAAAGGGAAGAGACTGTCACGCTGGATAGGAAGCAAATGCAGCTATATGCTATTTATAAGGAATGCATTTTTAAATCCCTGGGGGAGGGCAGGGCAATCCACTCCAGTATTCTTGCCTGGAGAATCCCATGAGGAGCCTGGCAGGTGAGAGTCCATGGGGTCACAAAGAGTCGGACACAAATGAATCAACTTAGCATGCATTTAAAAAAATAAAGATATATTCAGGCTGAAAGTAAGAGAATTTAAAAAATGAAATCATGTAACAACAGATCCAGTATTTCTAAGATTTCTAGACATACGTCCCTATAAAGATTTTGACACGAACGTTCTTTGCAGATTTAGTCGTAATAGCCAAAACCTGAAAATAATCCATATGTCCATAAACAAGTGAAAAGATAAACATATTATGGTATATCCATAAATAAAATACTATTCAGCCAAAGGAACAGACCACCGATTTATACAGCAAAATGGATAAATCTCACAGACACTTCGCTGAGCCAAAAAGGCTAGATTCAAAAGACTACATAATGTTTAATTCCATTTATATGAAATTCTAGAATAGACAAACCAATCCTTAGAGATTACAAATCAGACTAATACCTGCCTTGGGTGAAGGAGCTGGGGAGTAAAACGACTGTAACAGAGCAGGGGTTACCTTCTGAGATGACAGAGATGTTCTATTTCTTAATTAGAGGGGTGATCACGTAGTTGCCTATATTTGTCAAAGATTATTGACCTTATATGTTTAATATATCTAAATTTTATTTTATGTAAATTTTACTTAAATAAAATTGATTTAATTTTTAAATAAAGGCAACTAAACATTTCTCTCTTCTTTTGGTCATCACCATCAAACTTGATTAACTCACATTCATCCAGGAAAGAGAAATAGAAGATTAAATAAAATTAAAACTCACCTCAAAACAACTGAACTATTCCCCCATCCCCTAGCTATTCTGAAGGCAGTCTTTGAATTACCACCTAATATTATCACTGAACAACTTTATTGATCTGTAGAAGAGCTTCATTGAGTACTGTGGATGCATCCTAAGACACTTCAGTTGTATCTGACTCTTTGCAACCCTATGGGCTATAGCCTGCCAGATTCCTCTGTCCATGGGATTCTCCAGGCAAGTATACTGGAGTGGGATACCATGCTCTCCTCCAGAGTTGACTACTAATTGCTTCTAAAATTCTCTTGTGGAACCAGAGCAGTTCAAAAATGCAAGTGTTTTTAATCCAAGAAACACTGTTACCCAACTTGACTGCACAGGATACAAGGCCCCCTATGTGTTACCTCCAGCCTCATATGGATTATTTCAAGGTAGGAGCTGAAAAGCTACTACAGTGACCTGAAAACCC
>SJYV01009530.1:197786-208643 GCA_006410875.1 Neotragus pygmaeus | reverse complement strand
AGTCCCCAGATCCACTGCAATGTGATTTACCTGCTTTGTGATTTGTGGAAGAGTAGAATAAGGAAACCTAACCACTCCAGTTGGAGAAGGCAATGGCACCCCACTCCAGTACTCTTGCCTGGAAAATCCCATGGACGGAGGAGCCTGGTGGGCTGCAGTCCATGGGGTCACTACAAGTCAGACATGACTGAGCAACTTCACTTTGACTTTTCACTTTCATGCATTGAAGAAGGAAATGGCAACCCACTCCAGTGTTCTTGCCTGGAGAATCCCAGGGACAGTGGAGCCTGGTGGGCTGCCGTCTATGGGGTCGGTCACACAGAGTTGGACACGACTGAAGCGACTTAGCAGCAGCAGCAGCAACCTTTACAGAACTCCAAGGAGCACAGCCAAAGGCATTTTTCCCCAGTGTTTTGCGTTTTCTTCATTTTCTCATTTGCTCTCAACCCATTCCCCCAGATCCATCCCACAAGCACAGAAACAGATAAGGCTCCCAATCACCAAAATGATGAAGTGGGGGAAGAGACTGATTTATGAGGGTGGTACGGGGGGTATAACTGACTCATAAAGAGGTGAAATTGAGCAAAGGCACGTGTAGGCTGAATAGAAACTCAACAGAGTGTGAAGCTAGCTAGCAGAACAGAGGCCAGGGAAGCTGTCCAGCTGGAAATCACCATGTACTCAACAACGGGAAATAAGGCGCCTGGCCAGGTGGGCCAGAAGGGAGCAGAGGTGACGTCCCGGAACTGCTCTGCTAAGTAAGTCCGTGATGAGCAAATGTTTCTGTCTTCATCCTCATTCTCTCTCTCCCTCCCTCCAGCCTTCTCACTTACAGGCCCATTTCATAAGCATCCATGCTCTCCACACACCTTCCAATATGACGACCAGAAGCAGGGAGCTCACCATGCACCTCCCAGGGCCCACCAGGCTCCAGCTCACCCTGATCCTCTCTCCTAACTATCTACTACCTCATCAATCGCCTCATCTCCCACAACTCATCCTGTCTGCTCTCCCTTCATTTCTCACATTTTCTTTCATAAACCACTATATTTAAGCTGGTACCCTGCCCCCAACAGTACCACTGGCCCCAGGCAGGTAGGGGAAGGGGTTAGATGGGTTGGTAAGAAACTCACACTGGTGTGTGGCTCTTGGATAAAGCTAAGCCAATTACCAACAACAATCAAAACAGTGTTGCTAGATAATGAGGATGATTTTATATTCCAATGCCTCCTCCTATTTTTAGTACATTGAGACTACATTATGTTCCCATACTGAGCCTGGTCAAAAGCTAAAAATGTCTGCAACCAGCACAGAGCTCCTCACAGACCTTGGGGCTAAAAAGTTCTCGGAAAGTCGACTGTCTTAGTCATATGCACGATAAGATGGGGTCAGGGCACCAAATCTTCCGGCAGTGAAGACAGACAAGAGAAAAATAATGCTACTCGCATTTCAAACCCTGTGCAAGGTATGGGATTTGGCAGGATCTCTTGTTTCCAAGGCACCCAGCTCTGTAGAAGGATGGAGACTCTAACGCTGGACAGTGTGATTTGCTAGTCTAGCTAAGTTGGGACTAGGACAGCCACCTTCACAGCGGGCACAGAGCACCGTAATCTGCCCTTAAACTTGATCCAGGGGGACGCAGTAGCCGAGGGCTGCGGCACTCACAGCACGAAATGCAGCAGGGCCTCGCTGCAGGTTTCCAGAATGTCAGTCGTCTATGGACGGGTGGAAAGTGTCACTTCCAGATCTGTGTGCCAGCAGACCATGGGAACCGCAGGCTGAAAACAAACCTAAGACTAAATATTGATCCGATGAGAATGAAAACGAAGCTCACCTGTGACTAACGCTATGCAGGCTCCTGCAGCATCTATTGAGGACCGCTTGGAAAAGCTTAAATGTTAGCATGTTACTGCCCTCTCCTGGGCAAAAGGTCAAAGACGGTGCAGATGCGTGAGTCACAACTGGCTCAAGTTTGCCTGCCCCAAGGCAGTCAATCTTGACTCCACTGTTCTCTGAACAGCGTTACCTTCCACCGTCTTCTGCAGACAAACCTCTCCCTCACTACCCCTTTGACCTTGCCCCCGATACCAAAGGCTCCTAAGACCCTAGACCTCATTAGTGGGTGATTGTGGGGAAGGGACTGGAATTGTCCGCTGGGACAGCTGATCCAATGGAAGTGGGAGAACAACCCAGAACTTCCTCCTGATCCACTTTTTAGGCAGCAGCCCCCTTCACTGTTCTTGAAAAAATTTCTTTTTCCAATCCTAACTGCTCCCCTCACACGCCTTCTCAGTTCTTCCTTATGCCAGAGCACTGACTCTGCCGGAACCTAACTTGTCCAACTGAATAACATAATTAATCGAGTTCATTTGCAATTTTCAAGAAGGGCTAGAATATCTTACAAAAATTAATGAAAACTCAAATCTTTCGGAAATAATTATTTTATGACTTTTGGTGGCTGTACAAATAACAGTTTAAAGGAAGATACACAGGAATACTAAGTAAAAGAAAATGAGACAAGTTAATTAACAATGCCCTAATCAGCCTAAATTAGGTAAGAATCTTTTTTTATATATAAAGACCTGAGGTAAGTCACTTATTTCCAACTCTTACTTTTGTGAAAAGTACAAAAACCAGGTCTGACATCGTACAAATGAAAAGGATCCAAATTAATGGGAATTTACCATCGGTATCTTTCAATAAGGACAATAATCACTTTCAAGGATTCTCATCTTACGCAAATATTTACCCAGGGCCTGCTGCACACACAGCACTATAGCTGGGGATGGAGCACAGTTTCATTACCCGTCTCCCCGTGAGGATCAGTCACAGGGAATCTTGAGAGCCAACAGCGGGGGCATTTTGATCTTGTGTCCCTGCTGTCCTCCCTGACCCCTCCTGAAGAGGTCCTCCCCATCACCGTTCCAGAAAAAGCATATCCTCAGTGGCATGCAGTACGGGGTAGCCATGAGGGAGGAGCAGGGGGTAACCCTGATGAGGGACCTGGCCCTCAGTCTCAGAGCTGCTCACTCTCCTCTCTGATGAGAAGGGCATCGGCCACCATCTATGAAGCAACATGCCAGTACTGCAGGGATATTTCAGTTAGCCCTCAAAACAGTCCTGCAGGTGGATCTTAATATTATTCCACCATTTTAAGGCTGAGAAAAAAGAAGAGTACCGAATATAAGCATCTTGCTCAAAGTTACAAAACCTTAGGAAGTAGAGTCAAGAGTCATGCCCAAGTCTGCTGAAGCTAAAGTCCAGGCCAATAACTGCTGGACTTCACGTGGGGAGTGGAACCCTCCATCATGCTTGCTATGCAAATGAAATGATAATTTAAAGACAGCGCTTTCGAGATGATCATTTGCTTACGTAAAGGATAAAGGATCGTTAAGTCATGCCTGTGCTCAAAATTCGCCACTGGTTTCCCACTCAGTTTAGAATGAAATTCCAAGTTGCCATGACTCACAAAGCCCCACATGAACTGGCCCTTGGCTACATCTGCGGCCTACCTCCCCTATTTCTGCTCATTCACTGCCCTCTCGCAGAGCTTTCTGTTTCTTGAACAAGAATGCGTATTTCTGCTCCAAGGTCTGTGCATGTTTGTTGCCTCTATCTGAGACACTCTCAGCCCAGTTCTCTACCTCCATGACCCACCTCCTCACTTGGTTCTGCTCAGTGTCAACTTCTCCAAGAGGCCTCTCCCTACCTAATCCCCCTAAAATAGAAACATCCACCCCTTCCTGTCCCTTCATCTGTCTTCAGTTTCACTGACAGCCCTTATCACCCTCTGACATCAGTACATTCACATCTGTTTGTTTACTGTCTCCCTCATTTCAGCAACGTGTCCACGAGGGCAGGAAGCTGGTCTGGCCTGATCACTGTGGAATCGCAGGCACTGTGACAGTTCCCGGCACATAGCAGAAACTCTGTAAATGTTAACTGAATGAATGAAGGAAGAGTGAAAGTATTAGCTGTTCAGTCGTGTCCGACTCTGCAACCCCGTGAACTGTAGCCCGTCAGGCTCCTCTGTCCATGAATGAATACATGTACTTAAATTCTTTTATCAGTAGATCCATATTTGCCTCCTTACCTTTACTTTTCCTTTGTAAAACAAAGCTAAGAAGGACAACCTCAATTTTATGCGGATGGGCTATTCAATACCCATTTTATCTGATTTTTCCACTCCCATCTAAGTGTTAATGTTAGTCACTCAGCCATGTCCAACTCTCTGTGACCCCATGGACTGTATGTAGCCCGCCAGACTCCTCTGGCCATGGGATTTTCCAGGCAAGAAAAACTGGAGTGGGTTGCCATTTCCTTCTCCAGGGGATCTTCCCCGATCCAGGGATTGGATCTGTCTCCTGAAGTGCAGGTGGACTCTTTACCGTCTGAGCCACCAGGGAAGCCCCATCTAGGTCCTCTCTTGTCTCATTCCTCAAATCCAAACACTATCCGCTGACCTGCCACATGCTCCCCACTTCCCAGAAGTGCCTTCAATGATCTGCTACAACTTTCTCCACCACATAGTTGGGGGACGGGGATGACAATTTCAAGACTACTACCTCAGTCACACAACCCAAGATTTCATAGCCTAAATAACCAAATGACCACAGGCTGTTACAGGCAGAGTCCATCCTCTGCCCCAGTTGTATTTACCCTTGCTGGGTAAGTCTTAGAGCCCGGGGCCTGTCCAGCTTCTAGCTCAGCTTCCAGCTCAGCTTGTGCACAGAGGATTCATATTCAGATGCCTTTGAGGAAAATGGTCCTGATTGCTCAGCACCTACTCTGCATTTCACCCTTGTTTTCTCTCAACTACAAAGGCAGACTCTGTACTTTTCATTTTACAAATGATAAAAGTGAATGCAATCGGAAAAGTAAACCAAATGATCCAAGATCACAAAGTTAGTAAGGACAATGAATGAACCCAGAGCTGACTCAAAGCCAAGGAAGAAACATCTCTTTCCGTTCTAAGAGGTAAACATTAAGGCTTTTGCCTAATTGTTCAAGTGTTTTTCATGTAGTTAATATGTGTCTCAGACCAGGACTTTTTATACTTTTAAAATAATTAATAATTTTATTAATTTTTATTTGGCTGAGCCCAGACTTAGTTGTGGCACGTGGGATCTCATTCCCTGACTGGACTCCCCACCCCTTACATTGCGAGTAGCCTCCAGACCACCAGGGAAATCCCCAGGATAGACAATGTAGAATACAAAAGAAATATATTGGTTCCCAGCTGAGAAGGAGAGCTAGAGCCGTCAGTGTGGTTACCTCTTTCTAACATGTTCATAGCTTTAATTCTTCCAAAAGCTGGACGGTTGGGTAAGTTTATCTGTATAGTTCCTGTGAACTGTGAGTTGTTCATCACACATCACTTGACTTCTCAGATGCCTGAGGCTACAAGAATAAACTGCTTTACTAGTATCACGTGCTTTTCAAGAATAGCGGGATTCAACAAAAGTTCCTAAATTTACACCATGAATATGGATGGGCTTAGAGGCTTAAGGTCTGACAGAAACAGAGGGGAAAAAAATAGAAGCTACAGGCATCCCTACCCCAAACAAAATCCAACTAAGTAACTGCTACTCTCCTTGCTCCACAGGCTTAATCCATTGGCTATATCATTGTTAGGTAGGTAGTTAGTTAAGTCGCTCAGTTATGTCCGAATTTTGCGACACCATGGACTATAGCCCACCAGGCTCCTCCAACCATGGGATTCTCCAGGCAAGAATACTGCAATGGGTTGCCATTTCCTTCTCCAGGGNATCAAGAGGCTTTTTAGTTCCTCTTCACTTTCTGCCATAAGGGTGGTGTCATCTGCATATCAGAGGTTATTGATATTTCTCCTGGCAATCTTGATTCCAGCTTGTGCTCTCTGCTTAATTTCATCTTAATTCTCTCCTGTGTTTGCATTATATATTCTTTTAAAATTATTTAAAACATAGAGTTGAACTCTTCTCAGCCCCACCACCAACCCTTGCCAAATCTCAATTACCACTCTATTTCATTTGAAATAACCACTGTTATGATTTTGATATTTGTTATTCCTGTGTATTAAACAACGTTCACTCATTAGTTGAACTTTAAATACATGTAAAAAATTATATAAATTGTGCAGTTTAATTTTCATGAAGTAAAAAGGCTCATTCAAACACTGTTTATTTTAGAAACTAGAACATTATTGGATCCCAAGGAGCCCCTCCCCACCCAAATTTGTACATCCTAGAAATCACTGTTCCCATACTTGTCTCAAAAAGTAATCAATATTTTTTCCTCTACCACCACAAATCAATTTTTCCTGTTTTTGAATTTGACATATTAGAAATCAAATTGTATATTTCTTTTTACTTGGTTTCTTTTGCTCAAAATGGTGCGTGTGAGAGATTCATCTTGTTGCACGTGACTTTAGTTGTTCATTTTCATTGCTGTATTGTATTCAATTGTATTAATATACCAGAATTGATCACATAATTCTATTATTAATACCATTTAGATTGTGCTCCAAGTACATATTGTTATGGGCATTCTTCAATATAGATTTTTATTGGCTGTATATCAAATAAGGAAATTATAGAATTAATGAATGAAACCAAATAGTTTCCCAAGTGATTCTAATGATCACACTGCCACCAGCAGTGTTTGAGAGTTGCCATCACTTTGCATGTTTGCAGTACTTGGCATTATTAGACTTTTAATTTTTAGCCATTTTGATAAGTATTGATATAAAGTATTANAAATAGTTTCCCAAGTGATTCTAATGATCACACTGCCACCAGCAGTGTTTGAGAGTTGCCATCACTTTGCATGTTTGCAGTACTTGGCATTATTAGACTTTTAATTTTTAGCCATTTTGATAAGTATTGATATAAAGTATTATCTTGTTTTTAATTTGCATTTGCCTGATGACAAAGATTGCTGGGAGAAATATCAATAACCTCAGATATGCAGATGACACTACCCTTATGGCAGAAAGCGAAGAAGAACTAAAGAGACAGATATATTATCTTATAGTGCTAGAGGTCAGAAGTCCCAAAATGGGTCAGCAGGGCTGTGCTCCTTTTCAAGGCTCTTTGAGAGAATATGTTTCCTTGCCTTGCTCAGGTTCTAGAGGTTTCACACTCCTTTGATCATTGCTTTGCATCATGCCAGCTTCTGCTGATTTATTTATTTGGCTGCAACACGTCTTTGTTGCAGCATGTGTAACCTCATGATCTTCAGTCTTCATTTGGGCTTATGTAATCTTTTTGTTGTTGTTGCAGCATGTAGGATCTTTTAGTTGTAGCATGGGGAAGCTTTTCAGTTGTGGCATGTGGGCTCTTTATTTGCAGCATATGAATTCTTTTATTGTGACTTGTGGGACCTAGTTCCCTGACCAGGAATTGAACTCAGGTCCCTGGCACTGGGAGCACAGAATCTTAGCCTCTGGACCACTGGGGAAGTCCCCAACTTCTATTTTTGTGTCACATCCCTTTCTCTGATACTGACCTTCCTGCCCTGTTTGTAAGAACTCTTGTGATTACGTGGCCCAGTCACAATAATCCAGGATGATAATATAACCATATCAAAATCTTTACTAATTTAAAGTCCCTTTTACAATTTAAGGCATCATATTCATGGTTCCCAGGGATTAAAGATATGTACATTCAGACTACCACAAATAATATTATTAAATGAATTTTCTGCATCAGTTGAGCTTCTCCTTTATGCTATAAATGTGGTGCAGTGGCTGCATGGCGCTGGAACTGTGAGCCTCTGAGAGAAGATACCCCACGTCTGAGGTTAGGTGTGGGGGCCGTGAGGGGATACCTATGTCCAAGGTGAGGATGGGGGTCAGGAGGAAATACCCTAAGTACAATGTCAGAGAAACCCCAGTAAGATGGCCAGCACTGAGAGAGGGCATCAGAAACCTGACAGATAGAAACCACATCACAGAAAACTAACCGATCTAATCAAATGGACCACAGCCTTGTCTAACTCAGTGAAACTATGAGCCNTTTTAAAATAATTAATAATTTTATTAATTTTTATTTGGCTGAGCCCAGACTTAGTTGTGGCACGTGGGATCTCATTCCCTGACTGGACTCCCCACCCCTTACATTGCGAGTAGCCTCCAGACCACCAGGGAAATCCCCAGGATAGACAATGTAGAATACAAAAGAAATATATTGGTTCCCAGCTGAGAAGGAGAGCTAGAGCCGTCAGTGTGGTTACCTCTTTCTAACATGTTCATAGCTTTAATTCTTCCAAAAGCTGGACGGTTGGGTAAGTTTATCTGTATAGTTCCTGTGAACTGTGAGTTGTTCATCACACATCACTTGACTTCTCAGATGCCTGAGGCTACAAGAATAAACTGCTTTACTAGTATCACGTGCTTTTCAAGAATAGCGGGATTCAACAAAAGTTCCTAAATTTACACCATGAATATGGATGGGCTTAGAGGCTTAAGGTCTGACAGAAACAGAGGGGAAAAAAATAGAAGCTACAGGCATCCCTACCCCAAACAAAATCCAACTAAGTAACTGCTACTCTCCTTGCTCCACAGGCTTAATCCATTGGCTGTATCATTGTTAGGTAGGTAGTTAGTTAAGTCGCTCAGTTATGTCCGAATTTTGCGACACCATGGACTATAGCCCACCAGGCTCCTCCAACCATGGGATTCTCCAGGCAAGAATACTGCAATGGGTTGCCATTTCCTTCTCCAGGGTATCTTCCCAACCCAGGGATCAAACCCAGGTCTCCCATATTAGAGGCAGATGCATTAACCTCTGAGCCACCAGGGAAGCCCATACTACACTTGATCTTAGCCAAAAGGCCGAGAAGCGACATTGTTAGGACTTGAGAAAGAGCCTTAGCGACTCCATGGACCGCAGCCTACCAGGCTCCTCGGTCCATGGGATTTTCCAGGCAAGAGTACTGGAGTGGGGTGTCATTGCCTTCTCCTTGAGAAGTGTCAGGGTAAGCATTTTTCTGAGATGTTACAATTTTGTAACTAACCTACACTTCCTTTCCCGAAGAAGTGGTGATTTCCGTATCACTACAGATTCTCATTGCAGTCCTGGGTGTTACTGCTAAAGTCTGGCTCTGCTCTTGTGATCCTGGGGAAAGCTTCTTTAGGAACAAATTACAGGGGCTACGCTTAAACCTTTGTCTTACTTATTGCCTGTTAGGTTGCTTCAATTCTGTCTGACTCTTGGCAAACCCTGCCAGGCCCCTCTGTCCAAGGAATTCTCCAGGCAAGAATACTAGAGTGGGTTGCCACTCCCTCCTCCAAGGGATCTTCCCCACCCAGGGGTCAAAGTCTCCAACCTGCATCTCCTGCACTGGCAGGCACCACCTGGGAAGCACCTTGTCTTAACTGTTAAGATCGCACTAAGCCCCTGTGAACTCAATGGCAACGGATTTTCTCTACTCACCTTCACCTTTCTCTCTCCAAAACTAGCCTTCCCACCAAGCACAGCAAACACAATAGTACCCAGAAGGGTGGTAAGCCTGCATTGATATGGGCTGCCTGAGTCAATGATGGGGACTGGCTCAGATGCCCACGAATGCTACAAGTAGCCTAGTTGTCAAATCAAGACTATAAGGACAGTGGGACTTCCCTGGTGGCCCAATGGTTATGACTCTGTGCTCACAATACAGGAAGCCTGGGTTTGATCCTTGGACAGGGAACTAGATCCCACATGCTGCAACTAAAGATCCCTCATGCTTCAACCAAGACCCAGCTCGGCCAAATAAATAAAATAAAAAGGTTAAAAAAAAAAAAGACTATGAAGACAGTGGCAAAACAGATCATTCCAACCCCAGCTGAAGTGTCTTAGCCAAGGTAATATAAGCAACTGCTTCTTCACCTGACTTTAATTTCAGGAGCAAAGTATGATGCATTCGGACTTGGAAGTAAGCCAGCCATCACCAGACTCAATTCCTGTGCAGGTGCCAGAGAAAAGATGTAGATGAGAAACCTCTGCCTGTAGTACACAACTCAGAGATGTCAGGGGTGAATGAACAAGCCTCATTTGGGAACGGAGGTGAGCAGCCCCATGGGACAGTCTGGAGATCGTGCAGATCACTACATGAAGGGACAGAGTTAAATGAATGGTGGGCCATTCATTCATTTCCACCAATGAGGGTGAAACAGGGAACATCAGGTTTCTGGTTTTGTTTCATTTTTTACAATTTTTATTGGAGTAGAGTTGCTTTAGAATATTGTTATTTTTCTGCTGCACAGCAAAGTGAATCAGCTATACGTATACATGTATCCTCTCTTTTTGGATTTCCTTCCCATTTCGGTTGGTACACAGCACTGTACAGTATGAACCGTGTACAAGTCCCTCTGTCCGTGTCTTCTGAAGGGAAAGGCTGACTCAAGAGTTAATGATTGGGAAATGTGAAGATAAAGATAAAGGAATGACACACATTCCCGAATTGTTCATACAGGAAGCAGACCCCCTCCAGATGAAAACTGTTGATCACAAGAACACAGACCCGAGGCTGGTTGAAACCAGAAGGTTAATGATGCTTGAAACTTCACCTTAATGCCAACCATCCAAGAACTGTCCATGAGCGGATCACGCCCTGCTTCTTGAACACTATAAAACTCCTCACTATTGTGCCTCCAGGGTGGGTCACACGGTCTTCAGGGCAGCCCCCTTTGCCTGGCAAAGCAATAAAAGCTACTCTTTTCTGTTGCTGCTCTTGCTAAGTCACTTCAATCGTGTCCGACTCTGTGCAACCAATATAGATGGCAGCCCACCAGGCTCCCCCATCCCTGGGATTCTCCAGGCAAGAACACTGGAGTGGGTTGCCATTTCCTTCTCCAATGCATGAAAGTGAAAAATGAAAGTGAAGTCGCTCAGT
>SJYV01009530.1:179588-193409 GCA_006410875.1 Neotragus pygmaeus | reverse complement strand
TCCCTGGGATTCTCCAGGCAAGAACACTGGAGTGGGTTGCCATTTCCTTCTCCAATGCATGAAAGTGAAAAATGAAAGTGAAGTCGCTCAGTCGTGTCCAACCCTCAGCGACCCCATGGACTGCAGCCTACTAGGCTCCTCTGCCCATGGGATTTTCCAGGCAAGAGTACTGGAGTGGGGTGCCAGTGCCTTCTCCTACTTCACCCAAAATTCTGTCTCTGCATTTCTATTCGGCACCAGTAAGCAGAAGCTGAGTTTCAGCAACAAGGAGAGTTCCCTGTGCTACACAGTAGGTTCTCATTGAGAGTTAGGCTTTGAAATTAGTATCAATATATAAAATTTGGAGTAAGGGGAGCAGGATGTGAATAATGTCTTCAAAATGTTTGCTAAGTTATCCACAAAAAAGATTCCTTAAAATGATGCACCCTGGTGCCCGATTTTAAACTGACATTTAAGTTTTTTCTCACCATAGTCTAAACGTTGCAAAGGATACAATTTCTGCCATACAGTAAATATACACACTTTAAGATAATCTGTTCCATCACTCTTTTAAATGTATTCAATGGAGTGTAAATACCAGAGTAACTTCGTATCTACCACCATGCACTTTCAAAATATAAGATGGAGCTCTTCTTTAAGTGTCATAAATTTTATATCATTTATTTGGTTCCCTACATTGTATTTCTGTCTCATTTCCCCCACAAGATTGTGTGGTAGTACAATATGTATCATGCTCAAAAGTATTAATACTTGAATGATCACTCTCTATCATGCTTCTTTGCAATCAAAATAAATTGAGTTTATGACTATTGTGTGTTACCTATAATCATGAACTCTAAGTGTTTAACTGTTCTTTTGTGGATGGAGATAATATTACAATTATTATTTGTAAATGTTCAGGGAAAATAATATAAATACATGATAAATTTTGACAGATGGGTATTCAACATGAATAGTAAAATCTTATTAGATTTTATGTTACATGCATTTTGCCACAATTGAACAAAAACTACTATAAAAAGATTTTATTTGAAATATATCTCCTAGTAAGCTGGATACAGGATAGTTTATGTTGCATTGAATAAAGGAAGTTTCCCCTGAAGCCAGTATTTCTTGTGTGTGTTGTGCTCAGTCGTTCGGTTGTGTCTGACTCTTTGCAACCCCACAGACTGCAGCCCGCCAGGCTCCTCTGTCCATGGAATTTCCCAGGGTTGCCATTTCCTACTCCAGGGGATCTTCCCAACCCTGGCACCAAACCTGCACTCTGGTACCTCCTGCATTGGCAGGCGGATTCTTTACCAGTGAGCCACCTGGGAAGCCCCTCCAGTACTTCTAATTATTCCTTTATGTGCACCCTGCCCAAAAAGGGTTTCAGCTTAGGTCAATGTATATAGCAAAATGCTAAGAAAATGAGAGAGAACCTTTTATTTTGTAAAGTAGACAAGGACAACCATGAAAGGGAGAGAGCACTTTCTCCAGCAGATAACTTTTTAGGAAAGAATATACTAGAAAACTGGAGATCTGGAAATTCAGTCCCTTAACACTGTCCCTGCCTGCATGCTCCTTGGGATGTCTTCATGTGCTCACAAAAGCATCTGTTCTCCAGCTTGAAGGATGCTGTGCTGGAGAACTTCTAGAGCACTGAAGACCTGTTGACTTTCCTGCTGACCTAAGTGCAGCCAGTGAAGCTAATAAATCCTGAAGTTGCATGTATGTATCCACTCAGGGTAGGAAAAGGCTGAGGCTCGCCATGTCTGTGAATGATCCTGGGATTACACCACCTAGACTGTGTGCTGCTTTCTTCTCCTCATTATCTCCCAACAGGGGAGAGTCAACAGCTTGGCCCAGCAAGCAGCAGAGCCCATGAACCAGCCTTTGCCAGGCAAGTTGGAACATAGCTCAGAAATAAGCTTCCCATCACTGGAGGATTGTGATCAATAACAGGAGCAAAGACAGCCACGATCCCACACATAGCCCCAGACACACACACACACACACACACACACACACACACACACATCCAACAGCAACTCTCTTCCACACCCTGAGACGTAATATTTCAACATCTCCATGGACATTCTCCAGCCTGTGTCTTGTATTTTCAATAATCCATCCCATCTTCTTCTTTCCAACTTGAAACTCTGACATAAAAAATGTGGCCATGGACCCTGTAGGACCCCACCTATGGCTGTGGCTCTTTCACAGTCCCTGTCCAGATCCTCTGCTGATGACACCTGAAGCATCACCATGGCAACCATCATACCAACAGCCAGCGGGAAGCTGAGGATGAAGCATGGATTCTTCTCCAAATCACTTCTACGATGTGAATCTCATGTTATCTATCACCCTCTAGGCTTATTGGCCTGTCCCAGAACCAAGGAAGCAGCACATTTTAAAAATTCAGTGATGCCTTTTAATAACAGTTATTTTCATTAAAAAGCAATAGAAATGTGTTTAATGCATAGGAAGGAGAGAGGAAAGGTTTACCTGTAATCCCAGTATACTAAAATATCTAGTCTTAGCACTGTGATCTCTGCAGCAGCACATTTTAAACTGAAATTATTTTCTGCACTCTGCCCAGGACATCTCTACAAGAAAACTATGACAAATATTGCCATAGTTCCAGCTAGACCCTTAAAGTGGCACTTATTCATACGAAAGCCAACTATCTTCCAGTTAAATATAGAAAAAAATACTATTGGAGGGGGGAGGAGATGGTATACCCAAAAAGTAGCACATGGGTAAATACAGTACAAAATGCCAAACTGTTGTTGGATGGAAACAAAAAAGAACATTGTGGGGCAAACACAGCCACAGTGCCTCATAGAAAAAGCCTAAAGAAAGTCCCCGCCAGCGGGTATCCTTCGGGTAAATGCTTTCTTTTCATAAGGATCAATCCAACCCTGCCCCATATGTTTAAATGCTAAATTCAAAAATGCACCGTGATGAAAGAACAGCAAACCTCTGCAAGCCCTCTGGGGGGACTGAAGATGCTGAAGTGTGTGCCTTGCTGAGAGAGCACTGTAAATAGCAAAGAAGTCCTATTTTTCTTTGTTCACAGATAAAGCACAGTCCTACAGATTTGGGCCTTAGATTTCTTTTTTTTTTATTATTATTTTTTAGATCCTCTCCAATTCATTTTTGCCAGTCATCCAGTTCTGCGCTGATGCCAAAGACTGGCACAGTTGGTGGCGACACAGCCAACACTGGTGACTTAACAAAGTCTATTCATTCAAAAGCCATGTTCCTGAAGGGGAGCGGGGTCCAGACCTAAGAGACTTGGATCCTGCAAGAAGCAGCTCTACTTCTGGTTAGAAAATCTGAAATTCTTCTGAATGCAGGTTACATTCATGCCATCAGCAAAACCAGAGATGCTGCGTGCTAATTCACAGTCAAGACCCAGGAGGTACAGTCTCCAGAAAGGCCTCAGTGTAAGCAGGCTGATCAGTGAATTGTGAGAATAATGGGGACGGACTCTGCGCACACAGGGAACATCTAGGGTGACTGGCACTTTGGTCCCTCTAAACTGATGGGCAGCTACTTGGGCCACCCAGAGACCACAGAGTTGCCATACTGCTGAGGACCACTTTTTCTTGGAAAGAACTAAGTGCTTGGGAAAGGAGTGTTTAGCTGAATGACCCTTTAAAGGATGCTCCCAGAGACCCTATGACTTTCCCTGTATCTCAGGCCCCCAGCAGAGCAGGCCAAGAGTCCCTGTGATGGGTAACAGCAGGAATATCTAGGTGTTTGCTAGACATCAGGGGATCCCTGCTTCAGCTCCAAGAGTGAGCACTCAGGGCTCCAGATCAGGGCTGTGTCCCCAGATTAAAGAACTCAGGGTTTCCGGAGAGAAAACAGCGGGGAAGGTCGATCTGCGCCCTCACTCTGGCATGCCCAGCAAGCAATCCTCAGCTGGGGAAAAGAATGATTATCAGAGACATCTTAGAAGCAACCTGCTGCCCCAGAGGAATTTCAAAAAGAACGTTCCCAACTGTTTCAGTGCCAGGGCTCTCCCACATCCAGGCTCCCCGAGATCATCAACAGCAGTTTTCCTCTCTACTCCTCTTTTCCCAGAGCTGCTCAGGTTCCCAAGACCCTCAGTCTGAACACTCAACCAGAGAGACCATGGGGTGTCCTAAAGTCTTTACAGGACTTAAAGCATGAAAGCTGCTGGAGCGTCTGCAAGCAGCTCCAAGCCACTGGTGTGGGACTCTCCAGCTGTGTGGAGCACTACGCTCTTATGATCACACCCCAGGTGACATCTGCACTGTCATTGGTCTCTGCACCACGTGTCAAGCATCCCATGGTGGACACAGGATTATTAGCAAACTCAATTTGTGTACATGCTCAGGTATTGTTGAGTAAGTTCACAAACCACAACACCAAGAAGAAGGTACATTCAGTGGCATGCACACTGGTAAGCAGCCAAGCAGCCAAAGAGATGGATACAGAAAGACAAGACCCAACATTCGATGTGTACCAAGCTAGGCTGCATCTGTAGCACATAAGACACAAGATCGAAGTCCACTGAACTCATATTAACTATGCACTTAATCCATGTAACTGAGGAGGAATTCAAAAGAAAGCGACAGAAGGTACTAAGCATTAAGAGATGGACACTTGAATTATCTTTGATCATGATGACCACAGAAACTAACAGGAAAGGCTAGAGGTGGCTGGAGGAAACAGAGGAGCCACTATTTTACACAGAAAGGCTGATCAGGCTGCTTCTCCCACTGATACTGAGGAATGGCTTTCTACTGTGGACAGGAAGATGTCTTATTCACATACAGAAGCGCCGCCAGCCAAAATGGGGCCTCCCACACCAGAAGAAGTCACTAAAGAGGGGGTCATGGATCCCTCCTTGTTAGAAATCGTTAAAACACAAGTAAATCAACCCACAAAGGTCTACTGAGACCCTCTCACCACACAGCCCAGGCCTAAGCGTCGAAGTTAAAAAAGCAGGACCCCAGAACTAACTAGGGTTCAGATCCCAGCTTGCCCACTTACCTGGGGCCTTGAGCAAGTGATTCCATTGTTTTCAGCCTGTTGCCTCACTTACAAGATGAAGGTGACAAGAGTACTTACCTCATCAAATTAGTGTGAGGATCAAATGAGAACATTCATGAAAGCATTTAGCGCAGTGTCTGGCATGGACGGCAAGCTCAATAAATTACCGGTGCTGCCTGAATCTGGCTCCTTGCCAGTCCAGGAGACACTTGCCCAATGAAGAAATAAACAAAAAGCACTTCTGATGTGTCAGATGAGATGTCTCGGGTTCCTGCCCGACCCTGAATGCGCTTTGCTCCCTGAGCCTTCACTCCTGCCTCTGACTCAGGCTTCCAACACAGTTCCTTAAAGAGCTTTCCACTTAAAGTCTGTGGGACAAGATAAGTTTTAGGTACAATATCACTTGGGTAGATGTAGTTCAACCAAAGGCTGGATTTTTTAATATCACCAGAGTCCCCATCAGAAGCAAGCTCAGCACAGGCGCTCTGATTGACAGGTCAAAGTATGCTCAGCATAGGAAAAAGCTAAGCTGGATCAGGAGAGAGGAGAACAAAGGCTAAAACTCCACTCCAGAAGGGGTGCTTCTAGAGATAAAGCTGCAGACATTTCTTACTCCCTTGTGAGCATTCCAAGAAGAATAAAGCCAGGACTTCCCCGGTGGTCCGGTGACTAAAATTCTCCCCTCCCAGTGCAAAGGTTCAATCCCTGATCAAGGAACTAGATGCCACAACTAAAGATCCTGCATGCTGCAAGGAAGATCGAAGATTGTGTGTGCTGCAACTAAGACCTAGTGCAGCCCAATTAATTAAATTTTTTTAATAAAAAAGAAGAAGAGTAAAGACAAGGGAGAGTGATGATATGGCTTTCCAGGCAAAATAGAGGGCACCCAATAAAATCTGAATTTCAATGATAAACAACATATATTTTTAGCATAAGTATGCAAATGTTGCTATACTTGGAACATATACTAAAAAAAGATCTTTGTTTATCTGAAATTTAAACCAAACTGAGTGGTAAAGCATTTTTAATGCTCTAAATGTGGCAACCCTAGACACAGTAAGGGTAAACTTTCCACGTGCCAACCAGCTGAGGCCAAGAATGGACTGGCAACACTGAAAAACCAGAGTGAACCCCCAGACAGTCTCTCTGCTTGGTAGGCTGGCCAGGGGAAGATGGGAACCCCGGAGCCAGAATAAGAAAATCCAACATGTAAAGCATTTAGCCTAAACATAAGGGGTGAAGAGGTCCCCTTGGGCAAATTAGCTCATCTCATTAAGGGATATTCAAGTCAAATAATCCAGTCTGTTTGCAGAAAGCTCACTGCACCCAAAAGCCAAGCATATGCAATTCATGGTTGATAGAGCTGCATAATTGCCCCCATTTGTCAAAACTCTAGGAAGACTTCATGGAAACTGTCTGTCCAGCTACCCAGCATATCACACCCACCACTCCCGTCTCAGCACCCACCACACAAAACAGTCTCAACCACCATCTATTCATCTCTCCCTCCAGACTGCGAGCTCCTCCCGGGCCAGGACATCATTTGTGAACCCACTCCCCAATAGTGCTGACCCCACAGTACAGCTGGGGGACTTGTACAGTTCCCGAAGGGGAATTCATTCATGGTAAAAAGGAAACAGGGGCTGCCCTGGAGGCTCAGTGGTAAAGAATCTACCTGCCTGTGAAGGAGACTCAGGTTTGATCCCTGATCTGGGAATATCCCACAGGCCGCAGAGTGACTAAGCCTGTGAGCCACAACTATTGAGCCTCTGCCCTAGAGCCTGGGAACCGCAACTACGGAAACCCTTGCACCCTAGAGCTCGCGCTCAGCAACAAGAGAAGCCACTGCAATGAGATGCCTGTGCACCGTTAACTAGAGAGTAGCCCCCACCGGCTGCAACTAGAGAAAAGCCCAACGAAAACCCAGTACAGCCAAAAATAAAAATAAAAATTTTTAAGAAAAGGTGATAAATAGGCTTTATGCAGATTGTCAGAAAAGGGAGAAAAAAATGTTCATTTTTTAATTAATTCTCCTCAGTACTCAATAGATTAGATATGTTTATTTGTACAGGTTTTTTACATAAGTACCTTTTATTTCATCAGTACATCTGTGTATATATAAGCAGAAAGGAAAATTCCAAAACCTTCTGTCGATTTTGGGAGCTGGGGTAGGGGGTAGAACTGCATGTATACAGTGATGTAAGGATGAAGATGTACATAAGGGCCTTAAGTATGCACCTATATCTGCATACTATGTGTACTGATGGAATCCACTAGAGGTCCCTGAAAGGAAATGAGACATACTGGACAAAAGACTCCACCCAATCTCTTCCTGAGATGGCTCAAGTGGGGTTAGTGCAAAAGAACACGCCGGCCAATGCAGGAGACGTAAGAGATGTGGGTTCAATCCCTGGGTCAGGAAGATTCCCTGGAGAAGGAAATGGCACCCCTCTCCAATATTCTTGCCTGGAGAATCCCATGGACAGAGGAACCTGGCAGACTACAGTCCTGGGGTCACAAGTCAGACACCCCTGAAGAGACTTAGCACGCACACATGCAATCTCTTCCTAGAAATATTCAGATGACTGAAGCACTCAATTCTAGAATCAGCTCTCAGTCATGGTTCCTATTGGGTTAATTAGACTGTAACACATCACTACACACTAACCGTGAGAAGTACCATGTCCATAGGAACCAACACTGGGTGATGTGATGGTCAAGAAGGGCACTATAGAAACGAAAGTCACCTCAGAGCCTCAAAGCCTCACACTGCTTCAGGACAAATCTCCACCGATCTAGGAGCCCTGCCTTCCACCTCATGGGATCTCCCCTCCTCCCTGCCTGCCTCCCTGGGCACCTCTGCATCATGTCTTTCCCATCTCTGACACTGCCCCCCAGTCTTTCCTCCTCACAGACTGTTCAAGTAGTCACTGGCTACTAAGAAGACCAGAACTTCTAAGTAGCCATCCTCTTCTGGATGTGAATCTAATGTCTAGAACAATATATACTCTACAGAATCCCAGGTTCTGGGCAAGTCCATTCACTAGGCATGGGAAGAAAATGTGAGAACTTCTATTTACATTTATCTTATCCATTTTTAATTTCTGGTTTTCTGTGTGCTTTATAATGGACACCACATATTAGACAGCACACACATATAATTATGTACTAAATAAATATCTTGGTCACTTGTGTTCCAATTATAGATAGATGGCTGTGGAAGAAACCACTGCAAAATTTAGTGGTATAAAATAACAGGCCTTGCATTACGCTCACAGATTCTGAGGGTTAGGAGTTTGGACAGGACTCGGTGGGATTGCTTGTCTCAGACCCACAGCACTGGGGGACGAGCAAGACTCAAGTGGCTGGGAGGTGATTCCAAGGGCCAGATGCTGTAATCGACTGGAACTTCTCCAGGACAGGGCTCAGCAGGGACCCTGGCCTGCAGCACAGAAGTAGCCTCTGTAGGTGGCTTCTCACTGCCTGGAAGCTGGAGGGTCTAGAGAGCAAGTGAACCAAGAAACCAAATGAGAGCCACTAGGCGACCTCGCCTCAGAAGTCCCCTAGGATCTCTCTCCAGACCCAGTTGATGAAGCGATCATAAAGCTGCCCAGACACAGGGGAAGGGACTAGCCTCTACCTGCAAAGGGGAGCAGCCAGCTCACACTGCAGAGGAGCAGCGAGGGGAGGGGGTGTCGCTGTCACCCTTGGAAAGTAAGCCACTTCCATTTTCCTGTTTGACTCTAAGATCTGACTCCCTACACTTCCCCTCCACTACCCTGGATGGTAGGGGGCACACCCTGTGGACCACCCTGCCCAGGCTTTGTAGCCATAGGCTCCAGCTAGGTTGCAAGATCTTAGTTTCCCCACAAGGGATTGAACTCATGTTCCCTGCAGTGGAAGCAAGAAGACTTAATCACTGGGCTGCCAGAGAAATCCGAACTCTGGCTAGGTTTAAACAATAAAGGTACTGCCCAGAGATGGAGGGGTATCAAAGCCAGGAGAAGCTGGGATATTACACGCTGGGTCAGCACACCTCAGGGGCTATACCTCCTCCTTGGTTTCACTTTTCAGCTAAACAGCCACCATGCCTTTCAGCTCCCACTGGACAGCTTCCCTCCTGTTCCTTGTGACTCAAAGGTCAGTACTGACTTCCTGTTTTGCTATCTGGGGTTGATACGGCATCAGCCATGCCCCATTTATTGTGTCAGCTCTTCCAATCCCTTTATCAAACCACCTGATGTGGACTCTTATTTTCCAGCAATGTAATAAGTATACACACACTGGGGGTAAATATTCCAAAACATTTTACTAGTCAAATGTGGGATCAAAACAACGTGTCAACCATCGATGTAGTTTTCAAAAAGATGTGGAATGGGAGCCAGGTTGCCTGAGTTCTGGCCACGGATCAGGCACTAGTTTTGTTCTTTGACACTTGCTCAGTACAGTCTTAGTATCCTCAACCATACAATGAGTGGTCCCTCTCTGTATTTACATTCTATGACTTTATCTTTCAGATATAATCTGCCCACTAGATTCAGGCCAAATCTACACTGACCCTGATTATGCATCTCATCTCAGCTCTAAAAAAGATGACCATCACAAACAAACATGATTTTGCTACATGATTCAATAAAGGGAACTAGCCAGGCTAGAGACAGTAGGANAACTAGAGAGTAGCCCCCACCGGCTGCAACTAGAGAAAAGCCCAACGAAAACCCAGTACAGCCAAAAATAAAAATAAAAATTTTTAAGAAAAGGTGATAAATAGGCTTTATGCAGATTGTCAGAAAAGGGAGAAAAAAATGTTCATTTTTTAATTAATTCTCCTCAGTACTCAATAGATTAGATATGTTTATTTGTACAGGTTTTTTACATAAGTACCTTTTATTTCATCAGTACATCTGTGTATATATAAGCAGAAAGGAAAATTCCAAAACCTTCTGTCGATTTTGGGAGCTGGGGTAGGGGGTAGAACTGCATGTATACAGTGATGTAAGGATGAAGATGTACATAAGGGCCTTAAGTATGCACCTATATCTGCATACTATGTGTACTGATGGAATCCACTAGAGGTCCCTGAAAGGAAATGAGACATACTGGACAAAAGACTCCACCCAATCTCTTCCTGAGATGGCTCAAGTGGGGTTAGTGCAAAAGAACACGCCGGCCAATGCAGGAGACGTAAGAGATGTGGGTTCAATCCCTGGGTCAGGAAGATTCCCTGGAGAAGGAAATGGCACCCCTCTCCAATATTCTTGCCTGGAGAATCCCATGGACAGAGGAACCTGGCAGACTACAGTCCTGGGGTCACAAGTCAGACACCCCTGAAGAGACTTAGCACGCACACATGCAATCTCTTCCTAGAAATATTCAGATGACTGAAGCACTCAATTCTAGAATCAGCTCTCAGTCATGGTTCCTATTGGGTTAATTAGACTGTAACACATCACTACACACTAACCGTGAGAAGTACCATGTCCATAGGAACCAACACTGGGTGATGTGATGGTCAAGAAGGGCACTATAGAAACGAAAGTCAACTCAGAGCCTCAGAGCCTCACACTGCTTCAGGACAAATCTCCACCGATCTAGGAGCCCTGCCTTCCACCTCATGGGATCTCCCCTCCTCCCTGCCTGCCTCCCTGGGCACCTCTGCATCATGTCTTTCCCATCTCTGACACTGCCCCCCAGTCTTTCCTCCTCACAGACTGTTCAAGTAGTCACTGGCTACTAAGAAGACCAGAACTTCTAAGTGGCCATCCTCTTCTGGATGTGAATCTAATGTCTAGAACAATATATACTCTACAGAATCCCAGGTTCTGGGCAAGTCCATTCACTAGGCATGGGAAGAAAATGTGAGAACTTCTATTTACATTTATCTTATCCATTTTTAATTTCTGGTTTTCTGTGTGCTTTATAATGGACACCACATATTAGACAGCACACACATATAATTATGTACTAAATAAATATCTTGGTCACTTGTGTTCCAATTATAGATAGATGGCTGTGGAAGAAACCACTGCAAAATTTAGTGGTATAAAATAACAGGCCTTGCATTACGCTCACAGATTCTGAGGGTTAGGAGTTTGGACAGGACTCGGTGGGATTGCTTGTCTCAGACCCACAGCACTGGGGGACGAGCAAGACTCAAGTGGCTGGGAGGTGATTCCAAGGGCCAGATGCTGTAATCGACTGGAACTTCTCCAGGACAGGGCTCAGCAGGGACCCTGGCCTGCAGCACAGAAGTAGCCTCTGTAGGTGGCTTCTCACTGCCTGGAAGCTGGAGGGTCTAGAGAGCAAGTGAACCAAGAAACCAAATGAGAGCCACTAGGCGACCTCGCCTCAGAAGTCCCCTAGGATCTCTCTCCAGACCCAGTTGATGAAGCGATCATAAAGCTGCCCAGACACAGGGGAAGGGACTAGCCTCTACCTGCAAAGGGGAGCAGCCAGCTCACACTGCAGAGGAGCAGCGAGGGGAGGGGGTGTCGCTGTCACCCTTGGAAAGTAAGCCACTTCCATTTTCCTGTTTGACTCTAAGATCTGACTCCCTACACTTCCCCTCCACTACCCTGGATGGTAGGGGGCACACCCTGTGGACCACCCTGCCCAGGCTTTGTAGCCATAGGCTCCAGCTAGGTTGCAAGATCTTAGTTTCCCCACAAGGGATTGAACTCATGTTCCCTGCAGTGGAAGCAAGAAGACTTAATCACTGGGCTGCCAGAGAAATCCGAACTCTGGCTAGGTTTAAACAATAAAGGTACTGCCCAGAGATGGAGGGGTATCAAAGCCAGGAGAAGCTGGGATATTACACGCTGGGTCAGCACACCTCAGGGGCTATACCTCCTCCTTGGTTTCACTTTTCAGCTAAACAGCCACCATGCCTTTCAGCTCCCACTGGACAGCTTCCCTCCTGTTCCTTGTGACTCAAAGGTCAGTACTGACTTCCTGTTTTGCTATCTGGGGTTGATACAGCATCAGCCATGCCCCATTTATTGTGTCAGCTCTTCCAATCCCTTTATCAAACCACCTGATGTGGACTCTTATTTTCCAGCAATGTAATAAGTATACACACACTGGGGGTAAATATTCCAAAACATTTTACTAGTCAAATGTGGGATCAAAACAACGTGTCAACCATCGATGTAGTTTTCAAAAAGATGTGGAATGGGAGCCAGGTTGCCTGAGTTCTGGCCACGGATCAGGCACTAGTTTTGTTCTTTGACACTTGCTCAGTACAGTCTTAGTATCCTCAACCATACAATGAGTGGTCCCTCTCTGTATTTACATTCTATGACTTTATCTTTCAGATATAATCTGCCCACTAGATTCAGGCCAAATCTACACTGACCCTGATTATGCATCTCATCTCAGCTCTAAAAAAGATGACCATCACAAACAAACATGATTTTGCTACATGATTCAATAAAGGGAACTAGCCAGGCTAGAGACAGTAGGAGCCTGCCCATGGCAATGAACACTGGTGAGGTGCTGCTAAGGGTGAGACGGAGGATGGAGCCCAAGGCTACCAGGCTCAGGTCAGCTCTGCCTTCTCAGTTCTACATAAAAGCATGACAATGTTTGCCACTGGACCTGTACACAGCGGCCAGGCCATCTGCAGACCAAGTACCATCCAAGATCAGGGGAACCGTTTGGGGACACACAAACCAGAGAAAAAAGAACTTTTTCTTCTTTTCCTTTTTTAAAGGGGAAAAAAAATTCTTATGACGTAAGAGGACCATAGGTTGTCGCAAAACTGGGAAAAAAAAATTAAAAACCTCGTGCAATGAGCCTGCCAAGAATCCAATCAAAGAGGAAAACTTCCACTTTAGAGAAACGCCTTCATGATGGAGCTGACGGAGATGGGGCAGAGGCAAGTTACAGCCCTCTTTTCTTTCAGGTGCATATAAAGGCACCCTAGTTTAATTGTGAGTCATAGACATTGCATTCTTTTTTTTTTTCCANGACAGAGACTGTCTCTTATACACATCTCCTTCATGATGGAGCTGACGGAGATGGGGCAGAGGCAAGTTACAGCCCTCTTTTCTTTCAGGTGCATATAAAGGCACCCTAGTTTAATTGTGAGTCATAGACATTGCATTCTTTTTTTTTTTTCCAACAAACTGAAGGTTTGTGCCAACCCTGCATTGTCAGATGATGCTTTGCCCTTTTTTTCTTTTTTAGCAATAAAGTATTCTGTAATTAAGATTTCCATATTGTTTTTTTAGATACAACACTCTTGCACACATAATAGACTACAGTATAGTGTAACTATAATTTTATATGCACTGGGTAGCCAAAAACATCACACAACTTGACGGCAATACTCACTTGATTGACAGGGGAGCCTGGAGGGCTACAGTCCCTGAGGTAGCATAGAGGGGATCATAACTTGGTAATTGAGCACATGCACACTTGATGGCAGTAGTCTGGGGCTAAACTTTCAGTATCACCGAAGTCTACTTGTAAAATGAGTCCTCCACCAACTCACCCATCTCCTCATCATCTTCCCATCTCAAGAGATCAACAAAATTGACTGTAGATTTAACATATCTTTAAGATACGTGAAAGAAGGAAACGGAATACTTCAGTAAACTACAATTTGATCATAAATTTTAAATCACAATGTTCTATTCAACTGAATAGTATTTGAGACAAATGAGTTAGATCTTTACTCCTGGCATTCTTTGGTAGTAGAGAGGTTTTCATGTTCCAGCTACTTCTTCTAACAGGGTTTGACCTGTTAATCAATCTAAATGCCATTCAGAAACATAGTTTAAGAAAACACACATCCAAAACCAACACCCT
>SJYV01009530.1:117705-176203 GCA_006410875.1 Neotragus pygmaeus | reverse complement strand
TCTTTTTTTTTTTTCCAACAAACTGAAGGTTTGTGCCAACCCTGCATTGTCAGATGATGCTTTGCCCTTTTTTTCTTTTTTAGCAATAAAGTATTCTGTAATTAAGATTTCCATATTGTTTTTTTAGATACAACACTCTTGCACACATAATAGACTACAGTATAGTGTAACTATAATTTTATATGCACTGGGTAGCCAAAAACATCACACAACTTGACGGCAATACTCACTTGATTGACAGGGGAGCCTGGAGGGCTACAGTCCCTGAGGTAGCATAGAGGGGATCATAACTTGGTAATTGAGCACATGCACACTTGATGGCAGTAGTCTGGGGCTAAACTTTCAGTATCACCGAAGTCTACTTGTAAAATGAGTCCTCCACCAACTCACCCATCTCCTCATCATCTTCCCATCTCAAGAGATCAACAAAATTGACTGTAGATTTAACATATCTTTAAGATACGTGAAAGAAGGAAACGGAATACTTCAGTAAACTACAATTTGATCATAAATTTTAAATCACAATGTTCTATTCAACTGAATAGTATTTGAGACAAATGAGTTAGATCTTTACTCCTGGCATTCTTTGGTAGTAGAGAGGTTTTCATGTTCCAGCTACTTCTTCTAACAGGGTTTGACCTGTTAATCAATCTAAATGCCATTCAGAAACATAGTTTAAGAAAACACACATCCAAAACCAACACCCTGAAATAATATTAAAGATGTTTAAATAATATTAAAGATGTTAACCCAGTGGGTTAACCCAATCAAAAAATGGACAGATTTGACATTTCTCCAAAGAAGACATACAGATGGTCAAAAAGGACCTGAAAAGATGCCCAACATCACTAATTATGAAAGAAATGCAAATCAAAACTATAATGAGGTATTATCTCACACCAGTCAGAATGGCCATCATCAAAATATCTATAAACAATAAAAGCTGGAGAGGGTGTGGAGAAAAGGGAACCTTCCTACACTGTTGCTGGGAATAAAAATTGATACAACCATTATGGAGAACAGTATGGAGGTTCCTTAAAAAACTAAGAATAGAACTACCATATAATCCAGCAATCCCACTCCTGGGCGCCCATCAGAAAAAAGCATAATCTGAAAGTATACATCCACCCAATGTTTATTGCAATGCTGTTAACAATAGCCGACACATGGAAACAAGCTAAATGCCCATTGCCAAAGGAACGCCAAAGAAGATGTGGTAGATATATACAATGGAATGTTACTCGGCCTTTAAAAAAAAAATGAAATAATGAATGCCATNCCAATGTTTATTGCAATGCTGTTAACAATAGCCGACACATGGAAACAAGCTAAATGCCCATTGCCAAAGGAACGCCAAAGAAGATGTGGTAGATATATACAATGGAATGTTACTCGGCCTTTAAAAAAAAAATGAAATAATGAATGCCATATGCAGCAAAATAAGTGGACCTAGAGATTATCACACTAACTGAAGTTAAGTCAGACAAATATCAGACATCAAATATCACATGCTATCACTCATATGTGGAATCTAATTTTTTAAAAAAGATACAAATGAACTTATTTACAAAACAGAAAGAGACACACAGATATTAAGAACAAACTTACAGTTACCAAAGGGGAAAGGTGGGGGTTGGGGGTATAAATTAGGAGCTTGTGATGAACATACACACACACTACTATGTATAAGAGACATAACCAACAAGGACCTACTACTGGTACTGTAGGGAGCTCTACTCAATATTTTGTGATAACCTAGATGAGAAAAGAATCTGAAGAAGAATGAATATATGTGTATATATAATTGAATCACTTTGCTGTACACCTGGAACTATTACAATCTTGTAAATCAAGAACACTTCAATTAATTTAAAAAAAAAAAAGATGCTTAAAGGCTAACAACAAGAACTGAAGCCTCACCACACATTTGCAGCCAACTTAGAATTTTGCCTAAATTTGCCACCCTGGTTCTAGCTGAACAGAGTACAGTTGTCCCTGGTGCATGAGAGGGGTTCGTTCCAGGACATCGCCCTCCCTGTCCCCTCTGCAGATACCAAAGTTCTGTGATGCTCAAGTCCTTTGTGTAAAATTACATGGTATTTGCATAAAACCTAAGCACATCCTTCTACTTTAAATCATCTCTAGATTACGCACAATATCTAATACAATGGGGCTGCTATGTAAAAAGTTCCATGGAAATGCTCTGTAAGGAGTAGTCAGTGAGCAGCAAGTTCAAATCCTGCGTTTTGAAGCTCATTGGGATCCATACTCCCACCCCGGGTATTTTCCATCCACAGTTGATTGCTTCCCTGAAAGTGGAACCCTAAGATACGAAGGGCCAATTGTATTTAAATGTGAAACTTTCAAGTGATGGCTTTAAAGAGCAAGAAACAAGTTCTAACCAGAGCAAAATGTATTTATTCTCCTTAGTTAAAATTATTTCTGTCTCTGAATGATTTTGAGATGAACTGGGCAGAATTCATCACAGACCCAGGGGCAGCTTTCGTCTATTACCTGATTCTACGCTGGGGCCTGGACACATTATACAATACTTAGAAACAATCAATCAGGCATAAAGGGCAGAGGCAGCACTAAAGGTAAACAGCCAGCAGTGTCAGCCAAGAAACAAAGGACAGACCCACTTAATGTGCCTACCATATGCAAAAGGCTACCCTCATGGCTCAGCTGGCAAAGAGTCTGCCTGCTATGTAGGAGGCCCTGGTTTGATTCCTTGGTCGGAAAGATCTGCTGGAGAAAGGATAGGCTGCCCACTCCAGTATTCTTGGGCTTTCCTTGTGGATCAGCTGGTAAAGAATCTGCCCGCAACACGGGAGACCTGGGTTCTATCCCTGGGTTGGAAAGGCTACCCACTCCAATATTCTGGCCTGGAGAATTCCATGGATTAGTCCATGGGGTCGCAAAGAGTTGGACACGACTGCATGACTTTCACTCCCCCATATGCAATGTGCCTTCCTACATCCCATGCAAAACATGAAGATGAGCGGAGGCAGCCAGGCCGTCCAGGGCCCGCTGGACGTGTGTATTAATCATCTGAAACCAGACTTGGCAGTAATGAACACCATGTAGAGGACAGAGAGGGGCACTTAAGACTGCGGAAGAGAGAAGGTGCCGCCTGTCTGATGGCTATGGGATGGCTTTTTAGAGGAGGTGGAACTCCAAAGAGACCTTGAAGGAAGGTTAGAATTCTCACAAAGCCAAGAGTGGAGGGGCACCAGAAGATAGGCTGTTGGGGCCAAGGCGAGAAAGGCTGTTGAGGACCTGTCGATGACGACAGCAGAGGACAGAGAAGAAGGCAATGCAGTGGGAAGGAGGCTGCCCAGCCTGTGAGAGTCAAACCCTGGTGCCTGGGCCACGAGCAGGGGACAGCGAGGACTTGGGTCCTCAGGCTGTAATGAGCCATGAAAGGTTTCAGAGAAGGCAGGTGCTATCAGATCTGTGACTTAAGAGACAGGTTGTGGCAATCTGAGTTACTTTGTCTCCCTCCCCACCCCTGCCCCCATTCACTGCACAACGTGTGGGATGGTAGTTCCCTGACCAGGGACAGAATCCATGCCCCCTACATCGGGGGTGCTGAGTCTTAACCACTGGACTGCCAGGGAAGCCCCTGAGTTACATTCTTAAAAATCTACATTCCTGGGAGAAAATTCTGCAAAAATCTCTTGTTGTTTGTTGTTTAGGCGCTCAGTAGTGTCTGACTCTTTTGCAATCTCATGGGCTGCAGCCTACCAGCTCCTCTGTCCATGGGACTTTCCAGGCAAGAATACTGCAGTGGATTGCCATTTCCTTCCCCAGGGGATCTTCCCGACCCCAGGGATCAAATCTGCATCTCCTGTATTGGCAGGAGGATCCCTTATCAAGGCAATAACTCTTGGTCATAGCTGCCCTGAATACTCCCACCTTGGTTCTGCTTTAAACGCCTTAGTCTGAAACCCAGAACCTTGTTCTTCCAGTCACTGCCTCCAACGGTCCATTCCATGTGGACCCTGGAAGCCCTGGGTGACGTCAGAGCACCAGCAATCAGCTGTGACATCATGGGTGAGACCCAGAGCATCCCCTGAGAGTCCACCAGAAAGCTGCTGAATGACCAACTTCTACTTTTCTATAACATCCACAGCAACAAGAAGTCAAAGGACACATTTTACCTGGATAAGTAGCCTCTATGTCCCTTAAATGATGCTGAAGTTCCAATACTTGAGCCACCTGATGCAAAGAAACAGAAAGACCCTGATGCTGGGAAAGATTACAACAAAAGGAGAAGGGGGTAGCAGAGGATGAGATGGTCAGACAGCATCACGGGCTCAGACGGACATGAATCTGAGCAAATTCTGGGAGATAGTNGCAGTCCAAGGGACTCTCAAGAGTCTTCTCCAACACCACAGCTCAAAAGCATCAATTCTTCTGCGCTCAACTCTGTGTCTTTGCTCCCCCACAAAGGCTTTTATTTTCATGACTTCCATCATGAAGCTACGTTCCCACTTCTAGTTGCCCATCTGAAGTTGAGTATTAAATGTCCTCTTTTCTTCCCCCAAATTCAGGGTGTCCTCAGGATAGCCAGCTCCCTTCTGCCTCTGTGAGGAGTGGTACAAATATCCTTCTTTCAAGACCTGAAACCTGGAAAGCATCCTGTGTCACGCGTTTCTCCTCTGTGCTCAGGAATCAGCCTCAGCCTTCTGAGGATCTTGCTCATTCTCTCCTTCTTTGCCGTTTCCACTGCCTCTGTTCTACCTGGGCTGACGGCTGCACACCTGCCTGGCCCGTCAGGGAGCTCTGCACACCCAAGCCCACATTCCCTTCGTAAATGCCATCTCACCCATGTCCCTCTTAAGCGGCAGCGGTGATGTCTTACTCTTGACAGCGTCTGACTCACCTCCTTGCACACAGCTGGCGCATAACCAGCGCTTGTTGCTCTCTTGGCAGAAGCAGCGGCATGTTAGCTTGTCAGCCTCACTTTCTGGCTTTCGTTACCTGGCGGAACCTTCAAAGATGATTCCCCACAGTGACAAAGTCCCCGGTGTTATAGCTGTGGGGAAAGTGCAGCGTTGCCGAGAACAGTGAAATGAAAGCACAAACTGGGACATGAAATCCGGGAGGGAAGCCCAGGATTTAGAACTGCTCGATGTGGGAGAAGCAGAGACAGTGAGGACGGACGGGAGGGAGACGTTGATGCCTTGGCTGTCCCGGGACCGTGCCCTTCAGCCCAGGTGGCCCGCCTTCTGCTGCCCGTTCAGCGCTTTTATCTTGGTGTGCTGGCGGAGTGCAAGCACCGAGGCCACGGCAGGATGCGGTCGGAGGGTGCAGTCCAGGAGGCCCCAGGGGCTGGGAAGGCCGTGGCCAAGCACATCTGGAGAGGAGGATGTGAACACAGGGATGGGGGTGACTCGGACCTCCTCCCTGAAGAGGTGACGCTTTCATCGGGTCAGACCAGAAACAGCGAACCTGTGTCAGAAGGGGCAGAGGCGAGGGCTGGGAGGAGAGCTACAGGTTCCAAGTAAGGGATGCTCTCCAGTGAGAACTGTCAAACCCCGAATCGGGTTATGCAGAAAGCTGTGGCCTTTTCTTTCCTGGAAACGCTAGACTGGAGCAGACAAGCCCTTCGCGGTGGCCTGAGCGCTGGCTTCTCTGGGGGCCGGGGCGGGCCCGGCCTCCCGTCTCCACGGTTGGATGGTCTGGACCTGGCTTTGCAGGGTTGCTGCTCACACGACCACAGAAGTGAAATTTGATACTGATGAGAAATAATAGAAGATCTTTCTTTTTCTAGACTTCCTCTCTGGGTGTTGTTGTTTTCTTTCTAAATGGGGGAGTTTGTTTTGCTTTTTCTCCTTTCATGGCCTTCAAATTTAGCTTGTAGGTTTACCCTGCCCAGTGGTTCAGGGCAAGGTGGTGAGGGAAGCCAGCCCATAATACGACGGGTGCCCACCATTTTTTTCAGAGCTGGTTGTGGAGCTTGTGTGCGGGTAGGAAAGCTAGGCTGCTGAAGATCTGTGAGGACGTATCAGCACTAACAGGGGAGACCTTCGGGGATGTCAGAGTGTCGTCTGTTTCTTTCAACAACCGTGTATGAAGAACGCACTCTGCACCCTGCATGGTTCTTGCCAGTTTCAGAAGAAACAGAAACGCGTGAGGCACAGTCCCTCCTTCCAAGGCATTTACCGTCTAGCAGGAAGATAAGCTGTGCTTACAGATTGCCTTGTGCATCACAGAGAGAGGGCTGTTCTGGTTCCAAGGAACACTTGAGACGGATGACATCACGCTAGAATTACAATAATGTGAACGTCTACGGTTTCGATCTTTGTCATTTCTACCTTGGATTAGTCTGATCTTTTACTTTAAAAATATGATTTCTGAATAGGTAACAGGTTCACATGGTTCTCATACTGAAACAATTTAGAAACATTTTTATTGATGAGTTTCGCTCTCACCTTGTCCCCATCCACCCAGTTCACCCCCTTATTCCCTGGAAACAGGTGACTATGTTAATTTCTTGAGTATGTATACTGACTCTTTTCATGCAAAATAAGTGTGTGTACACACACACACACACACACACACTTATTTACTTACCTAAATCTTCCTGTTTCCCACATAAAAGGCAGCCTTGCTCTCTGATTGGCCTGTGGATTTATCAGTGTGTCTCGGAGCCTTAGCATGTCAGCGCACCCTTTTCCTCTCTTCATGGGTAAGCTGCTGCCTTCGTAGTACTTCATTTTTTGGCAGAATGTTATGGTGGATCCATTATCTATCGCTGGGTAACACACTGCTCCATAACTTAGTGGCTTAAACTAAAACAAGGTTTTATTTATTCACAGTTCTTCGGTGGGCTGTTAGACTGGGGTTCCGCTGGGTGGTTTTTCTTTCACGGATTTACTGGCATGAATGGGGCCGTCTGGCGGCTTGACTGGCCCCGACGGCCCAGCATGGCTTCCCTTGCGTGTTGGTGGGTGAGTCCACTGCTGCTGGCTCCTAGTGTCTGGGAGACACACAGGCTTCTTCCCGTGGTGACTAGGTTCCAAACGCCGAGAGGGATTGTGCCCCGACTTGAAAGGCTTATAAGGGCTCCACTCGCAGCATGTTCGCTAATGTTCCGTTACCCAAGCAGGTCACAGGGTCCAGCCCAGGGCCAGAGGGAAGGGTCNCTCCCCTCCATTTCCATGTGTTTGTTCCATTTGTGGAGGGTGAGAGCTCCCAAAGCCTCTGTCCCGTAGGTTAAAGAGAACTCAGTATTTCCCCTCGTAGGCATAAGTAATGAATCAGATTAAAATTCAAGTTGAGCAGAATATGTAAGAAGAAAGGGGAAAGACACACACACAGAGAAGGTCAGGTCAGGCCAGGCCGTCAACCTATCACTTTCATTAGCTCCTCTCCTGGGAGTGGGGGGTCATTTTCTGAGGCTTCCACTGGACTTGGCAACAACACATCTGCCTCTTGGAGCCTCTGCTTGGGGTCCAGACTCAGGAAACATGAGGACTGTTGAAGAAATGCAAGTTGTGGGCAGGAAGGTATGTGTGTACACACACTGACACACACAAGAGAGGTGGAGGGCTGTAAAGAAAGGCTTCAACCACAGGGACTCCTGAGGTGTGTCTCCATGGACACTGGAGACAGAAGCACCTATGAGTCTGTTTGCATCTCCTCAATAACCTTCCCGTGGACCACATGGTGATGGCGGGCTGCACAAACCCCCCTCCACGCGGTCCAGCCTCCCTCAGCCGGGGCCTCTTGGGAAGAGGCTGAGGCCCCCAGATGTGAGTGCTAAGCTGGCCTGGGGCTGCTGGGCGCGGGGGACAGGGAGGGGACCCAGGAACTGGTGGTTCGTCCTCTGTAAACCCTCGCTACCCAGGACAGCAGGTGCCTCTCTCCTACAGATGATGACCCTGCTCCCCAGCAAGCTCCCACCTTCAGTTCTTCATGCTGAACTGGGGCCTCCCAAGAGGTAAAAAGGGAAGGCAGATGAGATTAAAAATTCAGATTAGACAAATTGCTGACTCTGTTGAGTATAAGGAAATAGCGACTCTAGAGCTTCGAGGCCCAGTGGGGAACCCCTGGCCACCTGTGACTATTTACACAAACTCTCCAAGCACACTTGCCAGGTGTGGCCAAGAGCTACTGCATTGGACAGAAAAGATATAAGACATCTCCCTCATGGTAGAAAGTCCTACTGGTCAGCACTGGTCAGCACTGGTCTTAAGGTTGTCATGAAGGGGCCTATGGAGATTAGGACTGAAGTGTAGGGTTGACAACAGCACTAACCAGAAGTTCATTAAAGGCCCCACTTTCCTTCCCACAGGCTTTAATGTTATCCAGGAATCCCCTAGCAGTCCAACCTTGATGATAAGCACAACAGAATGGGATGTGTGACCCCTAACACCTTAGCTGACAAAGTAAGATGAGGCACTGGGCCCCACGGGGAGAACCCTGAGTTTACAGCAGTCATGAGAACCAGAGGCAAGTCCCTCATCTCTCCAGCCCTCAGTTTCAACCCTTGGCTGCAAAATGGAATGTCTTCATCTACCTCCTAAATCACACTAACATTGCTTCATGACATACAGGAAAGTTAGTAGAGAAAGTTCTGAAAGCTCTCAATCCCCAAAAGGCTTTTTTTTCCCCCTTCATTCCTTGCTATTTCCATTTCCTTTCATGAGAACTATGTGAAAAGATGGATGTTCGCTGCACCTATTGTGGTAATTACTTCATAATATATGCAAATCAAACCATCATCCACCTAAAATGGATACAATGATGGATGTCAATTATCTCTCAACAAAATGGGGAAAAAAATTGCTGTTAGGTGCAAAATGCTAAGTGTTACCCTCAGAAGTTAAAGCACCCGGCATTCACAGTGTTTTAGGGTTCCAACTTCTCCTCTTTATCCCCAAGAAGCATCTCGATTACAAGTGCCTGGGTCGAGGCCCTAGTGTGTTTTTTCTCACAATCACATCCTTGCTCTTGATAGCTGATTCTTTAGCAGAGCTGTTTTGTTGGCTGTGTTTGGCAAAACCAAATTTCCCCCCTCCATCCTCCTCCTCCTCTTCCTCCCAACACCAATATAACCAGAAAGAGAAGAGAAGATTATTTTAAAGTCACCCATAAAGTACAATCTTGGAGTTCCTCCTGGAGTCCCCTCAAAAGGAGGGAGGCGGAGAAGACAGTGTCAGAGACATCATTTATTGAAGTCCTACAATACCCAGTGTACTTTATTTGAGCTGTGGGAATTAGCTTTAAAAATTAGAGGTACAACCAAAAAAAAAAAAGGTGGAGGGANGAGGGAGGCGGAGAAGACAGTGTCAGAGACATCATTTATTGAAGTCCTACAATACCCAGTGTACTTTATTTGAGCTGTGGGAATTAGCTTTAAAAATTAGAGGTACAACCAAAAAAAAAAAAGGTGGAGGGAATGAAACATGCACACACAGAAAGGCTTTCAAAATACTTAGGGATTCCTTATACACCTCAGCAGGTGTAAACTAACGTAGACCGCATCTAGTAAGTACTTAAGACCAAAACGAGAGTCGGAGTAAGAGAACTGGGAGAAGATGGTGGGTTATTCAGGAAGCTTCCTCAGAGAGTTCAAAACTGAGCCAGACTTTGAAAGAGGTGATGGAGCTGTTTGGACACAAAAAAGAGAGAAGAAGGCCTTCCAGGGCAGGAGATTATAAGATGCCAAGTAGCAGAGACAGGACAGGGTGAGGAGGATCAGACAGGTAAGCGCCCAGAGACCTGGGGGGTGGGCAGTAATACAAAAGCTAACGGCCGCCGGGGTCAGGGCCCCAAGCAACAGGGAGGTCAAGCCTTGATGGGCTTTTGGGGGAATTTCCTTTTGCTAATAAGTGGTAATGGAGAGCCACTGTGGACCCTTAAGCAGAGGAAAACGGTGTTTAATGAAGACAATTCTAGCAGGATGTCTAGGATGGAGGCGAGGAGGGGAGGCAGGCAAGGCAGCCTGAGTCCTGCACGAGGCAGTAGCCATGGAAATGGGAATAAGGATCAAAGGAAACACTGGCCGGAAGTGGCGTGGGCTGGAAGCAGGGGCTCCAGGGGAGACAGCCAGTGGCAACCAGGCCAGGGCAGTGTGCCACTAGCAACGGGGCAGCGATGTGAGTGTGGCCATCTGAACGGAGAAGGGAGGGGCCTTTTTTTCCTAATGCTTTCCCTTTAACATTTTCCCATTCGGGGAGGATGTGCTTGAGGAGATCTTTCTGAAAAACCACTGGAAACAACATCAGGAGGCCAGAATACTGAGTGGAGCAAGTCCGACAAGTGCATGGACCATATGATATTGGTTACACGTGGAATCTAAAAAATGGGTACAAGTGAACTTATCTGCACAACAGAAATAGAGTCACAGACGTAGAAAATAAACATGATTACCAGGGGGTAAGGGAGGGGGATAAATTGAGAGATTGGGATGGATATACACAGTACTATGCATAAAACAGATAACTAATAATGACCTGGGCTTCCTGGAAGGCTCACGGGTAAAGTATCCACCTTCAGTGCAGGAGACACAGGAGACGAGAGTTTGATCCTCAGGTGGGGAAGATGTCCTGGAGGAGGAAATGGCAACCCATTTCCAGTATTCTTGCCTGGGAAATTCGGACAGACAGAGAAGCCTGGTGGGAGTACAGTCTATGGGGTCGCAAAGAGTTGGACATGACTGAGCACAGCACACACAATAACGAACTACTGTATAGCACAGAAAACTCTACTCAACACTCTATGACCTACATGGGAAAGAATCTTAAAAAGAGTGGACATATGTATATATCTGGCTGATTCACATTGCTGTTTAGCAGAAACTAACACAATATTGGAAAGCAGCTATACTCCAATAAAAAAAAATTAATGTTTTTTTTTCCTTTAATATCTTCTAATATTGGGAGGATGTTCCAGGGAAGATTTTTCTGAAAAACCACTGGAGATGCCATTAGGATGCTAGAAATGGAGATTTCAGAACCATGGGAATCAGTACGTCACTGAAACCAGGTGGTACACTGAGTCTTCCGAAAACCTGAGGCTTGAGGAATAAAACAGAAGCAGACACCAGATTACACCTTGAGAAGGCGGTGGCAGGGTCTGGGCCAAGATGCAGCGCAGAGTTTCTACTGACATTTGTGGTTGGACTGTTGTTTCCAGGGGCTGTCCCATGCCTTACAGGACACTGCAGACTCCTGAGAGTCCCTTGGACTGCAAGGAGATCAAACCAGTCAATCTTAAAGGAAATGAGTCCTCAATATTCATTGAAAGGACTGATGCTGAAGCTGAAGCTGAAGCTCCAATACTTTGGTCGCCTCATATGAAGAACTGACTCACTGGAAAAGACTCTGTTGCTGGAAAAGATTGAAGGCAGGAGAAGAAGGGGATGTCAGAGGATGACATGGTTGGACGGCATCACCGACTCGATGGACATGAGTTTGAACAGGCTCCAGGGGTTGGTGATGGACAGGAAAGCCTGGCGTGCTGTAGTTCATGGGGTCGCAAAGAGACACGACTGAGTGACTGAGCTGAACTGAGCAGCATCTGGGGCTTCCACCCACTAAGTGACAGTAGCCCTCTTCTCCCTGGTTGTGAAATTCAAAACTAGCTCCAAATGTGGCCAAGTGCCTCCCAAGAGGCCACGTGGTCTCCGGCTGAGAACCACAGATGTGAGGTCACAGTAACATCGAACATCTATTTGTTGGACTCTCACAATACGCCAGGCACAGTTTTAAACACTTCAGAGATATTTCGTAATTTAAGTCCCAAACATTTTGAAACAGCTATACTATTATTACCCCGATCATATGAGTAAGGAAACAGACACTCAGAGGTCAGACACTTTTACAAAGGTTTCACTGCTAGGAACTGACAATGTTGCACAGTTCAGCTTCAAGACTCATGATGTGCTAACATGAGGCTTGACCAGCGTTTTTGTGGAAAGGAAGAATCATATGTGAAAGTGTTCTGAAGACAGAGCCCATGAGGGCTGGAGACAGGGCGTTAGGGAGATGCACAGGCTCCCGACGTGCCAGCCCTGAGGCTCTGAGAGAAAGACATGGGGACTTCAGAAAGGAGGACTGAGTTGGGGGAAAATGAATGTCACTTTGGAGAAATAAAGGATTTAGGGCAACCACCTAAAAAGTCACCATTGAAAGCAGCAGTGAAGAAGCCGTGGAAAGACAGGATTCATCATGTCAGGAGAGGAGCCTTGAACGTGAGAGCAAAACTTCTAATGAAAAGACGGATTGGGCCAGAAATAAAAAGCTTGTCCACGTCGTGAAAGACGGAAGGGAGGCCCCTCTGCAGTTTCCAGCAAACAGAAGACAGACACGACCACTTGCGTTGAGAAGAGGAGGATGGTAGACACGTACATCAGAGAGTGTCGACTTTTTAAGCCAAATATCAGGAGACCGTGGACCGTGAACAGTGGTTTGGAGTGAATGCCTGGGGAGGTGATGCTCTCAGGAAGAGGTGAGCATGTGACTCTGGGGCTCGCACACAAAGGCTGGTCACCCCCATCCTTCAGGGATGATGATGTTTTGGAAGGAAGGACTCTGAGCATGACAAGTGACATGAGACTTCTGGGACTTTTGTCATCCTCTCTTAGTAGTGTGAGTGACAGAACAGAAAAAGCAGATATGACTGCAAGCTGATGGGTCAGTGGTGGAGATATTAAAACAGAGTGAGGAAACTTCAGTGGTCGAGCGGAGAGGGGAGAGAAGCAACAAGGCTTCCACATGGTCAAGTCAGGGGATCCAAGTGAAATGGAGGAAGCTGAGCTTGAAGGTCACAAAGAGGGCAAATTGAGGTCTTTGGGAGGAGGGGGTGAGAAAGACATGATAATTTAGGGAAAGGACATTGCTGGAGACCTGAGGTGCAAGGCAGACAAAGTGGAGGATACGTCTCAGTTGGTAAGGGGTTGACGTGCCAAGGAAACGTGCGAGAACCCATGAATCCAACATACTTCCAAGTTCCTTTAGTGTATATTTTGAAATATAGCAGAAAAAGGAATCAAAAGTAAAAACGGTGACTATTTTAACTGAATAGCTAAATAAACACTTGTTCTATTAAAATTAGAGAAAGTTCTTTCCCTCTGGGTGATTTGAACAATCCACTTAGAATAACAAATCTAAGAACCGTTATTTCCACAGCATGTAGAGCCGTGTGCATAAAATTACAGGGTTAAGAGCATTTATTTAATCAATCCACCATGTCTTTTAGAAACACGGGTCCACTGGACAGGCAGACAAGAATGGCCAGGAGTTTCAAAGAAACTGGGGACTCAATCGCTTGGAGTAGATGCTGCAAAGGGCCGTGTGGGTGATGAAGCAGCACCGGAGACAAAGGAGCAGGTGCGGCAGAGCAGCCAGGGCGCAGGTCTAGGGGAGCAGTTCTCCAGCCTGGTCGTCCATCAGAATCACCTGGGCCGCATTTCAAATATCCTGGGGTGCCCGACGAAGAAACGGAATCGGTGCCCCAGGGAACATTCTCTAAGGCTTCTTGTATCCCGCGGAGGAATGATTTTTCATCCATATTCTCATCTTCTCTCTATCCTTCTGTCTCTGTGTCTTTCTGTCCCTGTCTTACACACACGCACGCACACACGCACCGGGCTGGCGCTTTCACACAGCAAGCAGCAGAGAGCACGGCTTCATTTGGCAGCAGCTCCATGCTCCAGCTGCATCCGGGCTGGAGCCCAGCGGCATGGAGGAACCCGGAGGCGGTCCCTGCCTCCATGCCCACCTCATCTCCACCCCTGATTCCCTGATTTGGACACCAAAGGGAGACCAGGACCCAGTGCCTTCAACACATCCACCTCTTCTCCCATGGAAACAGAAGGGTTTCACAAAGACCAATAACCCACCAGCCTGCAGGTACTCAACTCAAAGGTTCACACATGGCATTCATTCTGTATAAAATTAACCCTGGATTGCCTAAGCGACCAGTAGACACCATGAAAAAGACAAGGAATAAGTCCAAGGTGATTTCTATTTGCCGTTTGAATGCTAGACATTCAATGAACTCATAACGCTTAATTCCTTCCCAAAATGTCTGTCTGCCACCATTTAGAGGCAAGACTGAGAGAGAGACGGGCATGGAGCAGGCTGCGGCCAGCACAGGTCTGCCGGGCAGCAGGTTGGCCCATGGCTGTGATGCCCAAGGAAGCCCAGGAGAGGCTGGCCTGGTGGACAGGCTGGCTGACCTCCACCAAGAGGTTGCAAAAACTACCCCTGGAGTCCAGACAGAACTTCCCAGGGTGGAGGAGAGCAGCTGTCGCTCTCCGACTCTCCCCGGAAGTCTGCCAAATCTGCAGATGACTCCATCCTTGTCATCATCGGCCAAGCAGGCAAGGTGGGCAGGCGGGGGAGGGGAGCGTCCCCTCTCTTGGGGGGCTACAGTCAGACCTCAGACTGACACTCTGCCCACACAAGTCCCATCCCCAGGGTCTGGGAAGGGGAACCTCCTTACAGCCCTTTCCTTTCTGCCCCCTCTCCCATTTTCTCGCCTTCCCTGTATTTTTCGTCCTCAGCACACAAAGGGGAAGAGGAGCCAAAGGAACTGACTGAAGCTGATGTCCTGGACGTGCCACTGTCCTCTTCTTCCTTCTGTCGCTCTCTTTTCCTGTCTCTCCCTCTTTCTTTGCTGCTGCCATTGTCTCTAATAACGTCGGGATCCCAGGCTCAGCTCTCTTCGGATAGCGCATCCATACTCCCAGCCCACTATCTTCAGGACCAATTTAGACACGTTCCCCACTCCCCAAGGTCACCCTAGGCCACCAGGTTTCACACACTTCCTCTGCCTTTCTCATACTCAGGGAAAAAAAACCACTGCCAGCTTCTGTACGGCTTCTCTGCACACGAGAGCTGGAGTGAAGGATCGCTGAGGGATAGGCTGGGGAAGGCGTTTGTGCAGGAGAATCGAAGACGGAGAAGACCAATGCAGAGCACCCCTTTTCCGCTGTCCTGCCCCTACTGAGAACTCCCCGGCCCTGAGTAGGCAGCAGAGGCCCGGGAGCTAAAGTTCCACGTACTTTATATAATACTTGGCCTCATCGAACCTTCACATAACCTGCACTTCACACAAGAGGGGAAACCGGGGCCAAAAACTGAAACGCCTAATCCAAGGTCACTCGGTGACAAGCGGCAAATTCAGGATTTTGAACCCAAGGCCCCGTGACGTCAAAGACCTGGCCACTGACTCCTGTGGGCTAATGATCTGGGCAGAGCTAAAGGGGCTTTGGCCTTTCCCTCCAGAGGCACTATTTAAAATCTCCAAGTTTGCTTTGGTTTAAAAGCCACAGGGGTTCCAGCCTAGAAATCCTAAAGATGCTGGCCCCAAGCAGCTTGGAAAAGCACTGTCTGACACCCAGTAAAAATACAAAGCTCCCACAGGAGGAAGGGGAAGAAGGGGATCCAAAAAAGTTATTTTCACTGACTGTCCCTTCTGTTGGGAGGGGAGGGGAGTCCTCTCAGAAACCTAAAGAAATCCTTACTCTGGGTCCTAAAGGAGAATTTGTCTCTGGTTAGACACTGTCCTCAGAACCTTAGACAAAAGTCCAGGAATCAGCTGGGGTAGACTGGGAGAGGCATGAGGTGGTAGTTTCTGCCCAGAATCTACTTTGTCTGAATCACATCCACTACCTCCAAAGCACCCCAGTCCCCTCGCCTGCAAGAGGCCATGCTGACCAGCTTATGTCTGGCCAGATGGCCAAGGCTCCTACATCACTTGCTTAGACCATCTTGAACTTCACTTCTGCCTGCTTCTTCAGCCATGTGTGCTCTAGTATCAGCTCCTGACTTGTCGGCACTTGGAGAAACAGGCATAATGCCTGATTCCACAGCAAAGAGAGCCTGGAGCCCTGCACTTGACCTCGAGCCTTCATAAACATTCTGTCATCGAACCCATGAGGGTGGCTGAACCTGGAAGAACACAGGAGCTGGAGCCTCAAGGAGGATTCTTAACCACAGCCACTCCTTTCCACAAAGAAGTGGAGGAATACGTGCCAGGGTGTGTCCTGGACACAGGGCCTAGGGCAAGGGTTCTGAACCTGGCCTTCATGGCCCCCATGCCTAACCTCTGGTGTGGAGTTGGAGGAGTTGGCTCAAAAGTGGGTTTTTCTGGGAAAAGGGTCCAGAGGACACATTTTAGAAATCACTGATCAAGTGCATAGGTGGGCAGGGAGTGGGAGGCGTGGTGGCAAAGATAAAGCAGGGCGCGGGGGTGGTAGCAGGACTTGCAGAGGCTATAGGTGGCGTGTTCTCCACACCACAGCTGCAGAGCCACCTCTGGAGGAACACCCCCACCCCTCAGCCAGGAGAACAGTCCCCGAGGGGCAGGCCGAGCGCTGGCTTCACCATCCCGCCTTGTGGAGGACAGAACAGAGGCTGAGTTCAAGTGCCCCCAGGCAAGAGGCAGCCACGCTTCCACAGCATCTCCAGGGCCAGCCGCCAATGCCCATCTCTCCCTTCTGAGCACCGTCTATCCACCTCGCCCCATTTTTTCTTTTTAAAAGGCAGACTCTCCAGGGAAGTCAGAATCTAAAACTTTCATTACTTCTTCTTAATTACACATATCAGTTGCCTACAGTCTGCCAAGCCTGTCCTTCTCAGAAAACCACAGTTCTAATAGGGTTTGTTCCTTAAAAAGTCATTTTGATGGTTGCCAAGGCCTGGTCTCTTTAAGGATCTGGAAAAAGCCTGAGACGTTCAATGTTTTTCCACTGTAACATTTATGCTCCTGAGTTTGTAACTTTCAGTCATCATCTCTTTTTTAAAAAAGGTTAGAAGCTGGCCCTCAGACGTCTTTCCAGTCCTCTGTGATTTTCTCAAATGACAGCCTTTGCCCTGCAGTGACCACTTTCTTGTTAGAGGCAGCTTAGAATCTGCCTTTAAGACCTGGGGTTATTCACTATACTCTTCTTAATTAATGCTTCAAAATCCCCTCCAATTTTAACTTGGTTTTGTGTTCCCTAACCCACGCTAGAACCCAGGTTATACCCACCCATACACACATATAACCCACAAATACACACATGTGATTGTATGTGAGTAACCAGTACCCAATGATTTCCTAAGAAAGTAAGGGTATACCTTTGGCCCTTATGGTGATGATCTTTACCCCTTTACATTTACCTAATTCTTGATATAATTAAGTCTTTATTTTTTTATTTCCTATAGCATCTTTTCTGAATAATTCACTTTATCGTGGAACTTTGGAAAGTAAAGAAAAATATAAAGTAAAATGATAACTCTCTTCTAAACATTTCTGTCTTTTGCACAATATGTTGGCCTGACCTTTTCAGGTTTTACAACCTTCACTTTTCCTAAATATGCTCATCCGCTCACCAAAATCATTTTTCCTGTTTCTTCAATCTGACTTTCTCACCCAAGGTAACAAGCATCTCTCCTTGTCTCTCTCAAAGTGGAGGCAGAGAAGAAAAAACACTGGACTTGGGATTCCAAAAAGCTGGGATGGAGCTCCATCTCTTTTTTCTCTTCAACTGTACCCTTTTGCAAAATCACTAGAGCACTCTGTGCCTCAATTTCATCATCTGTAAAATGGGGATAACAGTTTCTGCCCAGAATTTCTCCTACACCAGGACTCCTACACATATCAAAAATATGTGGGGAAGAAAACATGAGAAAGCCCCAAACAATTTGTTTTGTTTGTTTGATTAGTTGCTAAGTCATGTTACTAAGGGTCTCTTGAGAGTGGCTTGGACAGCAAAGAGATCAAACCAGTCAATCCAATAGGAAATCAACCATGAATATTCATGGCAGGACTGATGCTGAAGCTGAAGCTCCAATACTTTGGCTACCTGATGCAAACTCAGTGGAAAAGACCCTGATGCTGGGAAAGATGGAGGACAGGAGGAGAAGGGGGTGGCAAAGGATGAGATGGTTGGATGGCATTGTTGACTCAAAGGATATGAAAGAGTTTGAGCAAACTCTGGGAGATAGTGAAGGACAGGGAAGCCTGGTGTGCAGCAGTCCATGGGATCCAGTGTCCAAAGTCAGACACTGGATATCGAATGAACAAGAAGTCAGGTCTAACTCTTTTGTGACACCATGGACTGTTGCATGCCAAGCTCCTCTGTCCATGGGATTTCCCAGGCAAGAACACTGGAGTGAGTTGCCATTTCCATCTCCAGGGGATCTTCCTGCCTAGGGGTTGAACCCAGGTCTCCTGTAAGTCTCTTGTGTTGCAGGCAGATTCTTTACTGCTGCACCACCCAGGACACTACACAGCACTCCAAAAATGTAAGTGATTATTACTATTACAAACAAGTCGGTTTGTCTTGGCCTCTGTTTCCTTCTTTCATTGAAAACTTCCCTTTCTTGCTCAAATTGTTTGTTTACAGGTTTCCTTACAGTTTTCTATTTTTCCCCTCTGATCAGTTCATTCTTTCCAAAGCTCACTTTAACTTTTAAATCCTTGATTAACTGGGGCCTATTTATGCATATGATCTGCGCTTTTTTTTTTGTACTTAGAATTCATATTCTCTCAATATTCTAGGAACATGTCAGCTCTTGACCATTCTTTCTTCTCTTGCCATCTATGATCTAATAAGATATTCAAAGAGGTCAAGTCTTGATCTGCAAGGCCCTAAGCCAGAAATGACTGTCCCAAACATGGGACAACTATGCATTACATCCTCACCACCAAACTGGCTCTGACTGGATGGGGACCAGGGGCTGTCATACTAGTTATTACTTACTGAATGCTAACTCTGTCACAAATACAGTTCAAAGTGAAGTAAGTCACTTAATTCTCATAATGACTGAAAGGCCAGAATTATGAATACCTCATCTTGAATTTCCATCCTAAAGGAAATCAATCCTGAATACTCATTGGAAGGATTAATGCTGAAGCTGAAACTCCAATACTTTGGCCTCCTGATACAAAGAACTGACTCATTTCAAAAGACCGTGGTGCTGAGAAAGATTGAAGGTAGGAGGAGAAGGGGACAACAGAGGATGAGATGGTTGGATGGCATCACCGACTCAANGCTGAAACTCCAATACTTTGGCCTCCTGATACAAAGAACTGACTCATTTCAAAAGACCGTGGTGCTGAGAAAGATTGAAGGTAGGAGGAGAAGGGGACAACAGAGGATGAGATGGTTGGATGGCATCACCGACTCAATGGACATGAGTTTGAGTGGGGTCGGGGAATTGGTGATGGACAGGGAAGCCTGGTATACCGCAGTCCATGGGGTGGCAAAGAGTTGGACACAACTGAGCGACTGAACTGAACTGAACATCTTGAAAAGTGAAAGTCAGTGTTAGTCACTCAGTCGTGTCCGACTCTGTGCAACCCCATGGACTGTAGCCCCCCAGGCTCCTTTGTTCATGGGATTCTCCAGGCAAGAATACTGGAGTGGGTAGCCATTCCCTTCTTCGGGGGATCTTTACAATCCAGGGGTCGAACCCAGGTCTCCTGCACTGCAGGCAGATTCTTTACCATCTGAGCCACCAGGGAAGCCCGTCTTACAGGTAAGGAATCTGGAGTTACAGAGAAATGAAAGCCTCTGCCCAGTCAACCAAAGGAGCTATATGGAGGCTCTGGCTGTCTGACTCCTGAGTGCTTGTTTTCAACCACTGTTTTCTGGACCTGCCACCATGCTAGACTGTGATAAGAAACAGTGGAGGGGTGTGCAGGTTAGCAGGTCCCCTTGGGACACCTGAGGCACCAATGGCAGAGATGCTGACCAGAAAACCTCAAGGCACCAAAAGGTGATGACCGCAGGAAGCAGAGAAGTGCAGCCCACTCCACCCACAGCAAAGCCCCTCACTGATGATGCCAACACATGCCCTTGCTTTTCTGGAAGACGGTGCTAGGTGTGTCCTGTATCTAAGGAGCACGGTCCCAACCACCCGGCAAATTCCGCCGTGCACTCTCCTCATTACGGAGAACCAGACACACGATATGTCTAAGTGTCTGACCGCTCGAGTTGGCCATAAAAATTTACTACAGAGCTACAGAGCACAAAGTTTAAGAGCATGGGATCCAGCCAGACAGCTGGGTTCGAGTCCCAGCCCTGCCACTTGAGCTACACAAGTTTTAACCTCTTTGTGTCCTCGGTATCCTCTTCCATAACATGCAGGCAATAACTGCAGACACTTTCAGGGGAAGGGGGGTGGGGCTGGGATTGTCAGATTCATTCATGCATGGAAAGCACTGAACCCAGAAGCTGTCGGTGCTCAGATCACACCACCAGCCACTTGGTACATGTCCACCCCATGCAAGAACTCTGCTAGGCTCCCCCGGGGTAGAGGGCAGAGGTGTTTTCTGCTCTTGAGAAAGCAGGATGGATGGAATAGAGACACGGTAAGAGTCATTTCAAACTAGAGGACCATGGTCAGCAAGGAGGCAGCAACTCCAGCCTGGGGGTACCAGGAGGACCTGGAGCAGAGAAGTCCTGAGCGGAATCTTGAAGATGGGATAGGAGTGAGGCGGGTGAGCGGAGGTGGGGGGGGGCACCGTGACAGAACAGGAGGTGTGAGCAAAGGCGGGAGCCTGAGACTGCCTTTCACACTTTCCTTTTCCTCTGCCTGCATCGCCATCTTCATCTCTCCCCTTCTCGGATCATGTAATGATAAAAGATAAGCCTGGGAAAAATGGTTCTATACATAAAGCTAGAAAGATTAGTCTTGCTCTCCTTTCTGACAGGCATTTATCTAGTTTTCTAGATAAATACTGTGAAAGAGAACCGGAGAAGGAGACAGAGACCAAAGATTAAAAACCACAGGTCACAGTGCCTGTTGCTGCTCTGGGTTCCAGATGCCGGGGCCTCGCTGCCTGCCCCCCGCCCACCAGATGCTCCCTCTTCTCCTGCCCACGGGGAGTATGTGGTCCACGCACCGCACTGGAGGCCATTGCAAAGCCATGATGTTGAGCAGGGTGGAGTTATTAACACTGATACTCTGTGTGTATTAAGCTCATGGTTTGAGGGGTTCTTTACATTTCCTCACTTGCTCCACAACACAATCCCTGTATCCCCTAAAGGTCTCATTTTACAAATGAGGACGTGAACTCAGAGAGGTTGGGTAACTTGCCTGAGTCCCACAGCACACACGTGGGGCTGAGATGGGACCAGATTCCTGGCCCCTGAAGCATTCCTTCCCCAATACCACTCTGCTTCAAAACCTACTGAAAAGCAGTTTTAAGATCCACACGTGACAAAGCTAAGCACCAGAACGCCCTGCAACACCAAGAAACAACCTCCTTTCTTAAGCAGAAAAGTAAAGACACAGGAAATTGATAGAATCACCGACTCAATGGACATAAATCTGAGCAAACTCTGGCAGACAGTGAAGGACAGGGAAGCCTGGCATGCTGCAGTCCACTGGGTCAAAAGGAGTCCGATATGACTTAGTGACTGAGCAACAACAACAGGGATATGGAATCTTTTCTTGTGTATTTACTTAAAAAAAAAATGCCCTCTGAGTCACTAGTTAACGCAGATATTTGAAACGAAAAGAGTTCTTCTTATCCTTCTTGGAATGAAGCAAGTGTATCTAATGGAATAATAATAGTGAGTTCTGCTACTAGTAAAAACCCAACAATGAAGCAGGATGCTTGATCGCCATTCTCTTGTTCTAAGCACTCAAAGTGGTAGTTTACACCTGGGTTTGAGAAAGACATAGGTGGGAGAAAATGGGTAATCATCGGACCGTTCAAGACTAAGTAAGTTCAAAGGGGACTGTTTCCTCTTAAAGGAAGTATCCTCAAGTTGGAGGTGCAGGATATTTACAGAAGGGTAGGAATAGACTGAGCAACTTCCCTTTCACTTTTCACTTTCATGCATTGGAGAAGGAAATGACAACCCACTCCAGTGTTCTTGCCTGGAGAATCCCAGGGACGGGGGAGCCTGGTGGGCTGCCATCTATGGGGTCACACAGAGTCGGACATGACTGAAGTGACTTAGCAGCAGCAGCAGGAATAGGCTAAGAAGATGGTGTCCAAGCCTTAACCATCATGTGAAATAACAGAGACACTGATTGCCAATGCCATGACTTTCTCACCTCTTGTCCTCACTAAATTAAATTACAGTCCAGAAACTGGCTATTTTGTAGGATGCATTTTTCTACTTGAAAACAACTTCGTCTTTTCCCAAGAGCGAAGTCCAAAGAGAAGGGATCAGAAGGAAGTCACTTCAGCTAAGTTTCAGAGTACATGTGCTGATGGGGTCCTCTACATGCGACATAAACCCTTCCCGCCTTTTACATGACAGTGGCTCTATAGAGTTTCAAGAGCCAGGGATTAGAATCCAAGGGTGCCGGCTGGAATCCTGGCTTGCTGACTGCTGGGTGCCCTTGTGCTCTCTAACCTTCACTCTGTCCATCTGAGAAAAAGAAAATAATGTCAGCCTGCTGGTAAGGATTGAATGAGATAACATATGTAATGTAAGCCAGAATATTACATATTAATGTAACCACAAATATCTACTGCTGATTCAAGGCTCAATTTCAACAGAAAATTGAAACTGTCCTAAGCAAAAGTGAGGCCATTCCTTTTAGATGACCATTATACTTAAACTGACAGCAATAATTCTTAGTATTTTCATCCCACCATTTCTCTCCCAAATGATCTACAACTTCTGGCCACCTAATTTCAGGACTTTCTCATTTCTTTCCCTAACCTCAAACTGAGGTTCCATAAACCGAGGTACATAAACGAAGACTGACCAGTTACTGAGATTCCCTGCTATGTGGTAGAAAGACATTCATAAGTTTCAGAACCAACTTTGAATTTCATCTTGAAATCAAAGTCTCTCTGTAAAGAGGGACAGAATACAAAGGAGAGGTTGAGAAGGTGAGTAACCATGTTCCTATTTATTCCAGAAAGCCCAGCGCAGTGAAGGCAACTGGGGCACATGAGATGAAAAGGCCTTCCTAGGGATTTGCCCCAAAGTTAGCATGAGAATGGTGAAAAGAAAATAAAAAGAGGACGTATACAGATGACTTGAGAGGGCTTATTTCTAGCTGGGAAGATCAAGAAAGACTTGGTGGAGAAGAGCATCTTAGAGATGGACCTGGAAGGATGACAGTGTTTCCATGGAATTTTCAGCAAAGGGGAAAAGCACAGTAAGTGATAAGGGAGCGCTTTTGGAAGCAATGCCCTTATTAAACACAACGTAAAATGAAACTCAAAGAAGTGAGGCATTGAGAAATGGGTGTGTTTTCATCATCAGTCTGTAGCAAGCACTAGATACCCGCATCCATACAGCTCTAGTGAAACACACCGGAAGCATCACAAGGTGCTTGGATGGCCAGGAAATGAAAACATTAGAGGTATAAATATGTCAACTTTATCCTCAATGCATGTTAATTTCTATCACCATCGATATCGACAAGCAGCATTTCTGAGCAGTGCCCGCGTGCAGAGAGCATTCTGCTAAGCACCAAAGACTTAAAGTGACATAAAGCAGAAAGCAGGAGTCTCATTCTCATGGAAAAACAGCAAATTCATCAACAAGCAAAAGTGATTTCTCTTCTATACGGAGAAAAAAAAAAAAACCCACCCAGTATTTTTTTTTTCCTCCAAAAATCCAAGGGGTCAATGTTCTCCTACCTAAGAAAGACCTTTTATTAAATCTGAGAACCTATATTTGGCCAGGGTCAGATTTCTTCTGCAGTCTCTCTTCCTCTGTGAGCTGAAGGAAAAACCAGGACACACACGTAAACAGGACCAGCACAGGACTGAAATGAGTTCCGTCTCCCCTTAAGCCCAGAAACAATCCCAGAGTTTCTAACAAGGTGATTGAGAGGAGAGCCACGAACCCCAAAAACATCAACTCTGGCCCCATGGAACGCGTGGTCTGCATGGTAACAAACCCAAGGCAAGAGGCTGGAGTATCTCCATGATTCGGATGTTCTGCTTCCAAAGGACCAACCAATAGATATTGGGAAATGCAGTGGACTCACTGCTCAGGTTTCTCCTAGACAATCATCGGCTCACACCTCTGCACAGCACATCAAACTCCACTGTGAGTCCAAACCATGCTCATCACTTTTCTCTCCAACTGCTCTGAGCAGACATCCAAAACAGAACTATTTTTATGTTCTTATTTGTCCTTTTAAAGGAACACAGATCCAATAAATCTGCTTTCTCCTCTCACCTCTGTACATTTAGGTTCACATTGATTTTAAAATGGGGAAGGGAGGGAGACAAAAAGGAAGCAGGTGAGAAAACTATTAAGCCAGCCAGCTTAACAGTCAGTGATTAAAGTAACAGTCACAGAAGAACGAAGCTTACTGCCTCCCACCTTCTTCCTCCTCTTCATGCCTTTAATATTCAACTCCAGGCGCTGAGAAGGAGGGAACGGGGGCCAGTGGATCCCAACTGCACTCAGATAATTGCCCCATTCACACCCCTCACCAGTCAATCAGGGTCCGCTCAGCCAGCCCCATTTATTAATAGTTTTCCTACATTTACAGTGTTACACAGGAGTGAAATGAGGCTCTCTCTCCGAAATGAGAAATGGGGCACCCTCAATACAGACTAAGTGGAACAGGGGATGGGGCCCCGCGCCCTACTTGCAGGCAGGCATACCTGTTTCAAGGGTGTCCGGGAAAGCAGTCCCGCCAGCCACCCCGTTCCCAGCGCAGGTCACTGGTGAGAGCGCCCAGGGACAGGGTTACTATAGCTCTCCCCTGAAGCCCACACCAGTTCCACCCTTTGGGCGCACTCTGTATACTAGAGGCCCTTACGCTTCAACCACTTCTTCTGACCTCTGATCAGGGACGCTCTGCTGGTCATGGGACCATTTCACAGCCTTAGCATCTCCGTTTGCACATTCAAATACTATGGCTATAGGATGCTAAGAGCTAACAGGTGCCCCGTCAGTCATCTCGCCCAGTGGTTCTCAAATATGGCCTCACATGAGGCTCCCTGGGAAACTATTTAAATGACCACAGCCTGGCTATTGCCCTGAGAGATTTTAATTGAACTGTTCGGGGTCGGCCTGGGCATGGACATCCATGACCATGGGGTGGTGGTGTTTATTTGTCTGTATTTATTTTGGCCAAAGTTCTGTAGGTGATTGTGTGACTGACCTGGGGCTAAGGAGCACCATCATGCTTGGTTAAGGAGACTGTCTTGCTCTTTCAGAAGTGAGGAAGCCAATGCTCAGCATGCACTGGGGGTCACATGGTCACAGGGGAAAAGAACACAAGCGGAAACCAAAAGGAGTTTCTGATTGCCAAGACCACCGCCGCCCCCACCACCATGGAGGATACCCTGGGAAAACATCACTCTGGAAAGACCCTGCACTTACCCGGGGGGAACAGGATACCCCGGGCTCTGAAGATGGGGCCAAGGGCTCACCACGGGCTGGCTTCAGGGTCAGGCAGCCCAAAGAGACAGTGGGGCCGGGCACTGGAGGGGAGGAACCAAAAAGGGACTCCGTGGACCTGACTCTGCCACACGCACGAGGCTTTAGACCACGTGGCTAACTTCAGAAATACTTTCACAGCTTCAAGATGGGGCCTGTGGAAGATAGTTAATCTCCATGGTGCCTGTCAGCATTAATGTGCTACTTATCCCATTTCTTTCATACACACNCTGCTCAGGTTTCTCCTAGACAATCATCGGCTCACACCTCTGCACAGCACATCAAACTCCACTGTGAGTCCAAACCATGCTCATCACTTTTCTCTCCAACTGCTCTGAGCAGACATCCAAAACAGAACTATTTTTATGTTCTTATTTGTCCTTTTAAAGGAACACAGATCCAATAAATCTGCTTTCTCCTCTCACCTCTGTACATTTAGGTTCACATTGATTTTAAAATGGGGAAGGGAGGGAGACAAAAAGGAAGCAGGTGAGAAAACTATTAAGCCAGCCAGCTTAACAGTCAGTGATTAAAGTAACAGTCACAGAAGAACGAAGCTTACTGCCTCCCACCTTCTTCCTCCTCTTCATGCCTTTAATATTCAACTCCAGGCGCTGAGAAGGAGGGAACGGGGGCCAGTGGATCCCAACTGCACTCAGATAATTGCCCCATTCACACCCCTCACCAGTCAATCAGGGTCCGCTCAGCCAGCCCCATTTATTAATAGTTTTCCTACATTTACAGTGTTACACAGGAGTGAAATGAGGCTCTCTCTCCGAAATGAGAAATGGGGCACCCTCAATACAGACTAAGTGGAACAGGGGATGGGGCCCCGCGCCCTACTTGCAGGCAGGCATACCTGTTTCAAGGGTGTCCGGGAAAGCAGTCCCGCCAGCCACCCCGTTCCCAGCGCAGGTCACTGGTGAGAGCGCCCAGGGACAGGGTTACTATAGCTCTCCCCTGAAGCCCACACCAGTTCCACCCTTTGGGCGCACTCTGTATACTAGAGGCCCTTACGCTTCAACCACTTCTTCTGACCTCTGATCAGGGACGCTCTGCTGGTCATGGGACCATTTCACAGCCTTAGCATCTCCGTTTGCACATTCAAATACTATGGCTATAGGATGCTAAGAGCTAACAGGTGCCCCGTCAGTCATCTCGCCCAGTGGTTCTCAAATATGGCCTCACATGAGGCTCCCTGGGAAACTATTTAAATGACCACAGCCTGGCTATTGCCCTGAGAGATTTTAATTGAACTGTTCGGGGTCGGCCTGGGCATGGACATCCATGACCATGGGGTGGTGGTGTTTATTTGTCTGTATTTATTTTGGCCAAAGTTCTGTAGGTGATTGTGTGACTGACCTGGGGCTAAGGAGCACCATCATGCTTGGTTAAGGAGACTGTCTTGCTCTTTCAGAAGTGAGGAAGCCAATGCTCAGCATGCACTGGGGGTCACATGGTCACAGGGGAAAAGAACACAAGCGGAAACCAAAAGGAGTTTCTGATTGCCAAGACCACCGCCGCCCCCACCACCATGGAGGATACCCTGGGAAAACATCACTCTGGAAAGACCCTGCACTTACCCGGGGGGAACAGGATACCCCGGGCTCTGAAGATGGGGCCAAGGGCTCACCACGGGCTGGCTTCAGGGTCAGGCAGCCCAAAGAGACAGTGGGGCCGGGCACTGGAGGGGAGGAACCAAAAAGGGACTCCGTGGACCTGACTCTGCCACACGCACGAGGCTTTAGACCACGTGGCTAACTTCAGAAATACTTTCACAGCTTCAAGATGGGGCCTGTGGAAGATAGTTAATCTCCATGGTGCCTGTCAGCATTAATGTGCTACTTATCCCATTTCTTTCATACACACACCCCCCCCCCATGCATTACTATACCTAAATGCACAGACACTTTCACTGCATTTAAGAAAATCTTTGACTACTGTTTGGCAGGTAAGTCCCTGCACAAACATGCCCATATGTACACAAGTCTAGTGTGTGTGTGTGTGTGTGTGTGTGTGTGTGTGTGTGTTTGGATATACACAAAAAACACTGCTCTCTAATCTAAAGTGACCAGACTAAGACCCCTGGGAGGTGAGAGGGCCGACCCAGAATGTCTGGGCATTCTCATGGGGTACAGAGGGCTTTGGGGAGAGGATTGAAGACATCAGCTAAGCTCCAGGCTTCTCCCAAGCCTCTCCTCCCCTCCCCGAACAATGCAGCTTTCATCCGGCCCTTGTTCTGAAGTCCCTTCTCTTCGAAAGAAACGAGATCCGATTTCCTAAGAAATTCTCACCCACTGAAGCTCTGAGAGGGTCTCTATAAAGAGTCACAGGAAATTGAGACTTGACATTTCTTTCTAAAGGAGGAGATTTGTGGTCTGAATGAGGTGGTGAGCAAAGCCACAGACGATGGCGTGTGTGGAGCGCGGTGTGGCTGTTAAGCGCGAGTTAACCAGTCGAAATCTTCAACTGTCTTGATCTAGGAAGCTCTCCACGACAGATGACAGATACCTCCCCTGAGAAGGGTGGACCCCCAGCAGGGTCCAAAACTGGGCCTCTTTTTCCTTCCAGGCCTGTCACTCCCTTGGGCCTGGCCTCCTCCTGGCCCCCGGCCCCGCTGCTCTAAGCACAGCCCTGTCATTATGCCTGCCCTGCTCTGCCCCTCCAGTCACCGTGAAATGAATGTCCCGCCACCCAGCGGTGCCACCTGCTCATCCACACACCCTCAGGTGCACGCTCTCTTTACCTGTAGGTGGCTCTTCAGGCTGAGCTTAGGTTCCTTTTGCTAATGAAACGTATACAGACCATAATATCCAGAGAAATGGTGAAAGTGTGGGGAAAGGGTAGAGGAGGATGGAGAGCAGGAAGAGGCGCAAACAAAATTCAGCGGAACATTCATTTCCGACCCATCTCCCCTTAGGCTGCAAAGCTGCAGTTCACTGAAGTGGTAGCTGCAGGTGTCTTCTGAGCATGTCGACGCCAGGAGAGCCTCATGAAGAACACTCCTGAAGCAAGAAGCCCACTAAAGAGGCCACCAAAACATTTTGTGAATGTCCTGAGGGCAAGTAACTGAGCCCCTCTTCTTTCCTCACTCCCCTTCGCCATTAAGGAAAGCAGCTAGTGTCTGCCTGGCATGGCCTCTCTCTGCCTCCCTTCCTCTAGAAACACATGGGGCTCGGCTGGGCCTTCATTCCCAGCAGCTTGGCCCGGGCTAGGATCCAGCTCTCTCCCTGGCTACAAACCAACTAACAGCTGTCCCTTTCTTTATAACGGCCATCAGCAAAGTTAGTAGCTAGCCGTGGCCTGAGATGAAGATGGGGTCCTTTGCTCATTCCAGAGGCAAGCCTAATAAACAGGGCTAGGATTCATTAACCGTAGAGCCGCTAAACCAGAAAGGACTCTCTTCCCTCTTCTTTCAACAAGACCCTCACATTATCCTCTGCCCTCATCGTCTGGAATCTGAAATTCCTAATCACTGAACCAGCACAATGACATGCTGATCTTCTCCCCAAGTTAAGGGATGTGAGCAAAAGCGGGTGGCTTGCCCCATGACCACACCTGCCTCCCTGTCTGCGCTCCATCCTCCTGAAACAACCATCCTCTCCTTCTTCTAGGAAACTCCTAACTAAAGATGTAGTTTAAATGTCACCACCTCCATGAAGCCCACCTCTTTCTCCAAGGCTGCTCTCTTTTACATCTCTTACCCAAGGACATGGTGGTCTCCTTACGTGTCTCCCCCATTAAATCCCCAACTACTGGAAGGCACAGTCAGAGCTAAATTTTTTTCATAACACAGTGCTTGACAAAAATTGGTTCTTAACTCATGTTTGTTGAATAATTGAGGAGAGCAAAAGTCATAAAAATAAATGAAGTTAAACGAAGAAATAGTGTGAAAGAAAAGAGACCAAGAGATAAATAAACTCAGAAGCTGGAGTACGAGAAAAGAAGGAGAAGAATCCGTGATGAGAAGGACTGGAATAAGAAACCAGAGAGGACTGGAGGCAAAGAGGCAAACGACATATGTGGGTGGAAGAGAGAAGGAAGAAAGGACAAGGGTGAACTTAATACAAAACCTCCTCTCTGATTTTTTTCTTTTCTTTTCTATTTTTAAGAACAAAGCAGAAAGACTAGAAGTCCCCAAAGGAACAGAAATACATGTGGAACTGCCAATGTTCACGATGATACAGAGTTGGGTTCGGGAATGATGTAGACTCATGATCCATGGTCAAGTAATTTGGGCATCACCTGGGAGATGGCTAGAAATGCAGAATCTAAGGTACCAGCCCAGACCTACTGACTCAGAATGGGCATCCTAACAAGGTCCCCGGGTGATTGTTATTCACAATAAAGTTTGAGAAGTGCTGATGGAGACATCTGAAATCCACAAATAACCTCCACATCTCACTCTGTTAAGAGAAGCAGTGCACAAAGCCTTGGCAGTAAGCAGCTACCCAACTTAAATCACCTAATGTCCCTGGATCTCAGTGTCTTCATCTATTACATGAGGTCAGAGAAGATGCTTTCATAAGTGTCGCAGAGCTCTCAAACTCCTGATCTCCTCTAACATCCTAACTGAGAATCATTCCTAAACCCACCTAAATGAATAAGTAGCATCTTTCACTAATTAATGGTTCACTTCTTCTCTCCACTCATTCACTTACTATTTTCCCAAGTCTCTATTACGTGCCAGACACTGTGTCAAGTAAAAAATGATTCCAAGGTGAATAAACCCCTCCCTCCCCTCAAGGGGCCTGCAAACTTCTTAGGGAAAACAGGGCATATAAACAAAACTAGGATAAAGTGTACTCATGGTCATCTGCAAGCAGTGATGGAGAGAAGGCAGAACTTTCTGGGGTAGTCACAGAGGATTTCAACGACAGGTTACATAGGCACGAGGTCCCTTCTCTGCCTCAGCTGAAAGCAGTGGAAAGTGAAAACACAAAAATAACATGGTTGGAAGTCACTGAGGAACCAAGCGCAAGGTTCTGAACACACCTCTCTGGGCTCACAAAACCCTAAGAGCTGATCCACACCATGGATCCTGTGTCACGGCTGAGGGAACCAATTCACAGCCACAGGCATGCTGTAGAAACCCACCTCCTCTGAGTTATGTCTGCTCCTTCACATTCTATCTTCTGCAACCTTCTGAAAGATAATATCAATTCAACCACTAATTTACTCTCCCTGGAGACTTCTTCTTGTGGTTGCAAAGAGGAGACGCACTTTAATAAAAGTGAACAATTCATTAGACCAGTAACTCTTTGGATTCATATTTATTTACAGAGAGAGCGGATGTTACGATCCAACTGTATGCACCATAGCAGAGACTGCAAATGGAGTTTACTGAAAGGAAGAAATTTCTAGAATTCTTAAGGAGGGTGCAGAATGGCAGTGAGGAAAAGGAGCTTATCCACTTCTGACCCCAGCAAGTTAGCCAAGATGATGGCTGATTTTGTCAGCCCTATTGTCCATCACTAGAGAGAGAAGGCCATCATTCAGAACAATAGCTTCCCAGCCTTTAGAATGACGAGCTCCACCTGGCTCCTATAGGCTGCTATTTTGCTCTGGTTTCTTCACACACAACCTGTCCTTTCCCCTGCCTCCTTCTCTATTTCACAGTCTGTAAATATTAACTAAATTTTTGCTTTAGCCTGCCAATACTAGTCAATATGTTATCTCAATTTTCAGATCCTTAAACAAGAAAATGGAGGTGGGGGGGAAACTCTATATCCTGGGTTCATCATATTCATAGAGGAGATGGGAGATGGTTATACAAGGTAATGATGATGTGGCCAAGGACTGAACCCAGCTCAGTCTTGTGTCTCCACTCACTCCACCAACCAATGTTAGCCCATGTGTCCACCCCCCAGATGCCCATGGCCCCTCCCACACACACACACTCAAGTCTGGGTACGTGAATGTGAAGGTCAAGGGAGACGGTCAAGGTTCTGAAACCATATTTCTGGAGGTGAAGCAGGAATACAAAATCGAAGTACCTGCTGTTCATCCCTTCACCAGAGGAAGTCTCTCTTCTCTCTCTGCCTAACAGAAAGGCACTGGGTGTGCAAAGTAGTGACTAGATGAATTTTTTCTCTCCCTGCTCCTTTTCTGTCATTTCTCCTCCTTTCTTAGTCTCTCTGCCTCTAACCGCCCCCCCCACCCTGATAAATTATACAGATAGAGTGGCAAAGCAAGGCTCTTCAGATAGACAGGCTTCCCAGGGATGGACCCAATGGAGAGAAGAAACTAGACACTCCTGGGCACACCCTGCCCCCTCCTTGCTTCCAGCATCTATTCTAAGCTGCCACATCGTCCTGTGTTCTCAGCTTCATCGTGCTTTGCCACACCTGAAACACACACAGAAGACACCATGTTGTTCTGCTGCCCTTGAAATCACCAGTCTAACACCCTTAACCATGCTTTCCTGGGAAGTCTTTATTTCCTATTAATTTTTTTCTTAATTGCATATCATGGAGGCACCTCGATTGGAATTAAATGTGCTCTTCCTCCACAAGGAGCCACATTTCTTTCCCACGCAGCCCACACCATCAGGGGAGTTGACAGGAGGGAAGAAGACAAAATAGAACCCAGTCAGCATTTTGCGCAGTGAGGTGGGGGGGAAAAAGCGGGGATAATGGGGGGAAAAAAACAATGGCCCCGAGACACCCCAGAACACCACTGAGTTCAGGGCATCTGCTCTCGAGGACCAGAACACCTGGACACCTGTCTCCTCCCAGCGTCTCCAAAAGGGCTTTGGATGTGGAAAGGCATGGACCACCTGTGGTGACTCCTTCCTGAATCCCAACAAGCTCTTTCCAGATAGATTCCATTCTTCCTCTTTGTGGTTTTCCCACCACTTAGTCCTCCCTTCCTCCCTTTCAGTGTCTTGTCCTTTGCCCGGGCTTAGAGCCAACTAAAGATGGCCTGGAATCTATCTTCACCCCATTGGCGTTCAGGGCAAACTGGGCTGAGACTCTGAGTGAAAGGCCTCCTGACAACCTCATCACCAACCAACCTGATGAAGGACCTGCTTGGTGGAGAGCACTGGGGTGGCCTCAGAAATGCAAATAAGGCAGAGGCCCATCTCAACTGGTTCATCCTGCCTACAGGATCATTGCACATGGAGCTGCTATTGCCACCCAGACCTCTGCTCTATTCTGAAGTCAAATCCAGAGTTCATCCTCCCGCCTGAAGGAGCAGAGCAGATGGGGAGCCACTCAGGTGTCCCAGGTGAGCACACAACTAGATCACCCCGGCTATTTGTAGACATGGCGAGAGCTTGGGGCTCCAAGTGGGATCCCAACCTGTCACTCTGATAACACCATGGTTACAAATGAGAGTTGAAGCAAGGAATGTTCAGAAGAATGAAACCTGGGGCAGGGCAGCAGGGAATCGGATTCCATCCATTCTTTCTGGACAATGAAGAACTAACTCTCTTCTAAAGTGATGCTGAGTGACAAGGATCTTCCAGGACTTCTCCCACATCCCTTTAGCATTTTAGATCGTTTCATAGTATTATTTTTAAAAATACTGGAAAATAAGATTTAGAGGTGGAATACTTTCAGGAAGATTATTGGTACTAGTGATTCTGCTACATTATTTTGAAAATCTTTATCTCAACCCGATTCCTACCCTTGGGTGCCTTCGGAGTTTGGGAATATATGGTCAGTGGAGTAGCCAGCTCACCACCTTGGCCCTCCAGTCCATGGGCGATCTTATTTCCTAGGAGTAGTCTTGGATTGCATGAGTGGCTAGCTGAAGAGCCATTAGCTAAGTCTTTTCCATTTCTCCTGCTATTTCTCTTTTCAAGTCCATGAAAATACCGCCAAACCACACTGCTCATGTTGTAGAATTCGATGAGAGGGAGAAAAAATGTAAGCGTTCATTCTCTTTGGAGGGTCCATGGCTAACCCAAGCAAACTGCACATCTCTTTGTTTAACACAAAGACTCACGTGTCAAATTCTGCACCCCTGCCACACTCACAGCATTTTAGAACTCTGCAAGATAGCCATTTTGCAAGAGTGTGCAAGTAACAGTTTGCTTGGAGGATGTGTGGGTATAAATAGATGTGTAGACAGAAGGAGAAATTTATAGCTCAAATATAATAGCACACCAAAAAATACAAATGAAAAAGCAGAATACTGACAGAATTCTTTCTTTCTGAGCCTAAAATTTGAGTCCTCCTAACCTGCAGCATACCCCAATTCCAGGTGTTCTGAGAGCAGGCTGATTTCCCACCTAGACCTGTCCCTCTGCAGTAGGCCTCCCGGGATCTCTGGCCGAGGGTCGGCATTCACACAGCAAGTGGACTTCGGGGCAACAGCTACGAGAACCTCATTCGTTATTCCATTTTTTAAAAAGGGCATAAAAAGGATGCCCAGGAAGGTAGAGACAGGAGCTAGAGAGATATGGAAGTGGCAAGGGGGAAAGGCAGCCTAAAAAAAAAAAAAAAACCGCTTTCCCGATTCCCATAAAAATCAGAGCTTTAGCTCGGGGTGAATAAATTAGCTATTTGACTTGACAATCACACAGGTCTCCCAGCCCTTCTGCCATCCAATGGCTGTCCCTACATATATCCAGCCCCATGCCTCCAAAAAAAACCCCAAACCTGTTTGATGAGGCAGGAAAAGAAATAACATGGGAGATCTCCCCCTTTGTAACAAGCCTTTTCCCCCACACAGCATTATTCGAGTATCTTGCTACCCTTTCTTCCCCTCAAAAAAAAAAATCCACTTGAGGGACTTGAAGAGAGAGATAAACAAGGAATCCCTACCCCAGGTGAGAAGAAAATGAAATCGGATTTGCCCTACCTTGGTTTGTAGAAGCCAAACCTCTAGACGGACAGATTAAGGGAGTGAGCATGGTGGGAATATCCAGTCGCTTCTTCTCGCTTGCATATCCACATAAGAAAGATGAAGGATAAAGAAAAGGAAGATCATTTAAAATCCAATTCAGCGTGAATTTTGTTTTAATCTTGTGTCTTGAAGAGAGGCAAATTCAAAGAAAAAAAAAGATGGAATTCAAAGGTAATTCAGGCTATGGAGAACAGCTCACAATGCAGAATCCAGAATGATTATTCCGTGTGCATGTGAGGTTAGTGGCCGGACTATTTTTTTTTTTTTTAAACAATTCTTCGGGCAATTACGGTTTTTGGTTTTTGGAGCTTTAGTGGAGGAGGCTCTGTGTAGAGAAGCTGGGGACTGGCTCTGTCCCTCCGTGGAGCGTGGTCATTCCCAAAGCGTCCCCTTCCTAAGGGGGAAAAAAGAGATGGTCAGGGTTTGATTCGAGTGTCCCCCAGAGGATGAGAAAAATGCATTCCGAAAAAAAGAAATCAATTCGTTTTAAGGAAAAGGGGGGAGGAAACCCTGCATTTCCCACAGAGTGCACACCAGAGGAATGGAAAACAGCTGGCACCGGTCTATAAATAATTCAGAAAAGGTCTGGCTATACCATTCCTGGGACAGGCAAGGATGCGAGGTGGGAAAGCCAACCTGAATGGAAGAGGAGAGAGGGAGAGAGAGGGAGGGAGCGAAGGAGGGAAGTGGGAAGCAGGGAGGGAGAAGCGGCTCCCTGTAGCAACACACACTCACACACACGCGCAGAAACACAAGCCCCACTTAACTCGCCAGCAACTGCGGCCCCCAGCCCCATCTGCAGTGCTGCCGACATGTCTGTCTCGCCGTCCCCATCGCCTCCAGCAGCAGCGCCTCCTCCCACCCCGGGCTCGTGCTCAGTGGGTTCTGATTGTGCACCGGGTGCACACTGGGCATTCCTTGGAAGGGGCACACTGACACGCGCGCGCGCGCACACATACACACACACACACACACACACACACACNCAGCAGCAGCGCCTCCTCCCACCCCGGGCTCGTGCTCAGTGGGTTCTGATTGTGCACCGGGTGCACACTGGGCATTCCTTGGAAGGGGCACACTGACACGCGCGCGCGCGCACACATACACACACACACACACACACACACACACACACACACGCCCCCGGCGCGCACGCGCCCCCGCGCGCACACTCACGCCGCCGCCGCGCTGATGTGCAGCGCACGGGGCTTCACCTGCAACGTGGCTATTGGACGGATGGTCGCGGCGCGCGGCTCTGGCCCCGGGCACCGATGCCCAGCCTCTCTGCTCGGTAAGGGGACGAACCCCCGCAACAAAGGACCAGAGAGTGCCCTACCCCTCTACCCTGAAAAATCTTAAAAAAAAAAAAAAAAAGCCACGTCCAAATGAGCAAGTGCCGGTTTCTGCCGGCTTTAAGAGGCTTACCTAATAACCAGGTTGGTTAAGGGCTCCACCGCCTCGACCCTTTATCTTCCTGACATCCCCCAAACCCCAAAATTGAGACAAGAGACTCCAAGGCGAATATTTACGTACCGGGTCGGAGCTCCTGGGCGATTGCCGGGTCTCCGGAGAGGGGGTGGCTGGGGATGGAGGGTTTCCCTTTCCTGCAAAGCAGGATTAATTATCCGTCTCGAAGGGTCTTGAAGTTCACGACTCTTCTTTGCAAAGCAAAGGCAAATGCATCCGGACGCCAGCACTTCTGGATGGTGGTGCTCAAAAACCGCCCAGACGAGCACTTGCGATGGAGCAAAGCCCCGAGATTTCCTAGAGGTGAAGAAGCCGAAGGAAGTGGGGTTTTTTTTCCCCAAAGGGGGNAGACTCTGGCGGAGGCAGCTTCCCACGTCATGTGCTGGGGGAAGTGGGGTAGGAAAAAGGGGGAAACGGCTTAACCCGAGTCTGTGGCGCCTCCTGCTGGCAGGATTGGGGAACAGCGATGAGGAAGGGCGGCCGGGGGGTGGGGGGAGCGAGACAGGACCCCCGGTGGGCAGGTAAGCGTCTCCCTAGGCGGGACTGCGGTTTGAAATTTAAGATCCTGGTTTGATTGGCCATAAATCAGCCTTGGCTTCGTTAAGTGCCCGCGTGCTGCAAACGGTTGAAAGCTGGGTTCTTGCCTTCAAGAAGCTTAAGATCTATTTTGAGCACAGGAGGCTGACGCGTTAAAACAATGGGAATCAAAGCGAGGCAAAAGTAACTGAGGGCTAAATTGTATCGTACGGATTACATGTGTGCTTTGCGGACTGCTAGTGAAGGTTTGAGGAACTCGGAATTTTTTATTAAAGTAGATGCTGATATTTAAAAGACTTTGAGAATAAGATGAGACAGATGAATAATCCCTAAATAAAACTAGATTTCCTGGCATCTGCAAACCCACCCTCTTGTGAAAAGCAAACTTATTCATTTCTCTCTCTTAAGCTGCTATTTTAACAGTACTTTCACCACCTGTAGTATTGGTTTTTTTTAATATTAATATCATTGTGTAAGTATCATTTTTATTCAGATCCATTGTCTCTTCAGAGATACAGAACGTTATGGTGGTCCCATGTTATGTCCTACCATCTTGGTGATATCATGAGCTTCTCACCCATTTCTGAGAAGGAGGCACACAGGTCACAATCCTGTGTGAAGTGTTTACACCTAGTAGCTGGGCACTTTGATCTTTGTAGAATGCAGTCCTATAAACCAGACAGCACCCCCAGCTAATTCTTTCATATTTCCTCATTTTGATAGACCGAATCTTTGAATGTAAGATTTTTAAGACAAACACATAAGTATTACGTGAAAACACAAATACACTGTGTTCACCTGCAAATTACTCTTTCTCAGTAATAGTAGTGCTTTTTTTTTTTTTAAGTCAAGGTAGAGCTGGTCTGGGCTTTCCTTGAAGACTAAAGAATCCACCTGCAATGTGGGAGACCCAAGTTCAGTCCCCGGGCTGGGAAGATTCCCTGGGGAAGGGAATGGTAACCCACTGCAACATTCTTGCCTGGAGAATTCCCTGAGCAGAAGAGCCTGGCAGGCCACAGTCCATGGGGTCACAAAGAGTAGGACACGACTGAGCGACTAACACACAACAGAGCTGATCTTCCACCTCTTTGGAGAAAAGCAGAAACATCTGGAATTGCTGTGCCCCTTGACACACAACAGCTTACCCAACCCAGGCCCCTCTATACATAAATTTCCAGTTGTTAGAAGTGTGGATTCCAGGGGGCGTGTAGGATGGGGAGAGCCAGGGCACTGTAGGAATTTCCTGAAATACTTTCCCCAGAGTCTTCCAGGAATGCCCATTAACTTCAAAATAATATCTAAGTTCACGCAAGGGTTTTTTTTTCTTTTTTTTTTAACTTCAGAGCCCACCATCCCCTTCCTAACTCCAATTCCCCTTCACCCAAACTGGACCACTTTTCTTCTTTTATTCCTTTCCTGGACCCAGCAATCCCATTCCTTCCATTCATTTTTGCAAGTGCAGGGGGAGGGAGGAGCTGTCAGACCCCCTCTTCCCCATGAAGCCCACTCTCCCTTTCGGTGACTCAAGTGCCACCTCCACAGAGGGTATTTTTCTGCCAACCCAGCCTGAATTGATTTCTGTACCAATTTCAAAAAATTTTTAATGAGGTCTGGCACCTCACTACCATCCCCACCTCTAGTTTTCCCCACTAGTTGTTTGACTATTTAGGGAGACAGACCAGCATCTAGGTATCCATATATTCCCAGCACGGACTATTAGTTAGCAACCACAGGAGTCCCCCTGGGGTGATTCAAAATGGCTTCATAGATGGAGGGCAAAGAGGGACCAAAGGAAGAGGCAGACCACTCCAGATTGGTAGGTGGCAGTTTTTATTATTATTAATTTGTTTATTTTAATTGGAGGCTAACTACTTTACAATGTTGTGGTGGTTTTTGCCATACACTGACATGAATCAGCCACGGGTGTACATGTGTCCCTCATCCCCAAAGCCTTCCCACCTCCCTCCCCATCCATCCCTCTGGGTTGTCCCAGAGCACCAGCTTTGAGTGCCCCACTTCATGCTTTGAACTTGGACTGGTCATCTGTTTCACATATGATAATATACATGTTTCAGTGCTATTCTCTCAGATCATCCCACCCTCGCCTTCTCCCACAGAGTCCTAAAGCCTGTCCTTTATATCTGTGTCTCTTTTGCTGTCTCTTATACAGGGTCATTGTTGCCATCTGTCTAAATTCCATATATATGCATTAATATACTGTATTGGTGTTTTTCTTTCTGACTTACTTCACTCTGTATAATAGGCTCCAGTTTCATCCACCTCGTTAGAACTGATTCAAATGCATTCTTTTTTATAGCTGAGTAATATTCCATTTGTATATGTACCACAACTTCCTTATCCATTCATCTGCTGATGGACATCTAAGTTGTTTCCATGTCCTAGCTGTTGTAAACACTGGGGTGTTGCAGTAAACACTGGGGTACACATGTCTCTTTCAATTCTGGTTTCCTCGGTGTGTATGACCAGCAGTGGGATCGCTGGGTCATATAGCAGTTCTATTTCCAGTATTTTAAGGAACCTCCACACTGTTCTCCATAACAGGTGTACTAGTTTGCATTCCCACCAACAGTGTAAGAGGGTTCCCTTTACTCCACACCCTCTTCAGCATTTATTGTTTTTAGACTTTTTGATAGCAGCCATTCTGTCTGGCATGAGATGGTACCTCATTGTGGTTTTGATTTGCATTTCTCTGATAGTGAGTGATTTTGAGCATCTTTTCATGTGTTTGTTAGCCATCTGAATGTCTTCTTTGGAGAAATGTCTGTTTAGTTCTTTGGCCCATTTTTTAATTGGGTCATTTATTTTTCTGGTATTGAGCTGCATGAGCTGCTTGTATATTTTCGAGAGTAATTCTTTGTCAGCTGCTTCATTTGCTATTATTTTCCCCCATTCCGAAGGCTGTCTTTTCACCTTGCTTATAGTTTCCTTCGTTGTGCAAAAGCTTTTAAATTTAATTAGGTCCCATTTGTTTATTTTTGCTTTTATTTCCATTACTCTAGGAGGTGGGTCATAGAGGATCTTGCTGTGATTTATGTCAGAGAGGGTTTTGCCTATGTTTTCCTCTAGGAGTTTTATAGTTTCTGGTCTTACATTTAGATCTTTAATCCATTTAAAGTTTATTTTTGTGTATGGTGTTAGAAAGTGTTCTAGTTTCATTCTTTTGCAGGTGGTTGACCAGTTTTCCCAGCACCACTTGTTAAAGAGATTGTCTTTTCTCCACTGTATATTTTTAGGTGGCAGTTTTAATAAGGAAAGGAACTCACTTACCAGGCTTGCTGTCTTTGGCAGCTGCAAGATGAGATCTCCATTCCTACCGGCCCTACACTGAAGCTCTAATGGAGTTCAGCCACATACACATTCCAGTGTGCAAAGGTGCTCTGTCACACAATTGTGTCCAACTCATTGTGACCCCTCCAGGCTCCTCTGTCCATGGGATTCTCCAGGCAAGATTACTGGAGTGCGTTGCCATTTGCTCTGAAACAATTTAAGGGCATCTGAACCCAGGGGTCTAACTCTCATCTCCTGGGTCTCCTGCATTGCCAGGCAGATTCTTTACCCACTGAGCCATCAGGGAAGTCCTATACATTCCAGATGATCTTCAGAACACGTCTTCCCAAGGCTGCATCCTTGAAGTGGCTCCGAGTGAGAACAGCGGGTGAAATGAATATTCCAAAGACAGGGGAGGTGTAAGGAGTTTTTATATTGCCTGGCTCCACTGGTCACATCCTCTTAATGATCTCCTCCAATAGTGGTGCAATTCCAGACATGCAGTGGGGTCTCAATAAATCTTAAGGAAATTTCTATGACTATTAGAAACCACTTTCCCAAGGAGCCTTGCTGACCCTGGAAGAGCAGATTCTAGGGACAATGCAGCTTGTAAGTGGAAGGTGGTATCACTTCTATGATGTTCAATGCCTATTTAATGGGGGAGACCTCTCTCATTATTTCTGACTTCTGGTCACTCACTTACCCTGCTAATGAACAACCTTTGCCTCCAAGGACCACAAGCCTTTCAATAAAACTGTTTTCAAAGATCATCCGGATTCATGAAGTCTGAAACATCATTTCTCAATGTTGCAAGTATGCATTTCCTAACTCCTAGTCCAACAGTTCAGAAAGCAATATTCTAGCATGACAAGATGCTGGGTTGTATTTCACAGCATTGTTTATTGAGGTAAAAGCTCTTGCCCCAGGCTGCTAATGACACTGTTGGAGGTATTCTGCCAGCTCACTTGACCCAGAGGATCCCTGGAGATGCAGATTCTTGTCCATGGCCCACTCAGCAGATGCAAAGCCCATGCATAGACTGGGGGAAAAGAAGTATATTTATCTCACAGCAGCTTTCAGATCAAACACTAAAGCCAAAAGGTAGGGCCTGAAGCTTACAATTCAGAGTCTTTCTTTAAGGAAAAGAAAATTTGATGTGAAGGTAAATCCTTACTTAACATGAGAAAATAAATCACAACAATTAAAGAATTCTGATATTCATAAATGTGACATTTTTAAAAATTAAATGACAGTTTTTATTAGTTGGTGTTTGACTCTTTGGTAATACTTGCTTTTCTACCTTTTTTAGCTTCATACTCTTTTAACACCTCTTCACATTATGATTTATATCATTTTCTATAAAAATAATAGAAAGAATCCAATTTGAACGGTTATTCAAAATTTGTTTTTTTTTAATTGTTGATCATTTGGAAAGATTTCTTACTTATTGGTAGTAGTGTACATTTTTTTTTGAATTGTTGTAGAAATTGAGGAAAATCTTTTCTCAAATTTCTTTCATATATAAATTGTAAGGCTTCAAGATTTTCCAGTTTTCCTGTACAATAACTCATCTTATATATCCTTTGGACTGATGACACTCATTAACAAGTTTGCAATGTATTATAAGTTTTACATTATTTTCATCAATGTCAGTATTTTGCCTCAAACCTGCCAGAAACTTAAATCATTTCCCAATGTGTACAGATGAGTCACTCCTCTTCATTAACTGGATTATCGAACAATCCAGAGGGCTATTCATTACTTCTATTCAGAATTTCTCTTTTCTTCTTAAAAAACTAAAGTATAATTTGAAAAAAAAAAGGGAAAAGGTTGCAACTCACTTCTCAATGTCAGATTGATTTCCATTGATGTCAAAGCTAATCTTTTTCTTTTTTGTTTCATAGTCCATTAATTATTATCTAAGTTTTCTCTCAACTCTTTGATAAATAAATGTAGATTATAAAAGAAAAAACTCTTCAAATATGTCCCAAACAGCAGTCTGTAATTTCTCACTTCTTTTATTAAAATATCCCAAAATGTTTTTTTCCCAAATTACAGGTTAAGTGGTGCAATCAAGCTTTATCAACTCTTTGAATAAACTTTTTTACATTTCCGTGTTTGGGTTTCTCTTCCCAGCCAATGAAAAATCTTAGTGCCTTAATACTAATATACACGTGTTACAAAGTTTGAGTAGCTTTCTCGTGGCAAACATAACGCTTTGGTTCTTTAACAAAAATTTTAAGTGGTCACATACTCTATTTGGGAGAAAATTTTAATGGAAAGGAAAAAACTGTGACAAAATACAAACGTGGTCAACAATGTCAGGTGAGATGGGGAAGCTTTTTTCCCAACGAGAAAAGGAATGACCCAAAGAGCACATGTTTCTGTGACTCTTTCATGCCACGATCCTGGGTAAGTAGGTATAAGGCACAGGTGGTGTTTTCTTGGAAGCTTTTCCTTGGGACAGCTGGCAATAACTTCACAGGAAACTGATTGCAAGCAGCATACATATATCTCACTAAATCCAAATTAAATTATTCCCAACTCAACTTCCTCTTAGCTTCATCTCAAAGATGCTCACCACCATTTCAAGGGCATTCAGCATGAGGGTGTTGTATCCATGTGTTCTGGGAAACAAACTCACTCAGAAGGACAATGCAAATAATGGAGTGCAGTTTATTACACCGGCGGGCCCAAGGCAGAGTCTCCTCTTAGCCAAGGACCATGACTGACTTTTGTGAAAACCTTATAAACCCTAAGTGTACTTGCTCAAACCCACCTCCCCAAATTCCTTGAAACTAGTCTGGACAAGGTAAAAGAGAGAGATACAATCAAAGTTAGCTCATGATTCATGTGTCACAAGACTAGATAAACAGTGGACATTTATCAACAGGACTGTGGCCATATCCCGATAAACTTAATGGAATTTACGACTTTGTTCTGTTACAGAGATGATTAACATATTCTTTTAGGCAACGGAGAGTCCAAGTCCTGAGGCTCTTTTATCCGGGGGTCTGGTTTTCCATTGGTATGCCATTTCCATAGACACCGGGCACAAAGTTTAGAGTCCTTTGGAAGGGTGACCGTGTGTGTAGCCTAATGTTCGCAGCCTGGCCTAAGACGGAGTCCAGCTCTGTTTCCTCCTTCGAGGGAAAAATCAGAGAAGATTGGAGTGGAAAGAGATAGCAATCTTAAATTATTTGCGATTAAAATATGCTACTTTCACAAATTCTACTAAAACATTTGGACACGTTATTAGGGCCTCTCTCACAGCTTTAGAAAGGGCCCAGGTGAGTGGCTGAGAGTCTGAAGCTGCATTAGCTTCAAAGTCAGCCTGCCCCTGCTCATTACCTCAAGTAAAACAGGCTTTCTGGTTTCTAGAGAAAATATTCAAATGTTTATTATCTCTGAAAAAATAATTGGTTAAAGGCTTAGTTGACAACATGCATATTAATGCCTTTAGCTGAATCCAATCCATCTTATTTAGCTTGCAATTCCTGGAGTGTACAGGAAACATGGGCAGAGCATTCAATTTTAATCACCCTCACAAGCATACTAAGATTCTGACTCTACCATCATTACCCTTTTAAAAGAATCTCTGTTTTGTTCTTATCATAATGATATTAATTATTCAACTCGGGCAGTCTTCTTTCAAAGGGATAAACAACTTTCATCCCCGTGAGAAGACCTGCCTGTCCTCCAACAATGAAAGCAAGTCTTCATTATCCACTGCGGTTTTNTGTCACCCTGTTCTTATCATAATGATATTAATTATTCAACTCGGGCAGTCTTCTTTCAAAGGGATAAACAACTTTCATCCCCGTGAGAAGACCTGCCTGTCCTCCAACAATGAAAGCAAGTCTTCATTATCCACTGCGGTTTTTTGAGCTTGTTGTATATATTGGGGACAATACACTTCTAGACATTTGCACTGTGTACTCAGGGGACTATTTCTTTAATATATCCCCAAATAAGCCCTTTTCTTTTCCAGATTATACAATGGGGGCAGAAGGGAGGAGAGAGAAAAGGGAGGAATAAATAAGACTTTCAGAACGAAGACTGAATCTGGAAAGCAGGAGATATGATGTGATGCGATGTGGTAGTAAGAGTTCTCTGTAACAGAGAAGGGGAAGAATTTGCATGGTGTTATTTCTAGCATCAGTCAACTCCTGTGAGAACACGCCCCACATGGAAATAACCCCCTATTAAGCACAGTCAGTGTTGGCACAGCCTTATTAATTGTTTTTTCCCTTCCTGCAACATAGCAAAAAGATGACAACACTGTATCTGACCCAGCTTGTTTTTCTTTTTAAAAAGTAGTTCTTTGGAATCTTGCTTTTTGCCACCTATAAAGGTCTTTTTCTTTTTTCCACCTAAACACTTTGGGGGTGGGGGGAACTGTCTCTCGTCTCACCATTATGATGAAGAGAAGATGCACTCTTCTGATGATACAGAATCAGACTGTTCAAGCTTCTTGAGAAATGTGCTCCAATGTCTTTTACTCAGACAGTATGGATGAGAGACTCCGTCTCCATCTGAAGGCATCTTGAAACATCTTATTACCAGAGGCAGTCAGATAATGATGCAAATGATAAAACAAAATGGAGATAAATTTTATAACTTCTCTCACTAGCTCCCTTTTCTCTTGTCACTTCACGTTCTTGTCTGAAACTTTTAATGTTTTTCTTTGTAAGTCACGCGTCTGGGCCCCCAGTTTCTTTTTCCACTTTAGCATCTGCCTCCTTCCACGAAGTCCTTTACTCCTAGAACAGTCCCTGTCATCATCCTCTGGGCTGATGCCACCTCTTTTTCCTGCCCCTTCCTTTTATCATGCTTCTGCCCATTTCTGCTGGCCCCTCTGTTCCCATCACCCTGTACCCTCTGCATTCGTAAGCAAGAGACCTCTTATGGAAACCAATTAAATAAAGGAAATAAGGACAAAGCAGCAGAGGGTTCTCCTGCTGGAGCTGAGGGGATGAAGAGGCTGCAGGGAGACCTGGGCAGCCTACTGAGAGAACACAGAGTCACAGGGTGTGAAAGGATCACAACATGGACTCAGTGGTCCCACAAAATAAATATGAAATTAATGTGAAACTGTGTGAACTAAGCAAATGTCATTAGGGGCCGTGTGTATGTGCATGTTGTCCCCACAACACATCAGACAGGACTAGTCTGGTGGCCAAGCCCAGCTCCATGGGAGCTGGGAAGTGTAATCTTTTCTAGAAGGAGTAGATCCCTAACTTTTGTGAGCGGCAATGATACCTAGTTCCTCAACCAGTTTCTCTCCTAACGACCAGAAATTAGACATTTGAGTCTTAAAGCTCAAAGTCAAAGGGAAAGCACTAATTTAAAATGTCTTTGGATAAGCATGTATACTCCTATATCCTAATTTCTACCTCCCTTCTCAGAACCTAGGGTGTTCATGCTCTGATCCCCTTCACCACTCTTATTGTCCAGAGGAACTGAAAAGATCCAATGACATAATCCATGTGCTTTGGAAACTTTAAAGCACAGCATGAGTAGTATCATTCTATCTGGTATTAGAATCTTTATTTACCCTCAGTTGTCAACTAGCGAGTCATTCAGTAGTCACGGAGCACTCCCACTAAAGTTATCCTGCTAGGCACTGTGCATATGTGCTTAATCGCTCAGTCATGTCCGACTCTTTGTGACCCCATGGACTGTAGTCCAACAGGCTCCTTTGTCCATGGGATTCTCCAGGCAAGAATCCTGGAGTGGGTTGCTATACCCTCCCACAAGTGATCTTCCTAACCCAGGGACTGAGCCATGTCTCAGGCAGATTCTTTACCACTAGCACCACCTAGGAAGCCCACTAGGCACTGTAGAAGATACAGAACAAATTGAACACCTATCCCTGCCCTCAAGGAGGTACAGTGTCATTAAGACACCAGGCTGTGCCTGTGAAATGTTAATAAACAAAAACAAAGCAGCAGAAAAGATGTGACAATGCACACTTCTCATTGGAAATACTATTCCGGAGATCATGGAAGAAAAAAATGTGGAATTTTTCAAAATGGTTTTCTGGGACAATCTTAACAGTTGAAGAAGTAGTGAACTCAAATGCATGAAGTAACAGGATGATGAGGAGTATGCTGAACTGAAAAGTGTATGCTCTATGCAAAGGCTTTCAAATTCTGGAGGAACACACAAACACCATATGGATCAAACAAAACTCAGCTTCTTGGACGTGTCTAGACTGTGGCCTCTGACTTAGAGTACCTTTGTCCTGGGGAAAAAGAAGTCAAAGGGATAGTCACGCAGTCAGGTCTGATTCTTTGGCACCCCATGGACTGCACCGCATGGACTGCTTCCTCCATTCATGGATTCTCCAGGCAAGAATATTGGAGAAGGTAGCTATTCCCTTCTCCAGGGGATCTTCCTGACCCAGGGACTGAACCTGGGCTGCTACTTGATAACAAAACTTTACATGAAAAAGGTAATTTTGATAATCCAAGTTTACGTGCCCTACACACAGTGAAGCCAAACAAACTGAAATGTCAGAGTTTAAAGCAGAGAAAGGTTTACTGCAGGACCATACACGGAGATGGGTGGCCCCTGCCCTAAAAAGCCCCAAACTCCCCAAAGGGTTTCGGCAAAACGCTTTTAAAANCTCTAAGCTTATAAACTATATTGTAAGGTCTCAACAGGGCATTCAGAGAAGCCACAGATTTAAGATTGTTAATCACGATCAACTATGAAAGTTAAGCTTGAAAAAAAATCACTTCTAACAATAGACTAGAATATGAAAAATTTCCAAAAGGGTCTATAGAAAATCTGGTTGTGGCACTGTTTTAGTTAATGGATCAAGGAAAGCTGTTTTGACTACTTTTAGAATGTTTTCAAAGAAAGAATTGGACAGAACCCACTTGAGTCTCTTTCCCTTAGTAAAATGGAGCACTGGCAGAATTCTTTCCTCCACTCTCTTGCGCTTGCTCTTGAGCCCCAAAGTTATTCAGGCTCAGGGAAAAGACAAAGAAGAGAGACTTTCTCACATCAGCTCAAAGGTATTCCTCCTTTTGTGAATTTTCACTTCTATTCATCCTCTCATTTCTTTCTCTTTGATTCTTTCACCTTCAAAAAAAGGCCTGGATGTAAACATACCATACAGTGACTAAGAGAAACACAAGAAAGAGAAGAGGCATCGGCGGTGTTCCACCGAACCGCTAGAAAGAACACATTCTCTCTCGGGGCTTCTTGCTCTGCCAAGCAAAGTACAAAACAGTTACCACATTATCAGTTCCAGCTTTGAACCTGGAGCTTCAGATTCCTGCTCAATGCTGGCCCTGCCTCACTAGCCCATGAATTTCCCCAGTATTCCTAACCGAAGACCCGAGAAGACTGGATCACCTGTATTCAGAGTTTGTCAGATCCGGAAGAAGAAATGAATTACTTTCAGCCAAATGAATGGTTCTCTGATTCTCTGTGCTTCAACCTAACACTCCGAGGCATTCATCCAAACTAGAAAACATGTCTACGGATTGCTTCCTTCCTATTCCTTAAGGAAGTGGAATTAATAACAATTTTTAAAAGAACTCCCAGGTTAAAGACATATAAAACTCAATATTATCTTGCCTAAAATAGTCTTTCTTATAATAACATCTTATGTCTCCCTTTAGCAGAGGAAATAAAGATTTTTTATTATATTTAATACAGAAAGCTTTAAGGCAGGCTAGATTTTTTTTTTTTTTCTCTCGATGATTTGTTTGTCCATGTCTTGCTTATAACAGTCAGGTCACATTAGGTTTGGGGGAGACAAAGGAGACATACAATAGGGTAAGTCCTTGAAATAATTGATTGTTGCCAAGTATTATGTTTACCCCAAACATCCTGTTCATTATGATGGAATATAAAATTCTGGTCTACAAATAAACACTTCACAAAAATATTCATTGGACTTTTTTTTTCCCTTTTGACTGAAGAAACACCACTCTTGCTCAAGAGCATGGATTTAAAATTATGAGTTAAGAAGTTGGAGGATTTGATGAGTTGTTATCAGGCTCCTGTGTGTGTAAGTTACTCCTCAGCCATTAAATAAATGCTCATTGAGAGGAAACACACCAGCACAAGTGTCAAGCTTCTGATTAAGCACTTGCAGTACAAGGGTGGAGGCAGAAGAGAGGTCATGTTCATTCTAATATCATTGTTTTAAGAGCAAAAGGGAAGCATCAATAGCCTAAGGTACCAAACATGTTTTAAGGATATTTTTGAAGCAAGAAAAAGCTTGCAAAATATTCAAATGGGATGGGAAGGTTAAAACTACTCATAAGGTGGTTGAGAATAAGGTATTTAGTTGTCATGGGAAGTAGATTTCAACATGGAGTTCTGACTACTTAACATTTATATCCACTTCCTCTCATCTTTTTAGGGAGGAAGATGAATGCATTGGTGTCCTTACAGGTGTTTATTACACATAAGTCCTTACATCACTTCTTCCCTATCCTTGTCTCCAGCAAAGTCTCCATGGAGTAGGTACCCATTTACTGTGGACCATACCAAATTCATAGAGGTTAGTTTTCTCTGGAAGTAGGAAAACACATTTGTTCCTTCCTCTCTTGGTCCTCATCACTCTTCAGTCCAGTCCAGAGACATTTCAGCACTCTGGTGGGCATACGTAGGGAAGGACAGTGCCTTCTCCTCTTTCCCAAATGGGATCTGGGATCCAGGATATGTGGCCAATGTGGTATTAAGGTGTTTCTCTTTTAGGCCACTTTGCTCTTATATACACACAAAGAAATGTATNTTTCAGCACTCTGGTGGGCATACGTAGGGAAGGACAGTGCCTTCTCCTCTTTCCCAAATGGGATCTGGGATCCAGGATATGTGGCCAATGTGGTATTAAGGTGTTTCTCTTTCAGGCCACTTTGCTCTTATATACACACAAAGAAATGTATACATTCAAACGAATACATTCAAATGTATAAGTCATGGACTGCTTCTAGACAATTTTCATCAGTATATCTGATCCTTTTTTTCCACTTTCTGGTATGCTATAATCTTGTAGAACTAAAGTTCCAGTCTGTTCATTTCCATGCAGATTTAAAGAGATCTTATTATTTGAAATGTTCCCTCCTTTTTAGAAAGTATTACTAAAATCTTTCCAGAGGGTACAGTATTCCTAGTATTAAAACTAGTCAAATGTATAAAATCACACAGTTACACTTGTATAATGAAAAATATGCTTGAGAGGTAACTGGAATGTAATCTTACAGGGAAATAGGTCCTTTACTCTGGTTCGCTTATCAGTAAATGCCACATCCCGTACACTGTTGAAGCCTGGGACCACCTGTCACTTCAGAAAAAATGCCTGGATTTTAAGAATCTTCAATTTTCAGTTTTATGAAGTGCACAGCAACCAGACCCATTTTTCTGTTCAAAGAATTTTAATCTTTTTTAAATTTCTCAAATGACACCTGGCATGCAAAATGGTATTATTATTGTTGCAATCATTTTAATATTTGGATAAATACAAGCATCTCCTAGAAGACCCTGGGGAAAAATAATCCTACTTCTCTATTCTACCTTTCAGTATGAATATTTCCTGAAATAGGGAATCCTATTTTTTTGTACTCCTGAAGCCAGCCATGTATTTGACAGCATCCCCTAGAATGGAATTCTTTCACATTTGGGAAAGAAGATGAAGGTGAATGAAAAGAACTAGAAACTTTTTGCACAGTGAATAGCCTAAGAGATGGCTTAGTAACAGTATTCAAGGGTATAAATGTTTACTCTAAGAAAGATGACGGCAGGCTTAACTTCATTCCACTCAGAACAGAGTGCAGGAAAAAAGAACTTAAAGTTGCCCTAGAAAAATATGTTGTACCTGTGAAAATATTTATATGTACACATGGATAATGGACATGCAAATATACAGACATAAACACATTCAAAGCCTTCATAAAGTCCTTGTGTATTGTATTTTCTTTAACGTGTGTGTCTTGCAGTTTAATAACTTAGCTTAGATTTATGATAGAAATAACCTGTGCAGAAGTGAATTTATGATGCTGTAGGCCAACCATATTGTGCAGTTATAACAGTATATACTAATTGTATGTCCTATGTCAATAGAAATTGCTCCCTTACATAAGAAGATAATGGTTAATTTTGGCTATGGAATTAGTATCAGTTTTTGAAAGAAAATTTCTTTTGACTTTTATATGATATACATATGCTATTTCTGTCATACCTATAACACAAGTTATGAAACTTTAAAAAGCTATATCAGGATATTATGAAGCACTTGTATATATATATTTATGGTAAATTCTAATATAAAGATTGAATCTAAAAGTAAATAAAAGTTTGCCAGCTTCTTAGAATCCCAAGGAAATATTTTGTTTGAATGTTTTGTAATTTTAGTCTCTTTTGAGTAACAACACCATTTCCTAAAACTATGCAAGACTCGGTACTTTTTCCCATATGTTTTCATATATAATTCTTCCTCAACCTTCTTTGAAGACACTTCTTTTCCTCCATATCCTGTAGATATTGAGTCTTAGTGAATAGCTATGTGTCTTCCTATATGTATGAAGGCAGAAAAACTCAGGTGAGAGAGGACAGGATTCCTCTCCCAGAGGAAAAGCACAGGGATATGGAACAAAGTAACGTGTTTAGGAAATGCAGGTACCTGGAATGTGCCTGAAGCATGGATGCTTGTTTGGTGGGGGAAGGTGGTGAAGAAGGGGACATGATGTGGAATGACAGATAGGGCTACGGATGGGATGTAGACAGACAGGTTTGGGGACCTTGTTCATCACACTCCGAGGTTTAGAGTTTCTGCAATGGGTAGCTCATGATGGTTTTAAGCAAACATTGGGCAAATCAGGTTAGGAGTTTAGAAAAAACATTCTTGCAATGGTGTGGAAGACTCACTGGAGGGTCCAGAAAGAACCATATCAATGCTGAACTAAAGCACCAAAGGGGGAATGAAATGGAGGTAACTGGTCTGAAAGAAATTGAGAGGAAAAAATGTATAAAACTAAGTAGTGATTGAATGAGAAATTAAGCAAGAGAGATGAATGGTGGATGACTCAGTGGGTTCTGAATTTAAAATATCAGGTGTCTGATATTACCATGGATTGAGGCAGAGATTCAGTTGAATTCAGTCCAGTCACTCAGTCGTTTCTGACTCTGTGACCCCATGAATTGCAACACGTCAGGCTTCCCTGTCCATCACCAACTCCCGGAGTTCACTCAAACTCATTTCCATCAAGTCGGTGATGCCATCCAGCCATCTCATCCTCTGTCATCCCCTTCTCCTCCTGCCCCAAATCCCTCCCAGCATCAGGATCTTTTTCAATGAGTCAACTCTTCGCATGAGGTGGCCAAAGTATTAGAGTTTCAGCTTTAGCATCAGTCCTTCCAAAGAACACTCAGGACTGATCTCCTTTAGGATGGACTGNCCAATGGAACAAGATAGAAAACCCAGAAATAAACCTATGCACTTATGTGTACCTTCTTTTTGACAAAGGAGGCAAGAATATAAAATGGGGCAAAGAAAGCCTCTTCAATAAATGGTGCTGGGAAAACTGGACAGCTACATGTAAAAAAGCCGAAATCAGAACACTTCCTAACACCATACACAAAGATAGACTCAAAATGGATTAAAGACCTAAATGTAATACCAGAAACTAGTTTTACAGTTTCTTCTTAGAGGAAAACACAGGCAGAACACTCGATGACATAATCAAAGCAAGATTCTCTATGACCCAACTCCTAGAGTAACGGAAATAAAAACAAAAGTAAACATGTGGGACCTGATTAAACTTAAAAGCTTTTGCACAGAAAAGTAAACTGTAATCAAGGTGAAAAGACAACCCTCAGAATGGGAGAAAATAATAGCAAATGAAATTGACAAAGGGTTAATTTCCAAAATATAAAAACAGCTCATATAACTCAATACCAGAAAAGCAAACAACCCAATCAAAAAGTGGGGAAAAGACCTAAACAGACATTTCTCCANAAAAGAAAGAAGAAGAAGAAAGACTCAGATGGTGGGACTGCCACGGATCCAGAGGTCAAAGACAGTGGAGCCATTGCCAAGGGCATAGGGCACAGGAAGATGCAATTAAGGGTACAGAGGATAATGGTGCAGGTACAGAGGGAAGACCTTGAGCTTCATAGTACTATTCTCAAGTTTTGAAACCTAATGCAGTTGGCCCTGCCAGATTTCAGAGTTGCTTGGTACTTGTGACCTCTATCTTTTCCAATTGCTCCCTTCTGTTATGTAGCTATCTATACTAAACTTGCCTGACCATTCCATTTTGAAAGCAAATAACTTGTTTTCTAGGTTTTCAGACCACATCTGCCCCAGGATAAATGATATCCTGAGTGCCACCCATCCTTGATTTAGACGATTTAGAAGATGAGATTTGGGCCCTTCAAATTGATAATATTTACATGAGATTTTCTGAGAAGGCAATGGCACCCCACTCCAGTACCTGCCTGGAAAATCCCATGGACGGAAGCACCTGGTGGGCTACAGTCCGTGGGGTCGCTAAGAGTCGGACATGACTGAGCGACTTCACTTTCATTTTTCACTTTCATGCATTGGAGAGGGAAATGGCAACCCACTCCAGTGTTCTTGCCTGGAGAATCCCAGGGATGGGGAGCCTGGTGGGCTGCCGTCTATGGGGTCGCACAAAGTCGAACATAACTGAAGCAACTTAGCAGCAGCATATGAGATTTTGGACTAAGAGTTGGTGCTGCTGAGACTTCAGGGGANTGTTCTTGCCTGGAGAATCCCAGGGATGGGGAGCCTGGTGGGCTGCCGTCTATGGGGTCGCACAAAGTCGGACATAACTGAAGCAACTTAGCAGCAGCATATGAGATTTTGGACTAAGAGTTGGTGCTGCTGAGACTTCAGGGGATATTGGTATGGAGTGAGTGTATGTTGTAAGTGATAAAATACAAAATACATAAATTTAAGAGAGCCAAAGAGTGGACTTGGTGTATTGAATAGCAGCCCTCACAAAGATAAATCACCTGGAAACTGTGTATGAGAACTTATCCAGGAAAAGGGTCTTTGCAGACTTGCTTAAGTTAAGGATCTTCAGACAATATCATCCTGGGTTCTATGAGTCTTAAAGCCAATGACTGGTTCTTTGAAAAAAAGAAAAGGAAAAACAGGCCCAGAAACATGAGGAAAAAGACTATGTGAAGACAGAGGTAGAGACTGGAGCTAAACAGCCATCAGCCGCTGAATGAAGAAAGAGATGATTCTCCTTGCGGCATCCTGCCAACACTTTGATTTCAGAATCCTGGCCTTCTGAGCTGTGAAAGAATAAATTTCTGTTGTTCTAAGCCACCAAGTTTGTAGTAACTTGTCACAGCTGCAGCTGCTGCTAAGTCGCTTCAGTCATGCCCGACTCTGTGCGACCCCATGGACGGCAGCGCACCAGCCTCCCCCGTCCCTCGGATTCTCCAGGCAAGAATTTGTCACAGCAGCCCTAGGAAACTAATACACTGGGCAAGGATGAATTTTATGTTTGTACATACTCTTTGTCCAGAGCCATCACCCCCTCATAATAATTTAAATCTAGATATTGAACCCAGTTCTTGTTGCAGACTCGCCTTTACTCTGCATAAAATTTATTCTTAGGCATCCCATTGTCCTCTTCGGCAACCAGCTTCAGTTGGAGCCCACCCCCTTACAACAGGTATGATTTTATATATATGAACCTCAGTTGGAGATGAAGTGGTCAGAGTACCAGCCCATCCTCTCCTAAGAGACTCCTCCACTTCTATGTAAATTTGTGGAGGCAAAAGAAACCTGTCAGGTAGAATGAAAACAGTCAAAGTTGCCAGAGCACCTGAACTCAAATAAATGGATCAATACTCCAACCCCTACAGTATCTGAATCTCAAAATATCCTGTGGTATTACTATGAGGGTTTTAATCTCAATTGTATTTTAACTTATTTTTGACATACTGTGATTATAATTATTAAAGGCAAATGTCCTGGGCTACACACATTTAAGATATAACTCCTGTCTTCTGGGGATTAATCATCTGGTAGAAATAATGATTGTTTATTATTTAAACAATAATTTAAAAATAAACAGACTAAAATATACTAGGCAGGTACAAAAAGTTTCTTTGAGTAAGATCTGAGGATCTAATATACAATATGATAACTAGTTGATGATGCTGTGTTGTATAACTGAAATTTGCTAAGAAAGTAGAAACCAGAAAAATTTTTTTAAAGGCTGGGGCAGGGGTATAGGTGGTGCTTGACCAAGATGGTGGAGTAGGAAGATGCTGAGTTCAACCTCCTCCCATGGACACACCAAAACTACAACTATTTACAAAGCAACTACTGATGAGAAAGACCAGAATCCAGCAGAAAAGATCTAAACTAAAGATGCAAAGAAGGAACCACCACAAGATGTTAGGAGCTTAGTCAAGATCCAAAATCCTAAGTAGGTGACCCACATGCAGGAGAATAATTATAATTTCAAAGTTTATTCCTAAGGTGAGAGGAGTTTGAGCCCTATATCAGGCTCCCAGGCCCAAGGTCCTGTACCAGGAAGTCAAGCCCCCACAACTAATATAACATTGTAAATCGAGTACATCTCAGAAAAAAAAAAAACTAATAAGTAAAAGTAAACATTAAAAATGTAAATACGTGAGGCAAATACATTAATTAACTCCATGAAGAAATCCTTTCACAATGCGTATGTTTATCAAAGCATCATGTTGTACACTTTCAATATCTAATAATTTCATTTGTTGATTATACCACAGTACAAGTGAAAAAATTCTTAGTTAAGAATTTAAACTCCTCCATTTCATCTATGAAAGTGAGTCACTCAGTCATTTCCATGGACTCTCCATGGAATTCTCCAGGCCAGAATACTGGAGTGCGTAGCCTTTTCCTTCTCCAGGGGATCTTCCCAATCCAGAGATTGGACCCAGGTCTCTGGCATTGCAGGCAGATTCTTTACCAGCTGAGCCACAAGGGAAGCCCAAGAATAATGGAGTGGGTAGCCTATCCCTTCTCCAGGGGATCTTCCCGACCCAGGGATCAAACCAGGGTCTCCTGCAATGTAGGCGGATTCTTTACCAACTGAGCTATCAGGGAAGCCCTATGGAACAGAAAAAATGGAGGTCTTAGTGTTTAAGGATACTTTGTATCTTATTACTGTCTAAATTTCTTATATTATTGATGTATTATTTTTAACAAATAAACAGCCCTCACTAAGAGGCAGAAGAAGTAAGGAAATTGACATACGGCAATATGAGATTCTTTTTATGGATTAGAAATGGGGTTTATTTAGCATTGTTCATAACAAAGTTCCCAGGAGGCACAGCATGGGAAACAGAATTATCCTCTCTAACTTCAATCTCAGAAGTTTGGTATTTAGCCCAGCTTCATTTCAGAGCCATTTATGACTCTATGATTCATAAATTTAATCATTTATTTTTAACTAATATATGAAATGCTTCAGATAAACTGGATTCTGTAACAGCTGCCCTCTGACGTTGTTTCATAATGAACCATTCCTGAATCAATAGCTAATAGTCAGGTGCTTTATTCTTCTGATAGTGGGGACAGTTCACCTTCCTCTTGTGCTTAGCAAATGCATTCTGTAGGAACAACCCTCAGCTGTGTATTCCAGGAAAAAAAAAGAAAAAAACAGAGACTGTCTCAAATAATATAGAATGCTGTTTATCCCTTAAACCTAAAAGAAGACATATGCGGGCCAACTAGAGCCGCCACAGTGACTCCTCAAAGTCTTTAGAAAGCAGGTTCATTGCATCTTTCCTCGCAAACCACCTAACACATGGCTTCTAAATCCAACTGTCACATCCGCGTGAAGAAAGAGAGGAAAGAGTGCTTTTCTCCTCACTTTTAAGAGGTCTTCTTCCACTAATATCTCACTGGCCACACCAATCTGTGAAGGAGATAATATTTTCAGCTGGGCCCATTGCGAGGATTTGGTTACAAAGAAATAAACAGATAATAGATTTTGGGAAGCAATTAACAGTCTGTAACACAGCAGATATTCAACATATGCCACAGGCCAATTTCTGAAGGAGATCATGCTTAGAGTCACAGTGATTATGCAAAATCTACTCCTCGCTGTGACATTTACCATTTATGTTCTATTTATCATCTTGCTCAAGCAGCCATAATCCAGAAAAAGAGAAGAAATTCTTCCACTATCAAATTTGTGAATAATATGTAATCAACTAATTTTATATTTTAAGCTTCTGCTATGGAAATAAAGATAATAATTAACAAGATTTTTTAAAGACTAGACCCAAGAGTTTCTAAAAATGTCCATTATTCAATGTGCTGTACCAGGGACTTAATAATAATGGTAAGTGTTGAAATGTAGTAAAGCTCACTACTAAGCCATCATCCATCACTGTGTTTTTAGGTATACCTGCATATGTTTGTCACATTGAGGGAGTACCCTTTTCAGGGAGTCCTAAAGAACAAGACTGACCCCTTGAGTCAGAGGAGAATAGGGATTCTAGACCCACAAATCCAGACTAAGAACATCAGTTCCCAACACCATTCCTTTGCTGCAGGTCTGAATCATAAGGAGAAGGAAGACTATGAGTAAAACTAAAACTCTCTGGGCTTCCCAGGTGGCTCGGCGATAAAGAATCCATCGCCAATACAGGAGATGAAAGCGAAGCAAGTTTGATCCCTGGGTTGGGAAGATGCCCTGGAGGAGGGCATGGCAACCAACTCCAGTATTCTTGCCTGAAAATTTCCATGGATAGAGGAGCTTGGTGGGCTACAGTCCAGGGGTCACAAAAAGTTGGACATGACTGAAAACACACACACAAGACAAAAATCTCTAAACTCTCTAACAGTTTGGGGGCTCAGCAGCACTGTCTCAGGACATTTCTAACACAATGCAACCCAAAAGATAGGAAGGCATCTTCTCCAGTTCCACAAGAGGGACACCCCAAAGCTTTGATGTGCTGAGATCTGGGTGCAGCCTCCTGGGCACAACTGGCATGGCCAAGGCCCAGTGCTGGAGCCACACAGACAGACACAGTCCTCTGCCAGTTGTTTGATGATACAGCTTTGTATCAAAGGGCAAAGGGCCAGGTGAGAAGAACCATCTGCCATCTGGAAGGGTAAGAATAGCTACAAACAAGGAAACTATTCAGAAGAGCAGTGACAATGTCAGGAGGGCAAAGGGCACTTGAGTCTACACGTGAGATAGTTCCTGCGTTGCTGAGAAAAACTGCAGGATTTCATAAGAGCCTAAAGAGTTAGTGGTCCATCAGTTCAGTTCAGTTGTTCAGTCGTGTCCAACTCTGCGATCCTGTGGACTGCAGCACACCAGGCTTCCTTGTCCATCACCAACTCCCGGAGTTTACCCACATTCATGTCCATTGAGCGGTGATACCATCCAACNCATGTGTCCCCCATCCTGAACCCCCCTCCCACCTCCTTCCCCATCCTATCTCTCAGTGTCATCCCAGTGCACTGGCCCTGAGCACCCTGTCTCATACATAGAACCTGGACTGGCGATCTGTTTCACATATGATATTATACATGCTGCAGTGCTGGTCTCCCAAATCATTCCACCCTCATCCTCTCCCAAAGAGTCCAAAAGTCTCTTCTTTACATCTGTGCCTCATTTGCTGTCTCGCATATAGGGTCATCATTACCATCTTTCTAAATTATATATGCATTAATATACTGTATTCGTGTTTTTCTTTCTGACTTACTTCACTCTGTATAATAGGCTCCAGTTTTATCCAACTCATTACAGCTGATTCAAATGCATTCTTTATAATAGCTGAGTAATATTCCATTATGTATGTGTACCACAACTTTCTTATCATTTCATCTGCCGATGGACATCTGGGTTGCTTCCATGTCATAGCTATTGTAAAAAGTGCTGCAATGAACATTGAGGTACATATGTCTATTTCTGGTTTCCTCGGTATGTATGCCCAGCAGTGGGATTGCTGGTCAAATGTGACTTCTATTTCCAGTTTTTTAAGGAATGTCCACACTGTTCTCCATAGTGGGTGTACTAGTTTGCATTCCCATCAACAGTGTAAGAGGGTTCCCTTTTCTCCACACCTTCTCCAGCATTTATTGTTTGTAAACTTTTTGATAGCAACCATTCTGACTGGCACGGAATGTTGTCTAATTGTGGTTTTAATTTGCATTTCTCTGATAATGAGTANTTTGCATTCCCATCAACAGTGTAAGAGGGTTCCCTTTTCTCCACACCTTCTCCAGCATTTATTGTTTGTAAACTTTTTGATAGCAACCATTCTGACTGGCACGGAATGTTGTCTAATTGTGGTTTTAATTTGCATTTCTCTGATAATGAGTAACATTGAGCATCTTTTCATGTGTTTGTTAGCCATCCGTATGTCTTCTTTGGAGAAATGCCTATTTAGTTCTTTGGCCCATTTTTTGATCAGGTTATATATTTTTTCTGGTATTGAGCTGCATGAGCTGCTTGTACATTTTGATACGTGTTTTGTGGCCTAATCTGTGATCTAACCTGAAAAACATTCTGTATGAGCTTGAAAAGAATATGTATTCTGAACATCTAAGTTATTTGTTTTAGTTTCTCCTCTTAAAAATATTATTTATAAATATGTGGTCCTTAATACTTCTAAAAAGTATATCCACATGCAAAGAAGATTTATAGTTTTTGCCCAATTTTAAGAGCTTTACAGAATTTATGTAAACCTATTGAGAACTGTTTTCCAGATTCAGAACCCATGTTATTGATATTAATTTAAAACAATGTCATTTCTAATAACAGTGCTATTTATACTCCAAGTCAAATGTAGCACTCTATGAAATTTTAACCCTAGAGAGTTTCTTCTAGTTTAGCAGTCATCCTTTATAAATACTCTTTAGGGAAAATTAATAAGTAACCTTTTATATTATGCTATTCAAAATATCCTTTCACAAGGACATTTTATTTCACACATATTTTTGAATAAAGAAGATTTTTTTTCTTATTGTTTGTTTGTTTTTCTCTATCAAAAAAAAAAAAA
>SJYV01009530.1:28533-117275 GCA_006410875.1 Neotragus pygmaeus | reverse complement strand
TGGCATATTGAGTGCAGCACTTTTACAGCATCATCTTTTAGGATCTGAAATAGCTCAACTGGAATTCCATCACCTCCACTAAAGCTTTGTTCATAGTGACACTTCCTAAGGCCCACTTGACTTCACATTCCAGGATGAATTGAGTTACAGATGTATTTTCCTTGGCAACAATATGAAAGCATCAAACCAAAAAAAAAAAAATTGACAGTTTTCTGAAATTACAAAGCCACTTTAGATACTATTAAAAAATGTAGTGAGGTTTTGGCTGCATAGTGGATACTAAAAATTAGTTTCAAAACATCCTTATTACATATAATTTTAAAAGTATGCATTAAGCACCTATTATGTGTCCTGTGCTGGGCTTCCCTGGTAGCTCAGCTGGTAAAGAATCCACCTGCAGTGCAGGAGACCCTGGTTCAATTCCTGGGTCGGGACGATCCCCTGGAGAAGGGATAGGCTACCCACTCCAGGATTCTTGGTCTTCTCTGGTGACTCTGATGGTAAAGAATCTGCCTGCAATGTGGGAGACCTGGGCTCAGTCCTGGGTTGGGGAGATCCCCTGAAGGAGGGAGGGCATGGTAACCCACTCCAGTATTCTTGCCCAGAGAATCCCCATGAACAGAGGAGCCTGCCGGGCTACACAGTCCATGAGGTTGCAAAGAGTTGGACATGACCAGTGACTAAGGACAGCACAGCAGCACAATGTCCTGTGCTAACTGCCAGGAATGCAGTGGCTCTGCAACTAGGTGGATTCGAGCTTGGTTGAAGTCAATATTAGGTACAGGCTGCAGAAGCCAGCAATTCAAGTTTGACTGCATCAACAAACTCACCAGCAAATTTCATTTATTTGAAGAAATTATCTATGTTTACTGTGACAGATTGAATTATTATCTTTCTTATTATATAATTATGTATTTTTGCCATGTGACTTTTAACAAGTTTATTGAAGTATAAATTGAATACCATAAAATTTACCCATTTTAAGTGTACAGTTCAGTGATTTTTTGGGTAAATGTATACTAGAATGGAACAGTCACAACAGTGCAGTTTTAGAACATGCCTCTTACCACAAAAAGGTTCCCTCGTGCTCTACACAGTCAATCCTGTCTCCCAGCCCGAGGCAACCATCTCTATAGTTTTCCCTTTTTTAGAAATTTTATATAAATGAAATCACACAATAAATAACCTTTTGTGTCTGGTTTCTTTTACTTAATATAATAGTTTTGAGAGTCATTCACATTGTTTCCTGTACTAAACTTGATTTCTTTTTCGTGCTAAGTGGTGTACCATTGTGAATATTCCCGGGTGGCTCCAGTGGTAAAGAATCCGCCTGCAGTGCTGGAGACACTACTTCAATCCCTGGGTTGAGAAGATCCTGGAGAAGGAAACAGCAACCTACTCCAGCATTCTTGCTTGTAAAATCCTATGGACAGAGGAGCCTGGCGAGCTACAGTCCCTAGGGTCGCAAAAAGTCAGACATGACTGAACAGGTACACACAAAAAACACCATTTATGGGTATGAGAGAGTCAATTTGTGGGCAGGTTGATAAGAAGTCCTGGGTCCTCGAGGAGGAGAAAGGGGTCTGGAGTTCTCAAGGAGGAGGAAAGGACAAATGTCTTTTTTTTTTTTAACTCTACATTCCTTAGTCACACAAAATGTTTTTTTCTTTAAGCCCTGAACTGATGATTACAACTCACTTTAAATTCTATACTAAGTATTATACAACAACGATGTATCCTGCTTGAGGACAGTTTCTCCTTCCTGAAAACCTGACTAATCTTGTTATCTTAAAATATATATTATGGGAGTGGGTCTGGTAAAATCTTTCTACTGTTGAATTCTAACTCTGTTACCTTAAAATGTAAATTGTGAGAGTGGGTCTGGTAAAATTTTTACAACTTTGAGACATTCTTTTGATTTATTGTAATAACCAATTTAAAAAGTATATAACTCCCTTGCTTAAACTCACCAGGGGGACACTCTCCATCCTCCTTCTGATGTCTATGTCAGAAGCGTTCTCTGTCCCTTTTCATACTTCAATAAAACTCTTCTACACAAAAGCCCTTGAGTGATTAAGCCTGGTCCTGGAGCTAAATCTTCTTCAGAGATCACAAATCAACAAATATAGATTTCCAAATTTGGGTTATCAAAACTAATGCTGCTCTGAGTGTTCACAAGTAGTTGTGAACATTTCTCCTGAGTAGACACAGAGGAGTGGAAATGCTGGACAGGATGGTAAGTATATGTATAACTTGTCAAGAAGCTGCCAACCTTTTCCCAAACTGGATATAACAATTTACATTCTCATGAGCTTTGTATAAGGATTTCAATTTGTCCATCTTCTTGCCAACCTTCATGCTGTCAGACTTTTCGATAATAGTCAGTCTAATGGGTCTGTCATAATATTTCATTGTAGCTTTAATTTACCTTTCCCAAATGTTTTCATCTCTTCATGTGCTTACTAGCCATTTGCATGTCTTTGATGAAACAGCTATTCAAATCTGCCCATTTTTTAATTGAGTTTGTCTTTTTATTATTAAGTTGTAACAGTTATGTATTCTGAATATGTCTTTTGATATGTGATTTACAAATATTTCCTCCTAGTCCGTGGCTTGTGTTTTTATTGATGGTGTCTTTTTAAAAAAATTATGTGTTTATTTTATTTTTGGCTGCACTGGGTCTTTGTTGCTGTGTGCAGGCTTTCTCTAGTTGCTTTATCACACTGGCTGGAGCATTCAGTAAAATGTTGAATAAAAGTAGTAAGAGTGCCTTACACCCAATCTCAGTGATAAACCTTTCAGCTATCCACAATTAAGTATAATGTTAGCTGTACATTTTTCATACATGCCCTTTTTCAAGTAGCAGATATTTCTTNTATCACACTGGCTGGAGCATTCAGTAAAATGTTGAATAAAAGTAGTAAGAGTGCCTTACACCCAATCTCAGTGATAAACCTTTCAGCTATCCACAATTAAGTATAATGTTAGCTGTACATTTTTCATACATGCCCTTTTTCAAGTAGCAGATATTTCTTCCTATTTTAATTTGATGAGAGTTTTTATCATGAATGGATATCAGATTTTGTCAAAAGATTTATTCCTGCCTATTGAGAAAATTGTATTTTTTCCCTTCCTTCTATTAATATAAAGTATTATATTCATTGATTTACAGATGTAAAATCATTCTTGCTTTCAAGGGATAAATCCTATTTGGTCATGGTATATAATTTTTTATATATGTTACTGGTTCCACTTAGCTAATATTTTATTGAGGAATCCTGCATTTATGTTCTTTAGAAATAGTTTTATACTTTTCTTTCTTGTGTTATCTTTGTCTGACTCTGGTATCACACTAAACACTGGCCTTACAGAAGATACCAGAAGGTGTTCCCTCCTCTTTTTTTTTCCCAAAAATATTTGTATAGGATTGGTTTGTGTCTTCACTGTTTAATAAAATTTACTAATGATGTCATCCAGGCCTGGACTTTTTTTTGAAAAAGATTTTCAATTTCCAATTTAATCTCTATGCATTTTAGGTATGTTGATATTTCTATTTTTTCTTGAGATAGTTTTGGTAACTTATATCTTTCACTATATTAACCATTTCATCTAAGTTGTCTAATTTGTTTGTATAAAGTGGTTCATAATATTCCCTTAGAATCATTTTTATTTCTGTAGGGTCTGTAGTGATATTCTCCCTCTTAAGTACTTCCCTGGTAGCTCAGACAGTAAAGCGTCTGTCTACAATGCAGGAGACCTGGGTTCGATCCCTGGGTCAGGCAGATTCCCTGGAGAAGGAAATGGCAACCCAGTCCAGTACTCTTGCCTAGAAAACCCCATGGACAGAGGAGCCTGGTGCAGGCTACTGTCCATGGGGTCACAAAGAATCAGACACAACCAAGCAACTTCACTTTCACTTTTCACTTTCTCCCTCTTATTCCTGATTTTGTTTATTTGTTTTTTCTTTCTCTTCTTTTTGTTATTGTAAGCAAATGTTTGCCAATTTTGTTGATCATTTATGTGAACCAGCTTTTGGTTTTCACAGATTTTCTGTATTGTTTTCTGATTTTTATTTCACTTATTTCTTCTCTGGTCATTATTGTTTCTTTCCTTTAATTTACTTGAGGTCTGAAATGCTCATATTTATCTAGCTTCTTGAAGTGCTCATATTTATCTTAGATCTTTTTCCTGTCTAATATAAGCATTTAAAGTGGTAAGTACTCCTCTAAGTACTGTTTTAGCTACGTATCATTTGATGTTTTGATATGTTAAGTTTTGATATGTTATTTTTTGATATGTTAATATGCTAGGTTTTCATTTCAAAGATCTGTAGAAAAATGTCAAGCCTATCAATTGTACTTCTAATAGCAGTCCCAGGAAGAATTGAGAAACACAAAGGGAAAAATGTTTATTGAAGAAATAATGACCATAAACTCCCAATTTGATGAAAAGCCTCAATCTATAGGTTCAAGAAGCTCAATAACCACCAAGTAGATGAAACATGAAGAGATCGACACACAGACCCATGATGCTAAAAGCTCCAGAAAGCCAAGACAGTCTTGAAGCAGCAAGATAAAAATGATGCATCATGTATGGAGAGCAATACAAGTAAGGGCTGACTTCTCACACAAATATGGAGTCTGTTAGTAATGGAAGAACATGTCCAAAGTTCTAATAGAAAAAAAATGACCAATAAAGGCTGTTAATCAAGAATTCTCTGTCTAGCAAGACCATCTTTCAAAATGAAGGCAGAATAAAGATCTTCCCAGATAAAAATAGACCACCCTAAAAGACCACCTAAAGGCAATCCNATGTCCAAAGTTCTAATAGAAAAAAAATGACCAATAAAGGCTGTTAATCAAGAATTCTCTGTCTAGCAAGACCATCTTTCAAAATGAAGGCAGAATAAAGATCTTCCCAGATAAAAATAGACCACCCTATAAGACCACCTAAAGGCAATCCTTCCAGCTGATATGTTAGATTTTGATAAGTTAGGTTTTCATTTAAATCCAATTCAGCACATTTTCTAATTTACCGGTGATTTCACCTTTGACTCATGTTTTTTCAAAAGGATATTGTGAAATAAAAAATATTTGGGAAATTTCAAATTGCTTTCTGTTGCTGGTTTCTTATTTAATTTTGTTGCAGTCAAAATAGTTTGACTCATTTTGTTTCCTATAATATAGCTAATATGGAGAGACTTCCCTGTGCACTTGAAAAGAATGTTTGTTCTGTTGTTGGATGGAGCATTCTGTGTCATTTATATCTAGTTGCTTGCTTGTGTTTTTAAGTGTTGAATATTCTGTCTAGTTCTATCAGTTACTGACAGAGGAATGAAATTTTCAACCACTATAATATTCAATTGCTCCCTATCTTTCAATTCTGTCATCTTTGCTACAAGTATTTTGGTGCTCTGGTGTTATGTATACACATAATTGTTACTTAATCCTGATATATTTAAATTTTTACCAGTATGAAATGNTGAAATTTTCAACCACTATAATATTCAATTGCTCCCTATCTTTCAATTCTGTCATCTTTGCTACAAGTATTTTGGTGCTCTGGTGTTATGTATACACATAATTGTTACTTAATCCTGATATATTTAAATTTTTACCAGTATGAAATGTTTCCATTTGTCTCTAGTAGTACTTCTTGTTTGAAAGCCTATTTTTTTTATATTAATATAGCCATTCTAGTTCTTTTACTTTGAAACTATTTGGGTTTTTTAATATAAAATACATTTTTATAGATGGTATTTAGTTGAATCTTGCTCTTTCCTCTAATAATAGTTTAGAAAAAAAGTGAAAAATGTTAGTCTGACTCTTTGACACCCCCATGGACTGTAGCCTGCCAGGTTCCTCTGTCCATGAAATTCTCCAGGCAAGAATACTGGAGTGGGTTTCCATTCCTTTCTTGTGGGAATCTTCNTGAGTGATGTTGAGCATCTTTTCATGTGTTTGTTAGCCATCTGTATGTCTTCTTTGGAGAAATGTCTGTTTAGTTCTTTGGCCTATTTTTTGATTGTGTCATTTATTTTTCTGGTATTGAGCTGCATGAGCTGCTTGTATATTTGGGGGATGAATTCTTTGTCAGTTTCTTCATTTGCTATTATTTTCTCCCATTTGGAACCTCAAGAAACAAGAAAAACATCAAGTAAACAACCTACTTTTACAGCTAAAGCAACTAGAAGAAGAAGAAAAGAAGAACCCTGAAGTTAGTAGAAGGAAAGAAATAATAAAAATCAGAGCAGAAATAAAGGAAGGAGACTATAGCAAAAATCAACAAACTAAAAGCAGGTTCTTTGAGAAGATAAATAAAATAGACAAACCATTAGCCAGACTCATCAAGAAAAAAAGGGAGAAGAATCAAATCAATAAAATTAGAAATGAAAATGGAGAAATCACAACAGACAACACATAAATACAAAAGATTTAGCTAGCTTTATTTTAAAATTTATTTTCTTAATAGTTCATCTATATATTACGGTTCATATCTTTAACTCATTACAGTCTGCTTCATAATAATCACAGTAACAACAATAAGAATAGTATAGCAAATTTTCTCTGATATATTTTCGTTTTCCCTCTCATTTTAATGCTAGTATTGTTATAATATGTATCCATGCAACAACTCCCAAAAATAAAGCACTATAATCGTTGCTTCACGAAGTCTTTGTTTTTAAAGAAATTAGGAGGAAGCAATAAGCATTCTTTTATGTTTACTCACATATTTAACATTTTCAGTGCTCTTCATTCCTTCCTGTTGAGGTGAGTTGAGTCATATTTGCTATCATCATTTCCTTTCAGCCTGAAACAGCTTTTAGGATTTCTTATAGGGTGATCTATTTTGTTTACCTGGGAAGATCTTTATTCTGCCTTCATTTTGAAAGATGGTCTTGCTAGATAGAAAATTCTTGATTAACAGGCTTTTTGGGTCATTTTTTTCCATTAGCACTTTGGATTGTTCTTCCACTACCTTCTAGACTCTGTATTTGTGTGAGAAGTCAGCCCTTACTTGCATTGTTCTCCATACATGATGAGTCATTTTTATCTTGCTGCTTCAAAACTGTCTTGGCTTACTGGAGCTTTTAGCATCGTGGGTCTAGTTGTGGAACTCTTCATGTTTAGTCTACTTTGTTGTTATTGAGTTTCTTGAACCTACAGATTGAGGTTTTTCATCAAATTGGGGAGTTTATGGTCATTATTTCTTCAATAAACATCTTCCTTTTGTGTTTCTCCATTCCTCCTGGAGCTATTATGAGTACACTGATAGGCCTAACATTGTCCTACAGGTCTTTGAGTTGCTATTTTTCTTCAATCTTATTTTCTCTTTATTCTTTAGATTAGACAATGTCTATTGATCTCTCTTCAAGTACATTGGCTGTTTTATTCTGTCTTTTCAAGTGTTATACTGCTCCTTCTTTTCTTTTCAGTTACTGTACTTTTCTTTTTAATTTTTTTCATTATTTATTATTATTTATTTATTTTACTTTACAATACTGTATTGGTTTGCCATACATTGACATGAATCCACCATGGGTGTACATGAGTTCCCAATACTGAACCCCCTCCCAATACTGAACCCCCTCCCAATACTGAACCACCCTCCCCATATCATCTTTTCAAATCTAGAATTTGTTTATTTTTTGTAGATTTTATCTCTATTTAGATTTCCTATTTTTTGAGTCATATTCACTGTATTTTCCCACTTTGTGTGTAGCTCCTTTCTACTTAGGTTTTTAAATTATATTTTAAACATGATTTTTCAGCTTGTCTCATTAGGGTTCATCCCGGTGTCACTAATACAGCAGTGGTCAGCTAACGATCTATGCAGAGGTTTGCTTAAGCACCTCAAGTCCCAAAGTACTTCCACCCTCCATCAGTCAACCTGTGTATAGTTTGGGAAACGCATTTGACATTCAGTTACTTCTCAAGTAAGCCTTTGCTTTTACTTTCCACTACATTCTTTTTGGGCTCCTCTGGCATGAGCATAGTTCATAGTACCACTCAGCCAGGAATGTGTGGAAAGCTTATGGAGTACTTTTGTGTCCCTCTTACTTCTAAGGATTCACATTGGCAGGTGGATTCTTTATATACTGTGTCACCTGGGAAGTCCCACCTTCGATGGTGCTGGCCTTTAAATAAAGAAGGAGGTAATAGATCTACATTCAGTCTTAAGCCTGAAGCCAAGCCCAGCTGAGCTCAACCATGTTCAGCCAAACTCTAGCTGAAACCCTACTAACCCACAGACACACAAATAAGAAAATAAATATTTGTTATTAGGAGCAACTGAAAATTTTGACATTACTTTTTATGCAGCAAACTTATGCAGTCACCTAATAACAGACAGCATCCTATCTAACTTGTTCCATATCACCAATAAAGGAGTGTAGTGTCATGATCTGCTCTGTACAACCTTTTCAAAGGATCCCAGACTGAAGGGTAATGTCTAGGTTGCAGGCATCATCAGATGCCATGGGGAGATAATGAGGCAATTGGCATAGGTTTATCATGAAATTCCTTACAGAGTCAAGAAAGAGCAATGAGCTGGTGTAAGCCTAAAGAAGCCATTTACTTCTAAGGGTTATTGACAAAGAAGTAGAGAAGTATATGAAAATGCCATTGTGTCTTTTTGAGCCTGATAGACCAAGTTGAGAGGTAACCCAGCATTACTCTCTTATTCTGCATTATAAACTGAGAGTTCATGAGCAAAAATGCATTTAAACCTGCTTTGTTGAAAGCTCTGTATTCTTTGCACACCTTACAGAGCCTCTTGAGCAGTTTCATTGGTTCATTTCAGTTCAGCAACATCTACAGCAGAATACCTACAATACTCTGAGAGCAGCCCAAGGCATCCTAGAATCCTTCACTTGACTGATAGAACTCAACCAATAAATAGAGTTTTCTAATAGGATACTATATGGGTTATAAGATTAAATGTCTATGTGTTAGGGAACAGCACTATATTCCAGATCTAAGAGTGTTAACTTAAAAATCCAATCTCTCACCAGTATCCTAAGAAATATTGTCAGTCTTGGCACTGAAATAATCCTCATATTGACATGCCCCTGGAATGTGTGTATGCAGAGAATGCAAGACAGCAGGATGCTCAAGGACCTATTGTGTATGATAGCTGAGGTTGGAAAAATCACAGGCAAGGAAAGCAGGATAAATGCTATAAGTACACATCAGAACACAGCATCAAGCAACGCAACAGAGCTTTGGACTGCTGCGAAACTGCAGCAACACACAAAACAGCCCTAGCTCAGCTGTAAGGAATGTAGAGAAAGCCTTCAGCTGAATAGCTAAACAACAATAGGCTACATCTGCTAACAGGTTCACATTTCATATGAGTGTGGTTCATTCTGCTTAGCCACACTCGAACACAGCAGTTGTGGCTTGGACCCACAACGCTGTCTAAAAAAAAAAAAAACACACACAGAGGTCAACAGAATAATTCTAGCTATTGCCTATCAATCCCTCATATATTTTATATAGTTATCTAAACAATTGTATACATAAATTGTAATGTCATCTGAAAATGCCACACTGCAGGTAATAGATTAGTGGGAAGACTTCTGGCAGCCACCAATATCTCATCCAGAACATCTAATCCAGAAGCCAAAAAGATCAGTGCCTTGCAAGAAAACCAGCTGAAATAAAATCCATGGACTTTATCTATAGAAGAAGCAGACCTATAATGGGCACTCAGACCTACAATTCTATAAAAGTTTACAGACCTCCTAAGTTGCTTGTCTGCTTTTTCTAGAAAACTGTTCAGTTCGGTCGCTCAGTCATGTCTGATTCTTTGTGACCCCATGAAGCACAGCACGCCAGGCCTCCAAGTCCGTCACCAACTCCCGGAGTTCACTCAGACTCACGTCCATCGAGTCCGCAATGCCATCCAGCCATCTCATTCTCTGTCGTCCCTTTCTCCTCCTGCCCCCAATCCCTCCCAGCATCAGAGTCTTTTCCAATGAGTCAACTCTTCACATGAGGTGGCCAAAGTATTGGAGTTTCAGCTTTAGCATCAGTCCTTCCAAAGAAATCCCAGGGNAATTAATGGGTCTTTCTCCACTATTCCCTCCCCCAGGTGGACTTCGCTGCATCTGGTGGTCTAGAGACGTCCCTCGTGTCTGAACAACTACCCCCGCTCATGAGACCATGGCCAGCTCCATAATGCAGGGGTCTGCCCCGAGTTTTCTTGTTTCCCGCAGTTTGGGAATCCACCCATAAAGCCTCAGTTTTTAAGCTTATCTCCTGATCTGTTTTCTAGGGAACAGGCCTGAGACAGGAGGCAGCTATTATTACACTTGCACAACTAATGTGCAAATAATAAAGACAAAATATGCTCCTATAATCCAGCCCAGGCAGCCTACCAGCCTGGTGTAATTGGGACCGTTTGTAAAATGAACCCTCTTGGAATGACTTTACGACATGGGTTGAAAGTTTAAATTGAAAATGTTCTTTCTGGTTATTAAAGTAATATGTGTGCATTAAAGAAAATTTGGAAAGTAAAGGACAGTTATTAAATTGCCCTGTTATCTTACTCTGTCCAATTACCAGTTTATTGTGTTTCCATGTGTATTTATAACAATGTTGAAACCCAGTTGTTCATACCATTAAGAAAACTCCCACTAGCAGTTATTTTGTAATCATGTTCTCTGGGGGTGGAGTTAAATATCTAGCTAATATTTTTAATGTTTTGATAAATGTTTAAATAATTCAACATAGCAAATGTATTTGCACCATCCACCCAGCTTCTAGAATTATTACCATTTTGCCATATTTGCTTCGGATTTATGTATTTTATAAAATCCTACAGATAGAGTTGAAAGCCCCTTTATCACCTCTGTTTCCCTCCCTCATATACCAGAAGTAACCATAATTCCAATTTTTCCATTCCTGGGCACAGTATNCTTCTAGAATTATTACCATTTTGCCATATTTGCTTCGGATTTATGTATTTTATAAAATCCTACAGATAGAGTTGAAAGCCCCTTTATCACCTCTGTTTCCCTCCCTCATATACCAGAAGTAACCATAATTCCAATTTTTCCATTCCTGGGCACAGTATTTTTATTATTACTGCATATTAATATGGCCATAGTAATGTAAAATGGCCATAGCACTCACCACTGCTTTGTGAGTTTTCAACACTTTAGTGTTATCATGCTTCTTGCATCCTATTGCAATTTACTTTTTGTCCACTGTTAAACATTTATGAAATTTACGTGTGTTAATATAAATATATCTAATTCATTAATTTTCAGTGTGTCATAAATTCCACTGGCTATATGGTAATTAGCTTATCCTTTCTCTTATTGGTGAACATTTACATTCTCAGTTCTTTTGCTGTCTGCAAGAATTCTGCTATGAAGCTTTCATACAATTCTTATGCACACATGTTGCAGAGTCTCTAAAGAATGGCTCCAAAACTGAAGTGGATGAGGGCTTTCCTTGCTCCGCGTCCTTCTCTGTACCTGGGAAGGTTTCATTCTTGCCCATCTGATGAGTGTGGAAAAAGTTTTGATTGGCATAGCTCAGTTAATTACTAGCGGTTAACTAGTAAAGTTGGACATCTTTCCATGTGCTTATTGGCCAGTTCAGTTCAGTCACTCAGTTCAGTTCAGTCGCTCAGTCGTGTCCGACTCTTTGCAACCCCATGAATTGCAGCACGCCAGGCCNGGAGAGCCCTGAAAGCAGCTACAAACAGAGGGAAAAAAAAAGGCACAGAAACAATGACAGGTGATGAAATTTTTAATATGCATTGATTTCCCAATAAATACTTGCTCCAAAGAAAGGTCAGTACAGAGAGCTTAGTCAAGACACTCAAGAAAGTTTCAGAAACAAGCTCCTCAGAATTACTTTGCCTGCATATCTGCTATAAGAAAGAACCTATATTTCAGAACCGGAATGTAGACTATATGTTACCTTTTCTTGCCACCTTCTTACATAAGGCAACCTTGCCTCCAGTATAGCCCTGGCTTCCCCACTCATGTGGGCAGTGGCTAACAACTACTCCCCCAATCTGAGTCTTAGGATTTTTATTTATTATTCAATTAATTATATGTTCAGTGGACCAGAACAGTATAGCCATTTCAATCCCTTTTTTCCATTTATATTAAGCACTAAAATATAGCAGCATCCCCAGCTTCTTTCTATTCTTCAAGGCTATATTGTTTGCCTTGATCTGCATTCCTCCCACAGAAAGCTTCAGTTCTTTACATCACAATTTTATACAATAGTTCTAAATTTCTATAAAATTTGAACATACAATGTCAAAATTTCCTATCATTGACTGTACACAAAGGTATCTTCCTTCTTAAATTTTATGGGAAAAATAGATTCCCTTATATATATTGTCTGTATTTCCCTGAAACATTTAGAGTAATGCAGACAGAATGCTGAGAAGAGTATTCCTACATAGAAAAGAGGAAGATAATTATTTTCATGTTTTATTCTAATATTTATGTAAACCTAGGCTTTTACTAATATGGTGTTGTTATAAAATGTACAAGAAGTTATTGATAAATTAAGTAATTATTAAAAGATTCAACATCAAAGTTATTCAAGTCTATGCCCCAACCAGTAATGCTGAAGAAGCAGAGGTTGAACGGTTCTATGAAGACCTACAAGACCTTTCAGAACTAACACCAAAAAACGTTGTCCTTTTCATTATAGGGGACTGGAATGCTAAAGTAGAAAGTCAAGAAACACCTGGAATAACAGGCAANTAGACAGCACAGCTCTCAATACATGAAGCTTTATTGAAGAACAACTTAAATTAATGCAACTGGAGTATTTCAACCCAGTATTCAGAACTGCTAGAAGAAATGCAGATATCAAGCCACGTATGTTCTCTCAGTTTCTCCAAAGATCCATAAACAAAGTCAGAAAAATTGAATATGTGTCTCTAATAACCATTATCAAGGCAAAAAAAAATGGTTAGTACTAACTCCTTGTAAGAAGAAGGAAAGAGTCATAGACTCTTCAAAAATGAGATTTATGAAGAAATTTTCTTTGTCAGATTTCCTCGAGCACTCAGAAGTGAAGTGTTATCTTTGATGCCACAGTCTTGGCATCTGGAGAGAAGGAAGAATTATAAACACCCAAAGCTATTTACATAGTCACTTCTGAGATTAATAAATTCAATTTCAAAATTGTAACTTTGAACTTTCAAAGATTATTCCAGTGTATGTCTAGATCACAGTAAGAAAGGCTCTATTAAATACATCTAATAAAAATATTTTAAGCAAGTCTTTTTTTTCACATCTATCAATATAGGGTCATTTGACTGTATATAAGTTTATATTATAGTTTGGTGCTATTAAAAATCACATGTAAATTTCCTTGTGTTTCATTCACTGCACTTTCTAAAATAAAAACAAATTTTAAAAATCTTACTAATGCAACATTAAAATTAAACTTTTTAATGATCAAATGACAACAAATGCAAAGAAAATGTTTCTTAGGGAAGTAGGCTTTCTCTGTGATCTATTTCAGATCTTGCGTCATTCCACATTTTTCTACAAGTCCTGGTCCACAGGACAATGCCTTGTGAAATTTTATGCTTAGCCACCTCCCTCAAACCAAAAAGGTGGAGGGAATGTCTTTTTTTCTCATTGGATGAAAGCTAGGGCAAAGTTTAGCAAAGAACCAGATGAACTGCAGGCTTCCACTAGGACAACCCTGTGTGAAGGAAAATTCTTAAATGTCAGGTCATAAGAAGCAGATGGAGAATAAATCTGTACTCTTTACCCAACAAGGTGGTAGTTAAGAACCACTGGAAGACGCAGAGGTTTGGGGAGGCACAGTGTGTTGGCATGGGAAATGATGCTCTAGTAAATTGAAGACTCAGAGGAAGAAAGATGGCAAGAATAAAGCTTATGAGACTATTGCCTATAAGGTTTTATGTACTGTGGACTTTGTGGGTTTAAGTGTATTGATTTTGAATGAACTATAAGTTTATTATATTTTTCTACAATAATTATGTAACCATTTTCTACAAAGGTCTGCTGATTCTGCATCTTTTCATCTTTCTTCACGATCTTCATCTGATACTTGATTACTCTTACATGAATTTTCTCAACATTTTCTTTTCTCTTCTGAGGTGTTGAGGATTTTAATACAACTCACAGTACATATGAAGAGTCTAACTACAGCTGAAGTACAATACGTGGAAAACTCATGAGCCTAACATTAACTAGCTCTTACAAAAGATCTTGGTATCACAGGTTGATTTTTAAAAATCAGACTATCAATGCATGCTCTTTTTGATCTGTCTTTGTCCCTCCTTAATCCCATATTCCCTCCTAACTTTGGAGGATCCTTTTACAATCAGGATAATGAATGCACTTTATAGTAAATATGTGTAATAGATTTGATACTATTATCCATCTGTTAGTTAATGGGAAAAAAACTGAAGTGATTGCTTAAGGACAGATATATGAGGTAATCTTAGGCTTTCACTTTAAGGTCTAGCTTCAAGATCCACTCATCACTCATCTCTCAAAGCCCTCCAGGCGACTCTCATGATATCCGACCACCAGAACAAGTACTCGGTGTCCAGAATTCATTATTATTTCCACCAACACTCAAGTAGTAAAGTTCTGGCTCCCTTTTCCTTTATAGATGTCGGTGAGTAGAGGAAGTTTGGGTGACAAAGAGATCAATTCACTCTAACTAACTAAAAGCCACATGAGACAAAAGTAAACATCAAAGGCTGATGTGTTAATTTACAGTGAGAAATATAACACCGCATGCACAAGAAATACCATGTTGGCTTGATCAAAGCATTTTTTTTTCTTGGGGTCCAACCACATGAAAATCAAAAGATGGTTTCATAAGTACGGACTCAAAACAACAAGAGGTAGAGAAATCAAGTCTTCAATGCAGCCTTTCCCAAATGTGCTGTGTGCTGGGAGACACTTTAATAGATCTTTCAGCAACAGAAGGTTCAGTGATCAAGTGAGGCTGAGAAGCGCTGGATTAAACCAAGGAAAACAGCTTTCATAACTGCACATTTCCTTTGGTCTGCAGATGTACATTGTGGAGTTGTGAGCTCAGATAGGCAGCTTTTCTAGAATAAATTTAGCTCCTGTCTTTATAGAATATCTCAGAGAACAATATTATTTTGCAGATACAGTTTAGGATTAACTGACCAAATTCTTGCCATAAGGACAGATTTTTGGTGGTCTTAGTGTACTTGGAATGCAAGGACTAAAGTCCTGCATCATTCACCCTTCATGGACACACCATGAAAGTGAAATGCGTTAGTCACTCAGTCATCCCTGACTCTTTGCGACCCCATGGACTGTAGCCCGCCATGCTCCTCTATCCACAGAATTCTCCAGGCAAGAATACTGAAATGGGTTGCCATTTCCTTCTGCAGGGTATCTTCCTGACCCAGGAATTGAACCTGGGTCTCCCGCATTGCAGACACATTCTTTACCATCTGACCCACCAGGGAAGTTTTTTTAAATAAAAAAATTTAAAATATTTTTTAAATAACAAAAAAAATAAATGAAAAGAGAGACCCAGAACCAAGAGAAATGGAATAATCAATACCAATATCTGAGTCGCCTTTTTCTTTTTTCCTTTTAAATTTTTATTAAAAAACAAACAAACAAAAAACATTTGTGGCAGCACTGCACGGCATATGCAGTCTTAGTTTCTCCACCAAGGGTCAAACCCATGCCCGCTGCATTGGAGGTGCAAAGCCTTAACCACTGAACCACCAGGTAAGTCCCAATCCCTCTTCCTTTTTAGGGTTTGGGTGAGTGCTGCCAATACATATCTACAATATTGTCCTTTTTCTTCAATTTTATTTAATTCTACGATTGATATTAAGACATTAAAGAGGTTACAGTGAAGGCACGCTTGCCTACCAGTAATTTCATCTTCTTCAGATGGTTTTTCTCTATCTTTATGGTAAATTATATAATCTTTAAATGAATCCTTTTTCTTTATTTTCAATTTTTAGAGTCTCATCACACTATAACCCCTAAATGCTTATAGAAGGAACTTCCCTGACACTCCAGTGATTAAGACTTCACCTTCCAATGCAGGTGATATGGGCCCAATCCCTGGCTGAGGAGTTAAAATCCCACATGCTTCAGGCCTAAAAGACCAAAACATAAAACAGAAGCAATATTGTAACAAATTCAATTAAAAAAACAAATTTTTTAAAAAAGGTCCACAAAAAAAATCTTTCTTAAAAAAAAAGTATATAATCAGAAAATAATACAACCATGGGAAATAGATTAATACCTTCCACTCAAAACTCTATCTCCAACCTCTAGAACCTGCAAATATGTTAACCTTGTATGATAGAAGGAACCTTGCAAATGTGATTAAGTCAGGGATCTTGAGATGGAGAGATTATTCTGGATGACTTGGGTGGGTCAGTGTAATCACAGAGGTTCTTATGAGTGGAAGAGGGAGGCAGGAGAGTGAGAGGAGGAGATGTGATGATGGACGAGATGTCAGAGTGACACAATTGCTAACTGGAAGGGGGCCACAAGCCAAAAAATGTGGGCAGCCTCTAGAAGTTGGAAAGGTCATGAAAAGGAACTCTTCCCTTGAGACTCTGGTGCCTTGCTGACACCTTGATTTTATATTAATTTTTAAAAATTCCTTACTGAATTTGTTGCAACATTGTTTCTGCTTTATGTTTTGGTTTTGTTACCACAAGGCATATGGGATCTTAGCTCCCTGACCAGGGATCAAACCCATACCCCCTGCACTGGAAGGTGAAGCCTTAACCACTGGACCACCAGGGAAGTCTCACTGACACCTTGATTTTGAACCCATGAAATGGATTTCAGATTTCTGACCTTCAGAACTATAAGGTAATAAATTTGTTTTATTCTAAGCCTCTAATTCTGGGCTGATTTCTTTAAAGCAACAACAGGAAAGGAACAGAACAACCAACATTTTGAAGTCATTTGTCCCCTGTCCACTTGGGTCTCAATTACCCATATGCAACATACAACCGTCTGTGTTCAACCTTGAGTGATAACTAATACCCTTGGCACAGTGTCTATTTGTCCTCTAAAACTTATTTGGAGACTCACGTGAATGTCATCCCGTAGTGCTTAAAAAGTTTCGACAAGCATGAAATAAATCATTGAATGCTGCAGAAAGAGACCAATGTAGAGAGTAAAAAGCTGAAACTTTTAACTGAAGATGACAACTACTTGAGAAATGTGTTTTCAGAGCCCCGACAGTAGAATGAACTCAGAAGAACTGACCCATGTTAAACAAACTCACAAGACGCTTGAAATAACTGTCAGGGTTCTCCAGAAAAGCAAATCCAATAGGATGTGTACATAAATAGAAAGAGGTTTATTTTAAGGAATTGGCTCACGTGATCACGGAGGCAATCTGAAGGGTGAGCTGTCAGGCTAGAGACCCAGGAAAAGCCAACATTGAGTTGAAGTCCTAAGGCTGCCTGCTGGCAGAACTCCTTGTTTGGGGAAAGGTCAGTATTCTGTGTTATTCAGGCCATCAGCTTATTAGATGAGGCCCACCCACTTTATGAGGGCAATCTGCTTCAGAGTCCACCAATTCAAATCTAAATCTCACCAAAAAAAATTTCCACAGAAATATTCTGAATAATGTTCAACCAAACATTTGGGCACACAAAATTAACCATCACATAAACCAAAATGTCAATTTATTAATTTAAACTTGGGACATTTCTTCCCATTGATTAAAGTATCTATGTCTTCTAACCAGACAACTTCAGTGTCAAAGCATCTGACAGAGTAAATTTAAGCCCTAAACTACTTGTTGGGTGTGAATTAAAACAATTAGTAGGACAGCTGTGGGGAATAATTCACTATACTGATCAGGTTCTGGCGGGTTCCTATAATTTTACCATCCTTCAAAGAAGCCTGCAAGTTCTTGGCTTTTTGAAATTTTCCTTGTCAATAGATTTCTATCATTTGTTCCGCATGATGGAAAACCATCTAGAAGAACCACCATCTAGAGGTCTAAGAGCTGGCCTTGTATTGATTGTACGTAACTTAATAGGTTCACTTCTCCTTGAGATTTTGATTATAAACATATGGAGAGAGAGAGAAAGAGAATAAGTAAAAGCCTCAAAACATAAGAAACAACATCTTGGTAGAAGCAATATAGAAAAAAAATGGAGATGAGTTGTTGTTCAGTGGCTAAGTTATGTTCAACTCTTTGCAACCCCATGGGCTGCAGCACGCTAGGCTTCCCTGTCCTTCACTATCTCCCAGAATTTGCTAAAACTCATGTCCACTGAGTCAGTGATGCCATCCAACCATCTCAACCTCTGTTGCCCCCTTGTTAGTTTGGCAAATACAAAACAAGTAGAAAAAGAAGTAAAGTCTGAAGTGCTGAATCATGGCTCTTCAGCCAGTTAGAGTCACTCAGGTGCTGTGGTTATACACCACTTTCTAGTTCTCCCACTTATCTTACAACAAACCCCATTTGTGAAGCTCAACAGTAAACACATTCACCCTGGGCCCGAGGAAAAGTCCATAAATATTTACTATCTCACCAGATCGCATCTCTCCCAAAGACCAAAGAATTCCTATGCCCTGGTCTGGTATCTAGATCCTAGGTTCTTTGGATAGTGTTGGAGACTTAAAACCTCTGTAGGCTTGTGACCTCCGTCTCAACATATATTACAACATACAAGACGCATATGTCTAATGTATGGTCAGGTCAGTGCTCTGACCTTGTTATTACTGCAGAATATGATCTCATTTTTCATCTGTTTCCGGGAAAGCTGTCCTGGTTACACACTACTTTCTAGTTCTCTCAAGCTTTCCAAAATTATGGTACCATCTCATTTTCCCAAGACCATACCCCAATCTTGGTCTATATACCACGGTATTGCCTCTAGACACCAAGTTCTTGATTATTCCTCAAAGTGTGTACATTTTAAGGATGGCTGACCTCATCCACTCTATGTGGCTTTATTGTCACAAGTCAACCTTATTTTCCAGTTCCCATGTGACATCCCTCATTTCCCCTCTTTGTGCTGATAATAGCATCACACTTACTCAAATCTATCAATGAAAAATTAAGAGATTTAAGATTACTTACACAGTAAACCTTAGGCAGGGGCAAGATTATAATGTGAAAATCCAGGCTTATTTAATCAATTTTAGTGGACTCACTTTTTAGGGAGAAGCAAGGAATCTAAAAGCTGATGTCAGGGAATTCTCTGACCGTCTGGTAAGTTCCTTACTCTGCAGATAGGTGAACGATGACAGAATCTGACTGTCCAGAGGAGGCCAGAATGGGGGTCTCTGAGTTGAAGCAATCTGGCAGCTGTTTCTGGCTAAGACCCACAAGCCCTTAAGACCAAGTGTCAAGTCATAGCAGGAGGATTCAGCAGATGCTGTGGGCTCAGGCAGCTAAGAGAAATCTTGACTGAGAGCAGAATGAGAGCCAGTGGCAGAATAAGACAGTACGGCAGCTCTGTCAAACAGGCAAGGGCCCTCTGGTCCCGCGAAGTGACCCTCTGCCCCCTGCCCAGCCTTAGGGTTGGCTCGGTAGGCTGTGGGAGACTCTGAACTTCTAGGGTTTGTTTCTAACTAGCAAGAAAGCTTTGGTCTATAGATGCATCGCAGGCCTGGATGATGCCTGGGCACAGAGCTCAGCTTGCCCAACAAGGTGCTGCAGAAATGCCTTAGAACAGTGGTGATTCCTTCCCTAATGGCTAGTAAAACAACCTTTGTTCAAGTGAAATTTTTCTGTGGGATGTTAAATATATAAAAATAGTTGAAGGCATAGATCAGCTCGGAACAACACAGAACCCAAACACAAGGCTTCCCCACTGGGCCTCACCCCCACGGCAACCTCTTTGGCCCCCACTGGGCTCCGCCCCCACGGCAGCCTCTGCGGACTCTCCGCAGATCTGTTGGCCCTGGTGGGACACAGTTTGAAAGCCAGCTACTTCAGAATGCCACGCGGTGTGCCTCTGAAAGCCTGCAAGCGTAAATTTAGGCAAACATGAAATATAAAAATCATGCATCACGCCGACGACTTAGAAAACCTATCAAGGTTGAATCAACTGGTCCCTGGAAAACTCTGTGTCAAAGGCATCTTTGAATCCTACCACAATCGCAGTCTGCTGCTGGAAACAGCCTTACTGGGAAGGCTCCTGAAAGGCCATGCATTGCATGGAAAGTGTCACTTGTGGTCCTAAACCTTGGATATGAGTCACAGCTTTGAGACTTACTAGCTGGTGACTTTGAGAAAATGTTCTAAACCCTCTGAGCCCTGATTTTCTCAACAAGAGAAATAGCATGCGTTTTTTACTCACCTTACATTGTTATGAGGATCAAACAAAAGAATGCATTTAAGAGGTCTATAAACTGTTAAACTGTGTTCATGAAGATTGTGGACATTATAAAAACCTGCTGCCTGCTGTGTCATTCTTTCACTCTGCAAATTTTTGTTGAATAATATTCTACCTAGTGTAAGTCTAATAAATTGAGCTAATTTGGGTGTGACTAATCCCATGGACAGAGGAGCCTGGTGGGCTACAGTCCATGCGGTAGCAAAGAACTGGACATGACTGAGCACTAGCACTCTCTCACTTTGTATATCCCACTGAACAGGGCAATGCTCAGGAGTGGCAACTCCTTTCTAGGAGCAGTGATGGGATCCTGCTGTTGGAGAGGGTCCCTCCCCACTCTCCAACCCCTCCTCCCCAACCAGGAGCTCCCTGAAGCGAGTGAAGCTATCTCATGGGAGCCTACTCCTGTCACTCACTGTCACCTCCACGGGAGTTGGGGCCGTGAGCTTCCTGATCTCCGCCTCTATACAGAAAATTCAGAGCTAGCGGACTAGCCTGACAGATAATCCTCGCTTTCGGCGCCCCCCGAGATTCTGGCAGCACTGCCCAACAGAACTCTCTGAGGTGATGGAAATGTTCTGTATATGTACTATGTAGAAGACAGCTGCCAGTCTCATGTGACCATTGACCCCTTGATTAGCAATCCTGAAGGAGTAACCTAATTAATTTTTTTTAGTTAAAAAGATATATGTATTTATTTTGTTGTAACATGCAGAATCTTTAGTTTCAGCATGGGAACTCCTAACTGTAGCATGTGCGGTCTAGGTCCCTGACCAGGGATTGAACCCTGCAGGAGCCCCTGCATTGGGAGCACCGAGTCTTAGCCACTGGACCACCGGGGAAGTCCCTTAACCAATTCAAGTAGCCCAATTTGGATAATAAGGCTTCTCTGGTGGCTCAGACAGTAAAGAATATTCCTGCAATGCAGGAGACCCCGGTTCGATCCCTGGGTCAGAAAGATCTCCTGGAGAAGGAAATGGCAACCTGCTCCAGTATTCTTGCTTGGGAAATCCCATGGATGGAGTAACCTGGTGGGCTCCAGTGCATGGGTTCACAAACAGCTGGACATGACTGAGTAACTAACACTCTCACACTTTCATTTGGATAGTAAACAGCACACTACTAGAGGAACGGAACAGAGGTCAAGCCTGATCTTTCCAATAACATTTTTTAAAAGTGTAGTAGTTACATCCCTGTCATTTTTAAAAATAAAAACATTGCTAAATAAACAAGTAATGGTGTCACCATATTCATGTGCTCTTGTGAGGAGCAGATTGAGTTCCCTGTCCTAATTCAATCTCCAATACTGCTTCTAATTATTGAAGGTGGTGAGCAGAGGCCAGTGTCAGACAAGAAGACAGCATGCATCTATGGGACTTAGAACTGTGATCAAATCAAACTTACAATAGCCTTCATCTGACACCTATTAATGATGTGCATAATAGCTGTGGTGCATGCTGTAATTAGTTATAAAGGGTAAGCCACTCTCTTAAATGACTAAAATTAGCATAATCTTTATACTATTTGTTCTCTGGTATTAACAAATTACACCAATATCCCCAGCATGGATGCCCCATCCCCAGCATCACTAAAAGAACAGTATTTCAACTCCAAAGCTGTTGCTCCATGTTCTGTCTCCATGTTCATTCCCTTCCCAAATAGTCCACAGTTGAGGGGTTGGGTGCTCTTGGCCTTATTGCCAAGTTCTCCCCATCCCAGCCTTGAGATACTGGTAAACAGGATGATTTTCACCCTTCCCATCTTAAAGTTTTTGCCCTGGAGGACCAGTGGCAGAAACTCTGAGGCAGATTGTGGACGGAGAGCTCTATTTGGTCACCATGCAGCAAAGAAAAGGGAAGGAAGAGGGGAAAGAACAGAGGCCAGGAAGGAAGTCAGACACCGGGCAAAGGTGCCTACTGGAGGAGCCAGAGGAAGTGCTGGAGGTGGACTCTGGGTACTGGATGGATCGCAATTTGGTGGGTGGAGGGGAAGAGCATGGAATAAAAGAAGACAGTGCAGCAGTGAGGTGAGAGGACCTGTGCTTGCAAATGCCATCCTGGTCCTGAAGCCACATCCAACAGAAGCCAAAAGACATGCAGACGAGGTGGCTTCTGCACACATGCAGTGCTGAGTGGTCCTGGGAATGTGCTTCTAGTGATTCTCGTCCTGACACAGCTTCCACACTGAAGAACACAACTAGCATCACCGCAGTCTTGACCTCGTGGAAGATTAGAAGCAGGGCAGGGGTAGTAGGTAAGAGAGAGGAGGGGGGAGGAGAGGGGTTGCAAAGCCCAGGTAAGAGAGAAACTGCATTCCTTCATGACTAGAAAAGCCTGCAGGAATCCTGCCACATTCACAGGAAGTAATCATGTCCATAGAAAGCATGGACATGGATTATAAATGCCTCAAATCAACCCTAGCAGGCCCTACGGGCAGACTACCTGCTTTCCAGGAGTCTGGTTTCCAGACTACCTGCTTTTGCAGAGGCCAGGGCTTTGAGGGGAGCTAAATGGTACAGCTTCCCTGGTGGCTCAGTTGGTAAGAAGATTGCTTGCAATGGGTTCAACCCCTGAGTCAGGAAGATTTCCTGGGGAAGGAAATGGCAACGTGTTCCAGTATTCTTGCCCAGCAGAGCCCATGGACAGAGGAACCTGGTGGACTACAGTCCACAGGGTCGCAAAGAGTCAGACACAAGTGAGTGACTAAACCGTAAGGGTCCTGACGTCATCCTGCTCCATGTGCTTTCTCAAAGGCAGAAGCTGTCAAGCACTGGTTTGTTTTTCCAAGGTCCAAAAACACAAAGGAGTCGAAGGAGCTCAGCAAGGCTTGTACTAACTACATCCTTTTCTCTCCAAGGACCCTGTCTTCATAGTTGCCAGTTGTTTACTCTAAAACAAAATACCAGCAACAGCTACAGACCCATCACGGAAGCCTTTATGTCAGCTGCAGGCAGTGTTCCCACCTCAGCTCGGCCTCCCTCTCTTTTTCTCTCTCTCAAGACTACTGTACAGCTCTTGACACCTTCTCCATTCACAGAGCCAGCTCAGATAGAAACCAGCAATTTCTGTTCTCAATTTAAACTCACTGGGAGGAAGAATTACCTAGCCCTGCTTGAATTAAAAATCCCACCTTGGTTGAATCAATGGATACCAGAAGCTCGGGTACTTATAAAATACAAGTATATAATGGGGTCCCGTTTGAGGGAGAGAGAGGTTGACTGCCCCCAAAGAAGAGACATGTGAGCTGGACAGACAACTGGGAGCATGTTTGTTGCAGTGCAGCACTTCAGTGTTGTTCATCTTAGACTGTCTTCGAACTTTAGGAAGTTGTCATCACCAGAGGAAATTCTGAAACACAGTATGCAGTAACTTCTAACTGCAGCATGGTCTACCTAAGACTGTCTCAGTTACCTCCAACTGACCAGGTAAAATGGGTTTATCTAGTGGTAAAGAACGCTTCTGCCCATGCAGGAGATGTAAGAGAGATGCTGTTTTGATCCCCAGGGACAGAGGAGCCTGACAGGCTACAGTCCATAGGGCTGCAAAGAGTTGGACAAGACTGAAGTGATTTAACATGCACACACATAGGACCGGATAAATAAAAGCTGTGTCCAGAGAAGTCTAGCCTTGCCCAATGGCAAGTACAAGGGAGGTACCGTCACAATCTCTTTTGGAGAAAGTGCCTCGGAAGAGAAATACGACGACTGATATTAAAGTCCTTGAGCTGGGAGATTATTGTGCCCCCTTCCTTTCAGAGAATCAGAAAACCTGGCTGGGAACAAGTGGCTGAGGTGGCAGGACATGGGCAACTATCTGTGAGACTATATGGAGAGAATGAACTTCTGTTCCTGTTCCAGCGATAGGTAATTAAGATGTCTACTGCAATTAGTATTAAGGAGTTACCTTTATTAGGCTCCAGCAGAAGAAATAAGGACCAAAGACCAGATGATCAGGCTTACCTTTGGCAACCGCTGACTGAAAGTAATTCTGAGCTGCATCTATGATGGTGAACCCCTTATGACTAAGAAGAAGACACCAATGCAGAAATCCTTCTGTGGAAAAACTTTAAATACTTATCTCCTAGGAAACCAGTTCACTCCTCCTCATTTTCTGTTCAGAAAGGTGGCCAGCTTTCCCTTTTCCCTTCCCCAACCCCATCCCCATTTCCTTCTTCAAAAGCTCACAGTTTATCAAAGCAAGNATCTGAATTGTATCCAGTTGTATTTAAAGCTGAATTGTATACAGCCAAGTTCCAACATTATTTCCAGATTCAGAATTCATTTTAAAAAGATATTCGGGATATAAACTCACAGGCAGGTGCTGAATAATCACTTAGATATGACAAGGAAATCAGGTCTTGAATCAGAACACAGCTAGAATCTACCTATATAACCTTGTTTTCCATAGGGTAGAAGTTAGTGAGTAGTATCTCTATTATAAGGGATCTGGTTCCTTATACCTCTCATAAGCAATTTTAGTGGCGCTATGGCCTCAAGGCACAGTGCCTTATAGAAGCTTTCATCCACTCATTTGTTCCATGTGAATTGAGCACCTATTATAAGCGAAACACTAGGCAGGGTACTAGGGAGGTAAAGGTTAAGAAAAACAAAGAACTCAAAGTGTAACAGATGAGGCAAGCACAGAAGTGAACATTGCATCTACTAAATAAAGACTCGAGCACAAAGCAGTGCTGGTACAAGAGAGGGTCAGTTCTATTAAGGATAATCTAGGAAACATCACAAAAGAGGAGCTATTTGCATTGAGGGTCTTAATCATAAATAGAATTTTGCCAAGAAAGCTACTGTGCGGGAGGGTAGGAAGACCTCCAGGTCTGGGAAGGTATGAGACATGAAACTCTAAGTAAGTAATTCAAGAAAATCAGCACCAAGGAAGACAGTGGAGTGGAGGGAAGTGACTGGAGTCAGGAAGGCTGTGTTTGGTCGTGGCTGAGGGGAGACTGTGCCAGATTGCCTGTGGTCCTCAAAACCATTCCCACTCCTCCTAAGCACTCTCCTGTATCTCAGGAGTTGGGAATCTGGGAGTACACTTTCTGAATCTCCTGTCAGCAGTATTCCAGTTTCAAGGCCACTAATTTAGAATCCTGCCTAATTTAAAAGATAGACTGAAATCAAAGGCCACCATTCCTCCTCCAATAGTAGCACAAATGTGTGAGCTTCAGTAGATTTTAGGTTTTGTCAATGTTCTTCTGCATGTTCAGTACACTTTGGCACATCAGACAGCTCTGAACTTCAGCAGTAGTTTTCTGAAGTCCTTAACCCAGGTGACAATGGCTGCTTCCTCATCCTCGAAAGCTTGCTGTCACATTGTAGACCTACTGGTAAACTGCAGAGTCATCGACGACCTTCTCTGACCTACAGTCCAACAACTTTTCCAGTGTTTTATAAGCATCATTTAGTGGTTTTAAATCCACCCTTGCTTAAAATGCTTCATGTGGTTTCTATTTCCCTGATCCAAACCCTGACTGGGGCAGTTTAGTATGACCCTCATGGCTTCGTGAAGAAAGAATTGAAAGAGGAAAGGACTAGGGCCAGGGAGATGAATAGACGGATTATTTCAACAATACAAAGGAGAGTTGATGAAACTCAAAATTATTAAAGGACAGTGGCAATAGATATAGAAGAGGAGAATGACTTTAAAAATACTCAGAACATATAACCACTTGGATGGAGGAGTAAACTAATAGGAGTTTAGGAGGCACTCAGATTTCTGGTGTAGGTGATTGTACTAATGATACAGAAGACAGAATATAAGACAGGGAAGAGGGGGAGGGGGATACTCGGCCAGCATTATAGATGATGAGTTCAGTTTAGAATGTATTAAATTTATGGTCTGGATATTAAGGAGGCAGTTGGCTTAGTAAATCTGAGGGTAAGGGGACTGAGGCTGAAGGTATTCATTTTGAAGACTAGGAGCATAGAAATGGTCATTAAACCACCAGAGCGGGTAAAATAGCATGAAAAAAGTGGAAAGTTAAAAAAAAAAAAAAAAGATCCCTGGAAAACATCAAAGGTTAAGAGCAAATACTAGAAGAGAATTTAGCAAAAAAGATCAAGAAGTAACCAAAAGAGATAGAATAATCCAGACATTATGGTACTAAGCAGGAAGGTTATCTGAAATCATGGGTAAAAACATGAAGATGACATAAATGATAACTGATGGAATACATCCATTTAAAAACACAAGAAGGATTCCAAGTGACTACTCACATTCATTCAAATGTCATTATTTATTGCTTTTCCACATGGGTGTGGTTTTATACAACGAGAAGAAGAAAGGATGTTTTTTGCAGCTTCACTTTTTCACTGGCTTTCATCTCTTCTGCTATCTTCCTCCTCCATCCTGAAGGCAACTTTCCTTTTCTTCAGTTTTGTCTCCTCATTTCATTCCCTTTTTTTCTTCATGGAGCTTCCCTGGTAGTTTAGGTAAAGAATCGTTTTCTTCTCATGGTGAAGCCAATACATTTCTGCTTTTACAGATGAGTTCATATCTCATATCTCCCAGATACCTAATCTGCATTTGTTTAGCCAGGAAATCTGAATCAAAGACTTGTGGATCAGATGCCCATGCCAAGTTTGGATGTGGCCATTCACAGACTTACGGGTCCAAAACCTGAAAATAGACTTCTAGGGCTGTGTTGAAATCAGTTTAACTGGTCAAGACCAGACTGCTTTTTAAATGAAATATAAGAGAGTAAAATGGAATGGAAAACACAAGCATATGTTACTGGGAGTGAAGATAAATATTACCTCATGGAACATTTGTGATAAGTTATGTGTGTATTTCATCTTCATGCATGGTATGTGTGAAGAGCAAAGCCTCATAAATGTAAGACAAAAGAGCTAGCAAGGAGGACTGAGTCCTGTCTTAGTCTCCCTTTACAGATAAGGTCCCAGGTGCAGGCAGTTTCTTTGGACAGTAATCCTAGGAAACAAAAGGGAGGAAGTAGGGAAAAGAGGAAAGGAAGGTCAGAGCCCATAAAGTGTGTGTAACGTGCTGGCGACCACTGTGGGCAGCCCATCTCCATCTCTCTGGTAGTCAACTGAGGAACTGTCTCAGAACTGTGCCTCAGAACGGACCCACTTAGAGGGTTATTTTCAAGTATCTTTTGATACTTATTTCTAACAGAGTCTGTAAGAGAACAGACTTTAAGACTTCAATATCTTTAGACCATGAAAATTTTTTTAAATCAAGGTAGGGTTTTTTTTTCTATTTTTTTTTTGAAGGATAATTGCTTTACAGAATTTTGTTTTCTGTCAAACCTCAACATGAGTCAGCCATGAGTGAAGTCGCTCAGTCGTGTCCAACTCTTTGCGACGCCGCGGACTATAGCCTACCAGGCTCCTCAGTCCATGGGATTTTCCAGGCAAGAGTACTGGAGTGGGTTGCCATTTTCTTCTCCAGGGGATCTTCTCAACCCAGGGATCAAACCTGGGTTTCCCACATTGTAGGCAGATGCTTTACCATCTGAGCTACATCCTCTCCCTTCTGAAACTCTCTCCCATCTCCCAACCCATCCCACCACTCTAGATCGACATAGAGCCCCTGTTTGAGTTTCCTGAGCCATAAGCAAACTCCCATTGGCTATCTATTTTACATATGGTAATGTAAGTTTCCATGTTACTCTTTCCATACATCTCAGCCTCTCCTCCCCTCTCCCATGTCCATAAGTCTATTCTCTATGTATGTTTCTCCACTGCTGCCCTGTAAATAAATTCTTCAGTACCATTTTTCTAGATATCACATATATGAATTAGAATAAGATATTTATCTTTCTTTTTCTGATTCACTTCACTCTGTACAATAGGTTCTAGGTTCATCCTCCTCCTCAGAACTGACTCAAATGTGTTCCTTTTCATGACTGAGTAACATTCCATTGTGTATATGTACCAGAACTTCTTTATCCATTCATGTGTTGGTGGACATCTAGGTTGCTTCCATGTTCTAGCTATTGTAAACAGTGCTGCAATGAACAATGGGATTCATGTGTCTCTTTCAATTTTGGTTTCCTCAGGGTATATGCCTAGGAGTGGGGTTGCTGGGTCATATGGTGGTTTTATTCCTAGTTTTTAAGGAACATCCATACCATCTTCCATAGTGGCTGTATCAAATTTACATTCCCACCAATAGAGCAAGACTCTATAGAGTAAGAACACTCCCTTTTCTCCACTTCCTCTCCAGCATTTATTGTTTGTAGACTTTTTGACGAGGGCCATTCTGACCTGTGTGAGGTGATATCTCATTGCAGTTTTGATTTGCATTTCTCTAATAATGAGCAATGCTGAGCATCTTTTCATGTGTTCATTAGCCATCTGTATGTATTCTTTGGAGAAATGTCTGTTTAGGTCTTTTTCCCACTTTTTGATCAGGTTGTTTGTTTTTCTGGCATTGAGTTGCATGAGCTGCTTGTATATTTTGGAAATTAACCCTTTGTCAGTTGTTTCATTTGCTATTATTTTCTCCCATTCTGAGGGTTGTCTTTTCACCATGCTGATAGTTTCCTTTGCTGTGCAAAAGCTTTTAAGTTTAATCAGGTCCCATTTGTTTACTTTTGTTTTCATTTCTTTTACTCTAGGAAGTGGGTCATAGAGGATCTTGCTTTGATTTATGTCATTGAGTGTTCTGCCTNGTTGTCTTTTCACCTTGCTTATAGTTTCCTTTGCTGTGCAAAAACTTTTAAGTTTAATCAGGTCCCACTTCTTTACTTTTGTTTTTATTTCCATTACTCTAGAAAGTGGGTCATAGAGGATCTTGCTTTGATATATGTCATCGAGTATTCTGCCTATGTTTTCCTCTAAGAGTTTTATAATTTCTGGTCTTATATTTAGGTCTTTAATCCATTTTGAGTTTATCTTTGTGTATGGTATTAGGAAGTGTTCTAATTTTATTTTTTGACATGTAGCTGTCTGGTTTTGCCAGCACCATTTATTGAAGAAGCTGTCTTTGCCCTATTGTATATTCTTGCCTCCTTTGTCAAAAATAAGGTACCTATAGGTGCATGGGTTTATTTCTGGGCTTTCTCTCTTGCTCCATTGGTCTATATTTCTGTTTTTGTGCCAATACCACACTGTCTTGATGACTGTAGCTTTGTAGTAGAATCTGAAGCCAGGGAGGTTGATTCCTCCAGCTCCATTCTTCTTTCTTTGGACTGCTTTGGCTATTCGGGGTCTGTGTTTCCGTATGAATCATGAAATATTTTGTTCTGTGAAAAATGCCATTGGTAATTTGATAGGGATCACATTGAATCTGTAGACTGCATTTGATAGTAGAGTCATTTTCACAATATTGATTCTTCCTACCCAGGAAAATGGAATCTCTCTCCATCTCTTTATGTCATCTTTGATTTCTTTCATTAGTATCTTATAATTTTCTGTGTACAGTTCTTTTGTCTCCTTAGGTAAATTTATTCCTAGATATTTAATTCTTTTTGTTGCAGTCGAGAATGGGATTGATTCCTTAATTTTTCTGATTTTTAATTGTTAGCATATAGAGATGTAATTTCTGTGTATTGATTTTGTATCCTGAAACTTTGCTAAATTCACTGATTAGCTCTAGTAATTTTCTGATACTATCTTTAGGGTTTTCTATGTACAGTATCATGTCATCTGCAAACAGTGAGAGCTTTACTTCTTTTCTGATTGGGATTCCTATTTCTTTTTCTTCTCTGATTGCTGACCAGAAGTCCTCTGATTGAGGACTTCCAGAACTACATTGAATAATAGTGATTAAAGTGGACACCCTTGTCTTATTCCTGATCTTAGCAGGAATGCTTCAGTTTTTCACCATTGAAAAAAAGTCTTATTATTATTGTATTATTGTCAATTTCTCCTTTTATGTCTATTAGTGTTTTTCTTATTGAGATGTGCTCCTATGTTGGGTGCATAACTGTTAAGTGTTAGTTGCTCAGTCATGCCTGACTCTTTGTGACCCCATGGACTGCAGCCCACCAGGTTCCTCTGTCCATGAGACTTTTCCAGGCAAGGATACCAGAGTGGGTTGCTATTTCCTTCTCCAGGGGATCTTCCCAACCGAGGGATCAAACCTGGGTCTCCTGCACTGCAGGCAGATTCTTCACCGACTGAGCTACAAGGGAACACAGACATTTACAATTGTTATGTCTTCCTCTTGGATTGATCCCTTGATCATTATATAGTGTCCTTCCTTATCTCTTGTAATNTGTTAGTTTGATTAGTATGTGTCTTGGTGTGTTTCTGCTTGGGTTTATCCTGTATGAGACTCTTTGTGCCTCTTGGACTTGATTGACTATTTCCTTTTCCATGTTGGGGAAACTTTCAACTATAATCTCTTCAAAAATTTTCTCATACCCTTTCTTTTTCTCTGCTTCTTCTGGGACCCCTATAATTTGAATGTTGGTGAGTTTGATATCATTCCAGAGGCCTCAGAGACTATCCCAGAGACTATCCCCAGCTCTTTTCTTTCTTTTCACTGTACTCTGATCTTCAGAAGTTATTGCCACCATTTTATCTCCCAGCTCACTGATTCATTCTTCTGCTTCAGATATTTTGCTATTGATTCCTTCCAGAGTATTTCTAATTTCAGTAATTGTGTTGTCTCTGTATGTTTATTCTTTAAGGCCTTTGTTAATTGATTCTTACATTTTCTGTATTTTATTTTCAAGGTTTTTGATCATCTTTACTATCACTATTCTGAATTCTTTTTCAGGTAGTTTGCCTATTTCTTTTTCATTTATTTGGACTTCTGTGTTTCTAGTTTTTTCCCTCATTTGCATAGTATTTCTCTGCCTTTTCATTTTTTTTTATTTTAAACTTACTGTGTTTGAGGTCTCCTTTTCCCAGGCTTCAAGGTTGAATTCTTTCTTCCTTTTGTTTTCTGCCCTCCTAAGGTTGATCCAGTGGTTTGTGTAAGCTTCGTATAGTGTGAGATTTGTGCTGAATTTTGTTTGTTTGTATGTTTTTCCTCTGATGGGCAAGCCTGAGTGAGGTGGCAGTCCTTCTGCTGATGATTGGGTTTGTATTTTTCTTTTGTTTGTTGTTTAGATGAGGCATCCTGCACAGGGTGCTACAGGTGCTTGGGTGATGCTTGGTCTTGTATCCAAGTGGTTTCCTTTGTGTGGGTCCTGTTTGATATGCCCTAGGGTTGGTTCTCTAGTAGTCTAGGATCTTGGAGTCAGTGCTCCCACTCCAAAGGCTCAGGGCTTGATCTCAATGTATTATTTCAGAAATAGTCTGATGGTATAAACGTGTCTTCAGTGAGGGGTACCAAGAAACAGGGAGCTGTGCTGACACTTGCTGCCGCCACTGGAGCCACTGGTATTGCCATGTTTTGGCTCCTGGGCCTGCACTCCACTGCTGGGCCTCCATCCACCAGATTCGGGCAACTTTCCAGGAGCTGCAAGTCTGGTTACTGATCCCAGGGCTTCCTACCAGTTCTCACAGAGGCCTCTGGTGTCCATCTACCACTGCTCGGAGTATCAGTCTCTCTTCTGTGCTAAGCAGGCAGTGCCATCTGAGCTACAAGCTGAGCTACACTGCCATCTCAGCCAGTCTAACTGGAAGCTCATATGTTTTTAAAGTCAGTTCCTTGTCCTGCTCCTAATCACTGACAACCACTGACATATTCTCCATCCTGTCTCTATAGTTTTGCCTTAAACTACATATAAATCAGATATTCATCTGTAAGTATAAGTGAAAACACACAGTGTTGATACAATCTTTGCCTTGGGTTCCTTTCATTTTTTTATGACTGAGTAGTATCCCATTATAGGGAACTNCTCTATAGTTTTGCCTTAAACTACATATAAATCAGATATTCATCTGTAAGTATAAGTGAAAACACACAGTGTTGATACAATCTTTGCCTTGGGTTCCTTTCATTTTTTTATGACTGAGTAGTATCCCATTATAGGGAACTTCATTCATTTACAGGTTGATGAACACTTGGGATGTCTTCAGTTTGGGGCAATTATGTCTAAAGCTGTCTAGATGTCCATGTGCAGATCTTTGTATGGATAATTTCAATTTTCTCAGGTACATACCTAGGAATAAGCTTGTTGTGTTATATGGTAAGTATAGATTTAACTTTATAAAAAACTGCCAAATCATTTTCCAAAGTGGCTGTACCATTTTGCATTCCCAGCAGTGATGTATTAGGGATCCAGTGTTCCAGGGCCTGGCCAGCCCTTGGTATTGCCATGATACTACCACTGTTTTTTTCATCCCAGCCATTTTGTTGAGTATGCAGTGGTACTCACTGTGGGTATTATTTGTACTTCTTTAATGACCAAAATTTTCGTATGTTTGCTATTCTCATCTCTTCCTTGGTAAAGTGTGCTTTTGCTTATTTTTTATTTGATTTTTTGTCTTGGTCAGAGGCAAAGAAGAAACTTCAGAAAGAGAAGAATCAAAAGTTTTTCCTCTTTTTCCCTCTCTAGAGAAAAAATTCAGAGAGGTACAACTGAGCCTGGCCAACCAAAATAATGACTGCATAACTGGTGTTCTGCACAGAGTATTAAGTAGCTCTGAGCAGCTGAACCTTGAGAAACACAAACTTTCTGAAGACATCTGAATCGTGAAGAGGTATTTGCACTCCCATGCTCCCTGCAGTATTATTCACATTAGCAAAGATATGGAAACAACCTAAATTCTCATCAATGGATGAGTGTGGCACATACACACAAAGGAATATTATTCAGCCTCATAAAAGAAAGAAATCCTATCATTTGTGACAACATGATGGATCTAGAAGATGCTGCTGCTGCTGCTGCTGCTAAGTCACTTCAGTTGTGTCCGACTCTGTGCAACCCCATAGATGGCAGCCCACCAGGCTCCTCTGTCCCTGGGATTCTCCAGGCGAGAATACTTGAGTGNACACATTGTACAGTTCATGGGGTCCTCACAGCAAGAATACTGGAATGATTTGCCATTCCCTCCTCCAGTGGAACACATTTTGTCAGAACTCTCCACTGTGACCCATTGGTCTTCAGTGGCCCTGCACAGCATGGCTCTTAGCTTCATTGAGTTATGCAAGCCCCTTCGCCATGGCAAGGCAGTGATTCATGACGGCGGATGTAGTCACAGGTCCTTAAAATCACAAAACCAGCAAAATAAACTCTTATTAAAAGTTAAAAAAAAAAAAGGACGCTGCTTCACCAGAAAATTGATAGTGATTGTCTGAGACGTAGAACAAAGAGTGAATTTCTTTTCTTCCTTTCACTTCTAGTCCCCCCAACCAACTTCCTGTGAAGAGTGTAAGACACTTTAAATGTTGGGCTAACGCTAACTCCTTTTAGAAACTGAAGCTAAGCTAATGTAGAAATTAGCATAGGCTTTTTATATGTCTTAGATTCAGAAATTAGTGTTGAATTGATTCAGACTCTGCAGACGTCTCATTAAACACTATGGGGCTTGTGGTTTAGGTGCACAGACGAACAGTTCCCTGCTACCTCCAGATGCAGTGAGCAGTAATCTAAGGAAAAGTGGCCTGAAAAAGCCTGTGGTTGCTTCTTCATTAAAAAGGCAGGGTAAGTGTCCCTTCCCCAGAATAGGGTAAAGAGGTGGAAAATTATCCTAAATAAGCCCAGAGCAATATAATCATGTGAAATGTTGCATGTTGTCCCCCTAGATAAACAATAGCAGGCACCGAGGCCAAGATCTGTGCTATTCCACTGCCTCAAAACAGGCTTACAACCAAATTGTCTTTTAAATAACAAACACAACAAAAATTACTGACATGCTTTAGCATCATGGATTTTGTAGAATATTTTATTTTTGTTGTTTATTACATGTAGTTGGTATGGGTGGTTCAAAACTGAAGAAGAAACATAGTTTACAGTTATACAATTATAAATAATTGTTAAGAAATACAAAATTAGTGAAATTTGAAAACACTGAAAGGCAGTAAAAGGAATATCATTCTGAATTTTTGAGACAGAATGACTTGATTTAAACATAACTTATAAATTTATATATATATATATATATATAATTTTTCTGTGCAGAAGAGTTAATCCTGTATGTTTGGGGATCAATATCTTCTTAACTCTCATAATTTGGGTGATTAAAAAGTAGATGTCATCTCTATGCTTACACTCTGGTTTTGAAGACAAGACCAANTATATATATATATATATATATAATTTTTCTGTGCAGAAGAGTTAATCCTGTATGTTTGGGGATCAATATCTTCTTAACTCTCATAATTTGGGTGATTAAAAAGTAGATGTCATCTCTATGCTTACACTCTGGTTTTGAAGACAAGACCAATAAATACATAAGTAGCAGATGGTGCATGTGTGTATGCATGCTAATTACTTCAGTCATGTCAGCAAATAGTACAAGACCAAATCTTAATTAACTAACTAATTAAGAACTTACACATTCCGAGAACAAATGTTTGTAGAAGGTCAGGAAGTAAACAAAAGTATCACGTTGATATAAAGAAAAAAGAAAATAGCTTTTAATCAAGCTTATCATTAGATGCTTTTACCTATGAGAATTTTAATTTTAAATGGATAGTAGTTTTGGCATTTTATGTCTTTATAAAAGGGGATAAATGNTCATGTTGATATAAAGAAAAAAGAAAATAGCTTTTAATCAAGCTTATCATTAGATGCTTTTACCTATGAGAATTTTAATTTTAAATGGATAGTAGTTTTGGCATTTTATGTCTTTATAAAAGGGGATAAATGTCTTCATGAAAACATTTCAGGAGAAGAAATAAGAAATAGAACAGTAGGTCAGTATATAGACATACTCATCAGGAATCTGGTCAATTAATGGCTCTAAATCAACCATTTTTAAGTTTGTAGTTTGATGTTGAAAGGCTGCAAACTTTCTGTGGTTAATAATCTTAAACCCATTAGTCTCTTAGAGCTTTCTATTTCTTTTTTTTTCTTTCTCTAGATGGATTTTTTAAAAGAAAATCCTGCAGTATTCCATTTCACTTAATTTACCTACTGTCATTGATTTTCGACTTGTTGCTCTTTTATATAGTACAAACTTCTTAGCTTTTTCAGAATTCAGTTAACTGTTAACTTAAATTCTGTAAGAAAAGATAAAAATTAATGAAGAGTTGTTTTTTTTTTCCTAGCCTGTGGTCAGCTGTTAGATGAGGCACAAGTGACCTTATCCTTCCAAGACTGGCTGGCCAGTGTCACAGAACGTATCCATCAAACCATGCACTATCAGTTTGATGGTAAGTATTGGTCATCTAACTGCGCTGTTGCTGAAAGTCAGAGAAATTAAAATGATTGTGTATAGCTCTACTCTGTCTTGAAAAAAAAGTAATTGGGCTTCAGTCTAGAGGGCACTGGACCACAAGACAGTAGAAATCTAAATGAAATAAAGGAATAATCACATAATTAAAATGCAGGACCAACAAAATTGAATTTAGTGATGGAAAAGAAAAACCACAGCAAATAATAAGTAAAAGTAGACAGCCTTGGTCTTAGGGTGTGTATTTAATGAGGGAGATAACAAGCCTTACTTAGAAGGTCATTCTAAATCCTCAAACTTAATGGGAGGATTAAGCATGGGAGGATAAAAGTATGGAAAAAAATCTAAACATGTGAGACTAAGATAGTTATATAAAATTACATGGATATGCTAAGGGCTTCCCTTAGATGGTTAAAGATGGTAAAGAGCTCAGATGGTAAAGAATCGCCTGCAGTGCAGGAGACCTGGGTTCGATCCCTGGATTGGGAAGATCCTCTGGAGGAGGGCATGGCAACCCACTCTAGTATTCTTGCCTAGAGAAGCCTGTTGGGCTACAGTCCATGGGGTCGAAAAGAGTCAGACATGACTGAGCGACTAAGCACAGCACATAGCACAGATATGCTAAGGAAGATTGGAGAACACAAGCTGGATTCAGGTTGATCATGATAGCCTCATAGAGCCTCAGCAGTTTCAGAAGTGGACCATCTACCAGGCCTTGCCCATTGCCTGAAAAGCATCCTTGATGGATGGTTTTCAGGTTTTGTGCAGTGGTGAGCACCTCCTTTCTGAGGCAGTTCATAACGTCAGACAGTGAGAGCTGTGAGGAAGGTCTTCCTCATACTAAAGGGAAATGTTTGCTAATAATACTTGCTGTTGGTTTTAGTCTGCGCTTCAGCCACATGGAGTAATTTTCTGTTCCCATTTTCAAGTAACAGTCCCTCCTACTGCATACACCCATTGGCCTGCATGATAGGTCTTCTCTTTTCCAAGTGATACATCTCAGGTCTTCAAACACTCCTCATGGCATTATTTATAAACCTCACAACATTTTGATGTTCTTTGCTGAATACGTTGAAGTTTATCATTTTAAATACAAAGCACCCCAAAGGGAATAAATAGTAGCCCAACAGCAGACACTCAGGAGGAGGAGATGAGTTGAAGGGTTGGAGCAGTTGTGGCTTCATGGTGAAGAAAGGAACAAGAATGGAGGTGTTGAAATACATGCTTAGTTTTATATACCTTGGTTCAGAATAAATAAAATTTACTCAGAAATAAAATTTTAGAAGTTACTTTTTTAAAAACGAAATAAACTAGGGAAGTTTAGGGATTTCCCTAGTGCTCTAGTGGCTAAGACTACACAATCCCAGTGCAGGGGGCCTGGGTTTGATCCCTGGTCAGGGAGCTAGATCCCACATGCTGCAACTAAAGATTTTGCATGTTGCAAAGATAGAAGATCATTTAAAAAAAAAAAAAAAAAACTAATGAAGGTTAAAAAGAGAGTCTGTTTTTCTTTTCTTTTAAAATTTTTATTTATTTATATATTGTTTGAAATAATATAATACATAGCTACTAACCCACCTCCCAAAACAAAGTAGAACATTGACAATAATGTAAGCTGTGAACTATGGCCCTTTTTAATCCCATTCCTTATACTACCCTCTCTCACCATCTCTGTTACTACCACCTTTGTCAAAGTCACCATCAGCTCCTCTCAGCACTGTGATTCTGTGTCTTTTATAAGGGTTTTTTAAAATTAGTTTATAAACCTAAACCCTAGCATCTCATCAGCTGAGTTCTGGTGAGTTAGCACTTTTAAAATCGTAATGATCTTTGCATATAGCCAATAATCTAATTTCAAGATGAAAGACTTTAAATTTCCTTTCTTTAAATAAATTTACATTAAAAATTAAATAAATTTGTATTAAAAAAGAATGGCTAGAAACCATAAAAAAATAAAATAAAATAAAATTCCTTTCTTCAGCGACTTCTCTAAACTGCCTATATGGGAATTCCCTGGTGGTCCAGTGGTTAGGACTTCACACTTTAACTGCTGAGGGTGAAGGTTCAGTCCCTGGTTGGGGAAGTAAGATCCTGCAAGTCATGCCACATGGCTAAAAATAAAATCAACTGTATATATATTAATATTCAAAAGTATGTTAGTCACTCAGTCATGTCCGACTTTTTGTGACCCTGTGGACTGTAGCCCACCAGGCTCCTCTGTGCATGAAATTCTCCAGGTAAGAGTACTGAAGTGACAGCCATTCCCTCCTCCAGGGCTTCCCAACCCAGGGATTGAACCCAGGTCTCCCGAGTTGTAGGCAGAGTCTTTACCATCTGAGCCACCAGGGAAGCCCCTATATTAGTATTATAGTGGCTCAAAAGCAATGACAGATTTGTTATTGACATTCTACATTCAGTTAAGCAGGTAAAATCAATTGAAAGGATGTAAAATCTCAATATGAAATTCCAAAAAACCTTTTATTTTTCTTGGTCTGATCTTTATTTCAAAAAAGGTATCTGAACTGTCTTTAAGAACTGCTTTTTAAGTTGCATCCAGGGAGGTGGAAGTTACCTATTAATCCACTTGGTTCTGGATGTTTTTGCTCTGTTGGAGCTTGACCCTTGGGCAGAGTTAGTAAGAAAAACTCTGAATTTTTTCAACCTCTCCGATGAACAGTCTTTCTGTTGACATTTTGTTAACCTAGTGTTTTGCAAGTTTTTTAAAGAAGTTTGTTAAGTATTTTCAAACAGTTTTCCTACCTTCAGATCAGAGAGAAGACTGATGCTTATTGGATAAAGTGTCCTAACTTTGCGGTCTCTGGCATTCACAGTTCTGGCCACCTGAGAGCATGAATGCAAGCAGCAAGTGCCTGGGAGAGTGAGCAAGAGTGAATCAAGTTTACCTTCTCACCTCAGCCTCAATGTTCTCATTCTCATTTCATGTCCTCTTTAAAGGGAGAAGTCTGTGCTGTGGTGGCGTTTACAAAATTGAGGACTAGAAAAGTTATTTTTGGTAGATGACAAGAATCGGTTATAACTGCAAGGGATCAGGAGTAGGGCAAGTGACAATGCTAGACTCATAAGGGTCCATCAAAGCTCGTTTTTGCTTCTGTATAAAGAAATCTCGGTGGTATTTTTAGTTATTACTGCTCATCAGTTCCATTTCCTCCACTTTTCCCTCCACACCAGAAAGCCCACTTTGTGTTTCTTCAAATGAGTTCTTCTTATTTCCCGTAGGCAAACCAGAGCCACTGGTTTTCCACATTCCTCAGTCCTTTTTTGATGCCCTGCAACAGAGAATATCCATCGGCAGCGCGAAGAAACGGCTTCCCAACTCTACCACAGGTATGAGATGTTTCTTTAGGAATAGCCGTAGATGTCTGGACCTTACAGAATTATGTTTGGGAAAAACTGTGCAGGATTTTCAGGATTAGGTCTTCTAGTTACATGCTCAGAGCATGAAGCCTTAGCCCATCAGCTCTTAGAATAATGATCATACACTTCAAAGGCCTCATGCTTATTCTAGTAAGAGTTGACGGAAAGATTCAGAAAGCACAACTTGATAGAAGAACCACCAATGAAGGGCAATGATGGTGCCCACCAAGAAGCTGGGTATTTTCTAGATATAAGCCAGTTTCAACAAAAGCATTGCAAGCTCCAGTTGTTATTTGGGCTGGCTTCTTGGAAGCATATTACAGTATGTCAAATACTAAAACTTGTTTTTCACAATTCCTGATTTTTGATGGAAGGAGATTTTCTTTTTGGAGTGATTCTCAGGGTTGGTATATTTTACCATTACAGTACTCCAGTACTTATTTCTTGATTTTATATAATATCTTTCTAGATATTTAGATATTATATAGATATCTAGATATCTTTCTAGAGATCTCAAGATACTTATTAGGTAGTATAGGAAAATGAGGGAGGAAAAAGGAGGAAGAAAAGATTGCTCAAGGGCAATTAGCCCAAGAGTGTCTATAGCTGGAAATTAGAGCTATTTCTTCAGTAAATTGATATTTGATGATGTAATAGGGAGTGAAGTTTAATTCTGGAGAATTCCATGGACAGAGCAGCCTGGCAGGCTACAGTCCATGGGATCACAAAATTGGACACGACTGAGCAATTAACACTATCACTTTCACTTTAAATGGTACATACTGTGAATCACTCCATTTCGGGCCATAAAAATCTCCCATCTTTACACCTTATGTCTCTATGATTCTTCCCATTTACACTTGAGATCTAATAGATTAATTTTAACCCATCCCTTAGATGTTTTTAGGCCCTTCAGTGGAACTCCTTTATAATCAGGAAGCAGGGTAATAGATTGGCAACCGCATGAGCAAAGTTTAAACTCCATGTAATTATTTTAAGGACTCTGATTTGACCTCTGATGTATCTAAAGTTGTAACAGGCTGTTTTGTAATGGAATCTTGTATCTGTAGTTTTATGAAACAAAGAAAGAAAGTTTCTAAGATGCCCAAAATTAGTATCTCAAGGAAGCATCAGAGACTTCATATAGCAAAAATCCATATCATTTGGTTCACCACATTTTGCCAAAACCCTGTTTATAGATTTGCTTCTGGAATTCCTTTTTTAGGGATTTCCGTGGTGGTCCAGTGATTAGGACTCAGTGCTTTCAGTGCCAGGGCCTGAGTCTGATCCCTGGTCAGGTAACTAAGAGCCTGCAAGCCATGCAGTACAGCCAGAAAGAAAAAATAGGATGTTTTTTTTTTTTTTGGCTGTGCTAGATCTTCCTTGCTGCTTGTGGGCTTTTCTCTAGTTGTACAGAGTGGGGTCTACTCTCTAGTTACATTGTACAGGCTTCTCATAGCAGTGGCTTCCCTTGTTGCTGACCACGGGCTCTAGAGGGCTCCGGCTCCAGTAGTTACAGCTCCCAGGCTCTAGAGCATAAGCTCAGTAGTTGTGGCACACGGGCTTAGTTGCTCCATAGCATGTGGGATCTTCTGGGACCAGGGCTTGAACCCATGTCTTCTGCATTGGCAGGTAGATTCCTTACCACTGAACACCACCAGGAAAGCCCAGGATTTCTTTTTTAGAGAGCAAGATTCTGTAAGGCACGAATACCACTTCAGTGAACACTCTAGAAACTAAAATGACAAATTCAGCGAAAGAGCACAGGTAATGCTATTATTTTTCAGTAGTCTAATTTTGTCCACTTTTTTTACCTTAAAGCTTTCGTTCGCAAAGATGCCTTGCCACTGGGAACCTTTTCCAAGTATACCTGGCATATCACGAATATCCTGCAGGTTAAACAAATCTTAGATACCCCGGAGGTAAGAGCTGATTTCTACAACACTGGGAGGGCAGAGTGGGGAAGAGAAAGAACCAAGTGCAGGAAGCACCAGCTTGTTGAGTTACGGACACTACGGAGAATTCCTTTTGTTCATCCTAAGAGATTATTCAGGACCATTCGTGACTTTATGATTCCAGCTCTGATTTTAATAGGTATTCACTGCAGCTTGAGATTGTATTCTCTTTTAAATTGGAGCATCCTTTTTCTTTGCCTTTGGGATGAGAAAACAAGGATGCTTTTACTTGTAAATTAAATAATGCTCCCCTACTATCTGTGGTAAGCCCTAGATTAACTGACAGGCACCTGGGAAATATATGTATAATATGAGATGATATGCTACTTGTGAAGTCAGTAGGTCCAGCACAATTTAGTATCCCTCTCCAAACTGCAATTGAGTTCCCATTAGAGAAATGATTCTTAGTTTGTGTTCCTTTTTACAGGGATAGTATTAGACATTTTTAAACTTTTTTTTCAACCAGATCCTAAAAACTTGAGGATTTTCCCTTCCTATGATAATGAAATACTGTGGAGAACTCAACATCATGTGATTTCATACATTAAGATTAGCTTGATTGCAAGGCATTATTATGTTCAGAAAAATAATAAATTGCTATCTGTAGAACTTACATGTGAACACTAGGGAAGTGGTCCAGCCCCAGTGGATCCAGGGTGATTCGAAGGTGGGGACGGAGTCGGCGTCCTTGGAAAAATACATANTTCATTGGAAGGACTGATGCTGAAGCTGAAACTCCAATACTTTGGCCACCTGATGCAAAGAACTGATTCGCTGGAAAAGACCCTGATGCTGGGAAATATTGAAGGCAGGAGGAGAAGGGGACAATAGAGGATGAGATGGTTGGATGACATCACAAACTTGATGAACATGAGTTTGAGCAAGCTCCAGGAGTTCGTGATGGACAGGGAAGCCTGGCATACTGCAGTCCACGGGGTCACAAAGAGTCAAACATGACTGAGTGTCTGAACTGACTGACTGGGCTTCCCTGGTGGTTAGTTGGTAAAGAATTTGCCTGCATGCAGGAGACATGGGTTCATTCACTGGGTCAAGAAGACCTCCTGGAGAAGGAAATGGCAACCCACTCCAGTATTCTTGCCTGAGAAATCCTATGGACAGAGAATCTTGGCAGGATACAGTCCATGGAGTTGCAAGAGTCAAACACCATTTAGCAACTAAACCACCTCCACTGAAGGCTCACTACGTGTCAGGAACTGTGCTAAAGTCTTTCTGTGCATTACATCATTTACTCTGCATGACAACCCTTTAAGGCAAGAATTATTATCTTCATTTTATAAAACAGAAAAATAATGCTAAGAGGTGATCACTAACTTTCCCAACATCACATAGAAAGTATGTAGATGACTAATTCCAAAGCCTCCACTCTTTTTTTCCCCTAAATATTTGCTTTTAAAAATTTATTTATTTGACTGTGCCAGGTCTTAGTTGTAGCATGCAGGATCTTAGATCTTCATTGCTGCGTGTGGGAACTTTTGGTTGAGGCATGTGGGATCTAGTTCCCTGACCAGGAATTGAACCCAGGCCCCTTGCATTGAGAACATGGAGTCTTAACCACCGAACCTCCAGGAAAGTCCCTCAAATCCCATGCCCTTAACCACTACCCTGAACTGTCATTCTGCTCCTGAGTCAGTTTCAACGCTGTCCAAACATGCTTCTGCACCTTTGTTCCCACTGGGTCCTCTACATGATACTGTCCTTCTCCTGCCTTCTGAGCCCTACTGACACTCATTCAAAGCCCAGTTTAAATCCCTTCTCCTCAGTGAATTCTTCCTAGAGCATGCTAGTCTGCATGGACCTCTTCATCCTCTAAGTTCTAACAGGGAGTATTTCTACCACTCATTTGGCACTGAGATGTCCCATATCATATTTGATAGAAATATCTCATATGTCTCAGGTACTATGTTGTGCTTAGTCACTCAACTTCGTCATGTCCAACTCTTTGCCACCCCATGGACTGTAACCCTCCAGGTTCCTCTGTTCATGGGGAATTCTCCAGGCAAGAATACTGGAGTGGGTTGCCATGCCCTCTTCCAGGGGATATTCCTGAGCCAGGGATTGAACCCAGGTCTCCCACACTGTAGGCAGATTCTTTACCAACTGAGCTATGAGGGAAGCTTGTGTGGGAAATTAAGAGCTTGGACAGTGAAACAGTGAGGGAAGCCTGCCAGTACGAATGGCAACAGTGCACAGCCATCCTCTTGCCATGGTGGATGGAACAGGGTGGTGTTGGAGTGCTGCATCTCCCTGTCCCAGTATGCCATAAGGGACAGGAAGTTATAGGGGAATCATAGGAGTGCCCTAAATATCGCCTGAGTAGTCAAAGAAGTAATTTGAAAATCCTTGATCTGGTCTTTTATTTGAATAAGATTTACATGGAACTTAAGTCCCAGAACCTTGCCAAGTTCCAGGGAAGAAATGATGAACTTCCCAAACATTTAGAAGCAAGGTAGTCTGGCTAAGACTGGGTGGTGCAGTTGCTGAGGAGCCCCACCCTCTTCTCAAGACACAAGAAATTATTTTAATTCTGGTCTAATCTAAGCCACATGGAGCATCCACAGACCGCCTCAGCCCCCAGCCATGTCCTTCCACACTGAGCCCCTCCCCACCCGGTGCATGGCAGGATGTGACGACCACCCCACGTGTCGTACCTGGAGGCTAGCCAGAGAGAGACTGCCGACTGGATGGTAATCTCCGGTGGGAGAGTCTGGCTGCAGGCAGCCTGTGACTGACTGCTCGATACCATTATTTCCTTTGGGAATCAGCAGCAGAGCAGGGTCCATGCCTTCACTTCTTTGCTAAGGATAAAATGCCACCTGACTCGGCAATGGATGATTCTCAGCAGAGCCTCAGATGCCTTCAAGTAAGCATCATTATGTTCGAGGGAAGAGAAGAAATGGGAGAGCTTCTGACATGATGGACGCACATTTTCTGGAAAAGAACTGATAGTGTGCTATGTTTGGAATTAGCCTTTTCCATTTTTAAAGGGGGGTTTCATAAGTTTCCATATAGCTTCAGGCTTTCATCAACCCTAGGAGAAGTTGCAGGCAGCTGTAAGCATCCTCCATTGTTTACACACGGTAACAGCAGCCCAGAGCCTGGTCAGAGGTCCCACTGCTGGCAGCACCAGGGCTAGACCCTCAGTGCCGTGCACCCTTCCTCTAGTGTCCTGCCCTACTCGGCACACTGTTCTTTCCCCGAAGGAACTGGAATATACAGTTTCTTGGTTTGATTTGTTTGGTTGGCTCTTTTTTTTTTTTTTGCTTCCATTCGTGTTTCGACTTTGTTCACTTTCTATGCCTTCCTTCCCACTTTCACTTCTCTCTCCCTCCCCACAACCCCTACGCTCTCAGATGTGGCCTCACTGGCCAGCCAACCTCCCATCTTCACAGCCAACATTTGGAGCCTGCAGATTACAGAGCCATGTCCTCAAGCTGCCTGTTGCTCCTTCTCTTGGTTAGATGATTACTCTTTTAATGGAGGGGGGGTGTTAGAGAGGAAGAAGAAAGAAGTGAATAATTACTGAATGAACAGCGATTGGTGCTTACCTAACAACATCACTGAGACCCCAAATCATCTCAGTCTAACTCTTCAGGTTTATGATGGACAAAGTTAGGGGTCAAACCCCCAGGGTTAGATTCTTCCATTATTTTGAGATAGCTGACTGGTCAACATCTTGTTGTTGTTGTTCAGTTGCTAAGTTCTGTCCAACTCTTTGTGACCCCGTGGACTGCAGCTCACCAGGCTTCCCTGTCCTTTACCATCTCCTGGGGTTTGCTCAAACTCACATCCATTGAGTCAATGATGCCATCCAACCGTCTCATCCTCTGTCACCTCCTGCTCTTGCCCTCAGTCTTGGCATATAATAATCAAAAAGACTCTAAACAGAGATCTTAAGTAAGAATCCCCTTCACTGACTGCTAAGTTGTGAGTGAGAGACACCAAAGAAGGGGCAGGATGTGCTGGGAGCTGTCAATCTGGCCTCTTACTGGCACTAAATTCACACAAAGCACAAAGGAGCAGTGAAGAGAGAGCAAGGAGAAATCAGAGGGCTGTGTTGTCATTCTGCTCAGAAGCAAAAGTGTTCTGAAATTGTGAAAGGGAAGGTCCCACTCTGGGCCTCTTTTTATTCCACAGCGAAATTGTTTGGGCAACTCTTGCCAGGACAAACTCTTCCACTGAGCTCACTGGGGGAAGGCAGAGACTTAGACCTCCAGTGCTTTGCCCATGATAAAGATTTTACCAGCTGCACGGAACGTTGCTGTGGAATCCAGCTATGGCTGTCAGGCTAATAAGAGAGAAGATTCCCTGTTGTGAATTGAGTAAACAAGCATGCCTGGGAAACACTATGACAGCAGATAACACTGAGAAGAGAAAGGAGAACTGGTACTATTTTTAGTGCCAGCGTTCTGATTCTAATTGTACTTGAAGAGCAACTAGCATGAACAATATAAAGGCAAAGTTAATTTCAGATCCTGAGCCTGCCGCACCGTTCTTGGATGATTTGAAACTTGATGTGATCTACAGTCATTTTTCAGCTGTGTGACAAGGAAACTTGGAGATGGCTCAGTAGCTGCTGGGGGGCTCATGGGCAAATGGGAGTTGAGTATATCTCATATCATGTACCCCATTCTCCTTTATATGCTAACATTTCCTGAAGACTTATAGTGTGCTGGGTACCGTGTCAATTGCTCTCATGAGAATTATCTCATTTAATTATTACAACAACTTGTGTGGTGGGTACTGTTATTGCTTCCATCAGATAGAAGCCGTACAGCTTGCAAAGACAGAGTTAAACTTTGAACCCAGTCCTCTGACTCTAGAGCCAAATCATTGCACTACTGTAGATAAAGAAAGGGGTTGGGACTTCTCTGGTGGTCCAATGGTTAAAAAATCCACCTGTCAATGCAGGGGACATTGGTTTGATCCCTGGTCAGGGAACATTTCACCTGCTGAGGGGCAATTAAGCCCACATACCCAACTTCAGAGTCTGTGTGCCATGACTAAGACTTGAGGCAGTCAAAAATAAATAAACAAATATTAAAAAAAAAAAAGAAAGGCGATAACTCATGCTTCCACTTTCTGTTCTTTGATGAGAAAAAGAATCATGTCCCACTACCAGCACTGACCTGCACATGTGTGCATGCTCGGTTGCTTTAGCTGTGTCTGACTCTTTGTGATGCTATGGACTATAGCCCACCAGGCTCCTCTGTCCATGGGATTCTCCAGGCAAGAATACTGGAGTGGGTTGCCATGGCCTCCTCTAAGGGATCTTCCCTACCCATGCATTGAACTCACTTCTCTTACATCTCCTGCATTGGAAGGTGGATTCTTTACCACTACTGCCACCTGACTTGCACACCCATCACTAATGACAGCACCTATGGTTGCTGCCCCAGTGATGTAGAAAGAAAATGGCAGCCACGCCTTCCCAACACACCTGGAGCACCTCCTCCCATGGACCTGCATAGGGGGACCCTCTCCCCTACTGAGTCCAAGCCTCATGACAAAGCTACTCTCCTCTCTCTCCCCAGATCAGAACACTGAGAAGCAGACACTCAGGTCCAGCTTTGAATCACTGCGCTCTTACCATCATCCAGGGAATCAGAACATAAGGCAGTAACTTCCATGACTTAACATCACTCGGGGGGCGGTGTCTCCTTTCTTTTCCTGCCAAGGAGCTACAAAGTAGCCAGGTTCAGACTCACTAAATGTGTGTATGAAAACAACTTTCTTTCCTATACGCTGTACCAAATGCTGAGCTTACAAGATCGGTGAAGTGAGGAACAAATTTGTCCCACATTATGTGATACTCTGAGTGCTAAAGTACTAGGTGTACATGTGCACGGCAATATCTACAGATGGAGCTCACTGTTAAACACGGCAGGTCTTCAGACTAAAGAAAGATGACAATCAAACCAAGTTGCAAGCATAGGATTAAGAGAAATCCTCATTAACTGGAAAACATGGCGTGTTTGCTGACTGACCACAGGGTCCAGAGATATAGTGGTCAGTTCAGTTGCTCAGTCATGTCTGACTCCTTGCAACCCCATGGACTGCAGCATGCCAGGCTCCCCGGTCCATCATCAACTCCCAGAGCTTGTTCAAACTCATGTCCATTGAGTTGGTGATGTCAGTGTGGTGGTACTGATGTCATTTCCAAGTTTATGGAAATCTTTCTTCAGTTCAGTTCAGTCACTGAGTCATGTCTGACTCTTTGCGACCCCATGAACCCCAGCACGCCAGGCTTCCCTGTCCATCACCAACTCCCGAAGTCCACCCAAACACATGTCCATCGAGTCGGTGATACCATCCAGCCATCTCATCCTCTGTTGTCCCCTTCTCCTCCTGCCCTCAATCTTTCCTAGCATCAGGGTCTTTTCAAATGAGTCAGCTCTTTTCATCAGGTGGCATAAGTATTGGAGTTTCAGCTTCAACATCAGTCCTTCCAATGAACATCCAGGACTGATCTCTTTTAGGATGGACTGGTTGGATCTCCTTGCAGTCCAAGGGACTCTCAAGAGTCTTCTCCAACACCACAGTTCAAAAGCATCAATTCTTCAGCACTCAGCTTTATTCACAGTCCAACTCTCACATCCATACATGACCACAGGAAAAACCATAGCCTTTTAGTCAGCAAAGTAATGTCTCTGCTTTTGAATATGCTGTCTAGGTTGGTCATAACTTTCCTTCCAAGGAGTAAGCATCTTTTAATTTCATGGCTGCAATCACCATCTGCAGTGATTTTGGAGCCCAGAAAAATAAAACAAGCCACTGTTTCCCCATCTATTTGCCATGAAGTGACAGGACTGGATACCATGATCTTAGTTTTCTGAATATTGAGCTTTAAGCCAACTTTTTTACTCTCCTCTTTCACTTTCATCAAGAGGCTCTTTAGTTCTTCTTCACTTTCTGCCATAAGCGTGGTGTCATCTGCTTTCTTAGAGAATGCTTTATAGTGGGAGTTAATGGGACAATTGTTTTACTTTTAAGGAAGAGTCTTATACAGATAACTTGACTAAAATACATCTGAACCAGTTCAAGAGCTTTTTGCTTCCCTGGTGGCTCAGAGAGTAAAGAATTTGCCTGCAATGCAGGAGACCCAGGTTTGATTCCTTGGTCAGGAAGATTCCCTGGAGAAAAGAATGGCTATCCACTCCACAGTTCTTGCCAGGAGAATCCCATGGAGAGAGGAGTCTGGTGGGCTATAGTCCATAGGATCACAAAGAGTTGAACATGACTGAGTGACTTACACTTTCACTTTCAAGAGTTTCTCAGTTCCAAATGAGACAAGAGCCAACTCAAACTAGCTTGGGTAAAAAGGGCCCTTGTTAGCTAAGTAACCGCCTAGAGCTGGCTTCTGGCACAGACTAGCCCAAGAGTTCAAACTCCGTCACCAGAGCCTGTTCTCTCTCCACACTGCGTTCCTCCTTCCTTCACGTTGCTTTCCTTCTCGTTGTCCACTTGGTGGCAGAAAGGACGATCAGCAGCTCCCTGTCCTACACTCTGTGGAGCTGGAGGAGAGTTTGAAGGATAAATGTTCTGGGCTCCACTCTGATTGACCTGACTTGTTTCAAGGACTCATCCTTGATCATATCCCTGGGAATTTGAGTGTGTCCTTTGGCCAAGTTGAATCACATGTGTGCCTTCCATAAGGGCTGTGAGAGGAAGGGAACAGAAATTCAAGGAATTATTTCCAAAAGAAGGGGGAAAGAAGGCCTGCAATCAACAGATGTCCTCTACAGCTATGACACAGAAGTCCTTGTGTTCTTTTATTAAAAGTATTCAGTGTCAACAACACTCGACTCTGAGTATACTTAAGTTCCCCCGCCCCAGATAGCATCTTGTTGTTGTTGTTCAGTTGTTCAGTCAGGTCCAACTCTTTGGGACCCCAAGGACTGCAGCACTCCAGACTCTCCTGTCCTTTGCTATCTCCAAGAGTTTGCTCAAATTCATGTCCATTGAGTCAGTGATGCCATCCAACATCTCATCCTCTGCTGCTCCCTTCTCATTTTGCCCTCAATCTTTCCCAGCATCAGGGTTTCTTCCAATGAGTCAGCTCTTCACATCAGGTGGCCAAAGTATTGGAGCTTTAACTTCAGCAACAGTCCTTCCAGTGAATATTCAGAGTTGATTTCCTTTAAGATTAATTGGTTTGATCTCCTTACAGTAGATTAAACATAGCATCTTAGATGGACCTAAAATATTGGCATATATTTTAAAGCTTTAGCTGCCCATTGGTATGAATATGATTGCAAAGCTTATACAGGTCTAAAATTAAACTCAAAGATCAAGACCAAAGAATCTCATATTTCTATCTCAGATTGACCTCTGAGTCATAAAATGTTATCCTGATAAATTCAAGTAAACTTTCTGTACTATTTTTCTACTAGGTATTATGGAAGGGGATTCACTGGGGGGAAGACTGGCAAAGACTTTATGGTTGCTCAGGAACCAGAGAACAATTACCTGGAAGCATTTAGCCCACATCTCATCAGAAGCAAGGACCACTGTCTGGTATGGTTCTATGAGCATGCTCTAGTAGAGCTGACTTACCCATATTTGGCTGTTCTTTGCTAGATCAAAAGACAGTTTTTGTTTATAAAGAGGGGGAGTTGGACTGTTACTATAGATGATATAGTGAACAACAAAAATAGAGTGAAGAGGGGAAAACACAGATTATGATCCTCAAACCCCCCATGCCTTTATTTGTATCAATATTCCTGTGGGTAGCTCACTCTCCTTCTGCCTCAGGCAGGGGAACTACTTAGAAAGTAGAATTGGTTATGCTATACTTGGTCTGCAAATCTCTGCTGCTGCTTGTCTATTTTTTGTTTTTAATTTTTTTTTTAAAGACAGTGGTAAAAGAACCAAGAAATGAGAGAACATATTCATTTCTTGCTGGCCGTTGGCCTTTCTTAAGTCCGTATTTTGGTTTTTTTCAATTTGTTGACCCCATCCATGGCAGCTGCTTTCAGTCGCCCAATTGAGTCTGAATTTTAAGGAAAAGCGTTTTCCTCTTCCTATTCAGTTTAAGATAATTGTTGCCCAGGTAAATCATTATAATTAAATTCAATTTAAAAGTGAGAACCCACCTGCAACCATATGTTAAATCTGCCTTTGGTTAAAGAAGTTGATATTTTCACTTTGTATTTAAAGTAAAGTTGGGTAATGGTAAGATTCTCAATGGTGATGGTTAAAGAGATTTGCTTCTTTTTAAATGATTAATTGCAATTCACCTGTGTCTGAAGGGATATTACTTGATTCTTAGGATATTTTCATTAAACAGAACTACCAATGAGCAGGCTTCTATCAAGCAGATTTGGTATTGATGCAGAAAAATAAATTGAAATAAGATGCTCTCATTAGATATGTGAAATGAAACTGAAACATAGAAGGCTCCTGTATGAAACATGTGGTATCGTTTGGCTGCCCCGTGTCCTTTCCATTTCCTAAGAGTGTTCTGAAATTCTTTTGAAAAAAACATTTCTCATCCTTATCCAGAGTTTGGAAGGATTAGATCCTCCCAAACCAAGAGCTGGTATTACTTAAGCCAGTCAGATTAAGCCAATCAGCCTAACCCATTCCTCTGGCCATTGTAACCTGACTAGGAATCAGAGTCAGTAAGATGCTATGTTGGAACTTATGGGAAGAAAACAATTTCTCTCTCTTCTTCAAGAGTTACTTAAAGAGATGTTTTTCTCTAGAATGTATAGTTTAAAGATGCAAGATCTAGAACTGTGATGCCATTTTGCAAGCTGAAAGGAAAACCCAGAGTGGTTAGGGCCCTCTAGGCATGAAGCTTTTACCTAGGAAGGCAGAACAATGTGATTGCCTTGGTGACATCATTGAAGCCATTAGACCAAGCTAGTGTTACCTCTGATTTCTCAGCCATGTGAACCCACATTTATGCTTCAGCTAATTTAGGTTGACTTTTCTGTCATTTGCAGCCATAAGAATCCTGGAGGAGTGAGGCAAAAGTCAGATGGCCTCCAAGCTGTGATAAGGTAGAAAAAATGCCAGTACCAGGGCCTGGGACAGGCATTAGATCAGGAGTTCCTGGGTCTGGATAATCATCTGAGTCACCAGGAAATTTAGCAAAAATACATGGGAAGGGCTTCCCTGGGGATCTAGTGGTTAAGAATCTGCCTGCCAATGCAGGGGACACAAGTTTGGTCCCTGGTCCTGGAAGATTTCAAATGCTGTGGAGCAACAAAGTCCATGTGCCACAGCTGCTGAGCCATGCACAGAGCTACTGGAGCCCCACACCCTAGAGCCCTTACTCTGCAGCAAGAGAAGCTGCCACAATGAGAAGCCCACGCTCTGAAACTAGAGTAGCCCCCACTTGCCACAACTTCATCACACAGCAATGAGCACACTGTGCAGCCAAAAGTTAATTACATAAATAAATCTTTTCTTTACATATGCATGAAAACTTGAAGATCAATGATTTTAGGAAATTAATTTTTAAAAATAAGTGAATTGACAAAGAGAACTAAGATAAACATAATTAATGAACTGTTTCTAAAAGAGGAAGGAGAGAACGATGGAAGATATGGACAAATTTTCATTCTCTTATTCAACTAATATCTATTTAAAGTCATTTAATGGCAAAGTACGGTGATAGAACTTGATAGAGATGATTACAAAGCTGTGTAAGAAAACTACATCCGCACAAAGAATTTTTTTAATGTAATAGGAAAGCTAAACATGTATGCTCAGAAGTCCACTGCAATCCAGTACAAGGCAAGTGCTGAGAAGTTATTCCTATAGTCTTTAGCAGCTTACCAAGCATATTCGCATTCATTACATCATTTGATTGTCACAACAGCTCTTTGAGATAGGCAGTGGCACTTCTGTATCTGGCATAAAGAAACTGAGACTCAGAGCACACAAAGATAAATATAAATGAATGTTGCAGTGGTATTATTTGAAAGAGAAGAAAACTAGAAACTGCATAAAAAGCCAGGAGTCGCGGAGAGGCTAAATACATTATGCCTCCCCATACAAGGGACTACTAGGCAGCTGGTAAAGATAAGAAGACAGGGCTTCCTTGCTGGCTCAGTTATAAAGAATCTGCCTGCCAATGCATAAGACATGGGTATGATCCCTGATCTGGTAAGATCCCACATGCTGTGGGGCAACTAAGCCTGTGTGTCACAGGCATTGAGCCTGTGCTCTAGAGCCCAGAAACCACAGCTACTGAGGCCATGTGCTGCAGCTACTGAAGCCCGAGTGCCCTAGAGTCTGAGCTCAGCAGCAACAGATGCCCTCGCATCACAGCTAGAGAGTAGGCCCTACTCGCTGTAACTAGAGAAAAGCCCTCAACGTGGTGGAGACCTAGCACAGCTAGTAAATAAATTCAAAAAATAATTAAAATTATTTTTTTAAAGAAATAGCTTTTAAAATATTAATAGAAATGAATGATCATTAAGGATCTGAAGCAAACTTTTTTATCACCAGAAAATGTTTTAATCTTTTCATACACTGTGTTCACTTATTCAATAGCTATTTATAACTTGGCAAGTATTCTGGAAGGAACCAAGGACATAACAGTCAGTGATAAAACCACTGCTGACTAATAATATTAAAAATATACGACATGTGTCCAGCGTACATGCCAAGTAAGTTACATCAGTTTTTTTGCTTAAAGAGGTGATGAGAGCTGCCCAGGCTATTCCAGCTGAGAAGTGGAATAGTGGACTTCTTAGCTGTAATTCTTGCCTGGAGGATTCTATGGACAGAGGAGCCAGGGGGGCCCCAGTCCATGCAGTCACAAAGTGTCAGGCACAACTGAACGACTCACATACCTGGTTTGGTTGTCTCTAGAGCCAGAGCTCTTAACCACAGAACTATCAGGCTCTTCTGGCAGACAATGTTTGTTAAATTACAAGTGTGACAAATAGTAAGTAAATCTAAGGCATCCAAACTGGCAGGTGGTCAGAGGAGACCATCATGGCTGCAACATTTTAGCTGAATAAGAGTTAGCTAAGGAAAGCTGGAGGAGTTGAGGAGATTGTGCAGAGAAGTAGAGGAAAAGTAGAGGCAAGATGCAGAGAAACTAAAAAACAACAACACACCGCCACCCCCACCCCCAACACACACACACACACAAAGACAAAGTAAAACTTCCATGGCTAAAATCAAGTGGTGGGAGGATGGAGAAAGGGAAAATTGTAAGATGCAGGCTTACTGATGACTTTATTAATAACTCAGAACTTGATGTAAGTGCAAAGGCTCATCATCCTACCACCAAAACACAGATTTCCTATGTTTGAAGAAAATTCTTACCAGAAGTAGAAATGAGGAATGGAAAATCTTACTTATATAGAGTGAATTTTTAAATATTATTTGTTACAGTTTACAATATTGTTTAAGACTCATACAATGAGAGAAACTGAGGTTCAGTTAAGTTGAGTAACTTGTTCAAAGTAGTACGGTGACAGAATCAGAAAGATTCTTACACATGCCTGATGACACCACCCTTATGGAAGAAAGTGAAGAGGAACTAAAGAGCCTCTTGATGAAAGTGAAAGTGGAGAGTGAAAAAGTTGGCTTAAAGCTCAACATTCAGAAAACTAAGATCATGGCATCTGGTCCCATCACTTCATGGGAAATAGATGGGGAAACAGTGGAAACAGTGTCAGACTTTATTTGGGGGGGGCTCCAAAATCACTGCAGATGGTGATTGCAGCCATGAAATTAAAAGATGCTTACTCCTTGGAAGAAAAGTTATGACCAACCTAGATAGTATATTCAAAAGCAGAGACATTACTTTGCCAACAAAAGTCTGTCTAGTCAAGGCTATGGTTTTTCCAGTAGTCATGTATGGATGTGAGAGTTGGACTGTGAAAAAGGCTGAGGGCCAAAGAATTGATGCTTTTGAACTGTGGTGTTGGAGAAGACTCTTGAGAGTCCCTTGGACTGCAAGGAGATCCAACCAGTCCATTCTGAAGGAGATCAGTCCTGGGTGTTCTTTGGAAGGAATGATGCTAAAGCTGAAACTCCAGTACTTTGGCCACCTCATGCGAAGAGTTGACTCATTGGAAAAGACTCTGATGTTGGGAGGGATTGGGGGCAGGAAGAGAAGGGGACGGCAGAGGATGAGATGGCTGGATGGCATGACCGACTCTATGGATGTGAATTTGAGTGAACTCCGGGAATTGGTGATGGACAGGGAGGCCTGGTGTGCTGCAATCCATGGGGTCACAAAGAGTCAGATACAACTGAGCAACTGAACTGAACTGAATGTTCTTTTCAATAAATGACAATGAATTCAAGAGAAAGTTAGGAAAGTGAACTTTCCTGGTAGTCCAGTGGTTAAGGCTTTCCCTCCAATGCAGGAGGCTTGAGGTTGATCTGTGGTCAAGGAACTAAGATCTCACATGCCACACTGTATGGTGAAAAAAAAAAGAAGTTAGAAAGGGAAGACTGGGGTTTGGGAAAGACTGTGTTAAGGAAGAGGTATTTGGGGTCATACCTTAAAGGACAGAAAAAATTTAAAACACAGAGATAACAGGAAAACATTTTTGGTAAAGAGACTCGAATATAAGCGCATATTTGCTAAGCAAATATAAGTTCAGGTTCCAGGTTATTTAGATCGACTATATAACTATACATATAGCAATAGTATAAGGTGTTGCAGAGAGGTTACAGGCCTTGAGAGCTTTATAAACACTGTATGGGGTTTGGGAATTGGGAATAATTAATAATACATTAATAGCCTTCAGAGAAGCCAGATGAGATTAAGCCATCTTAGTTTAAGGATGGACAATGACTAGCTGTGATTTCCAGAATAAGTCGTTACTTCCCAAAAATATGTTTCAAAATTTAGCTGGGTTTATTTGCAGGTAAACTTATGTTCAGCCCAGTTAAAAAATGATGTTTCACCTGTATAGGGTTTAAAAGAATCTTTGGTGCTCTGAAAACTGAGAAACATCCTGACGTTATCCTTCTCATCAGTTATTTAGCAACAATCTCAGCTGTTCTGGGATGCTTATTTCCAGAGCATTCTGGCCTATAATAGTAACCTTTCGCCCTCACTATGTAATATATTAAGGAAAGATAAATTGTAGGTCTAAGGGTTGTTTGGGAGCAGGATGTCCCAGTCTACCAGCACTGTTTACTAATTGGATTTAAGATTCGTACTTGGTGGTTTGGGGCAGCCAGGCAAGTTTGAGAATTAAGTGGACCTGAAATCTGGAAGTCGGTTTTGCTCCTCTTTCCCTGGCTCTCGAGAGCTTCCTCTCCTCCCCAGGTTGGGTGGGAGTGTACAGACAGAAGTCTCAGATGAGCACTCAGTTCATGGACACACTGCTTATCAACTTTGTTTTCTTGTGCCTCTTATTCTCGGGTTTCCCTGGTGACTCGGCAGTAAAGAATCCACCTGCAATGCAGGAGCCGCAGGAGACGTGGGTTCAATCCCTGGGTCAGGAAGATCCCATGGAGGAGGCCTTGGCAAACCACTCCAGTATTCTCGCCTGGAGAATCCTATAGACAGAGGAGCCTGGCTGGTTACAGTCTATAAGGTCATGAAGAACCGGACACGACTGAAGTGACTTAGCACCCACGCACATGCCAGAGTAACCTGGGTTCTGGTCTACAGGACAGACAAGTACAAAAGACTGAGGGTGGAAATGGAAAAGTGAGGTAAAAAATTAAGAAGAAGAAAACAGTAAGAATCAGCTGGCTGACCACCAAAAACTAGAAAGTAGGCAAGAAGAGAAATCTAGGAACAACAACAGATGTGCTGTGCTGCGCTCAGTTGCTCAGTCGTGTCTGACTCTTTGTGACCCCATGGATTGTAGCCCGCCAGGCTCCTCTGTCCACGGGGATTCTCCAGACAAGAATACTGGAGTGTGTTGCCATGCCCTCCACAAGGGGATCTTCCCAACCCAGGGCCTGAACCAGCTGTCCCACAAAGATGGCTTGAATGAAATTCTTGTTTGCAATTGGCGTTTGTTTTACCGCTCAAGTGGGAATGTTAAACTCCACATTTGATGGTAGAATGGTGACAAGGGTCTCCTCTCACACTGCTTTCCTTCGTCTGAGGACTACCTCAAGGGAGTCTGTTGGAGGCTGACACCATAGACTGTTCCTCCATCTTCCGGTGTATTCTCTGCACCATGTCATTGGACAGAACATCCAGAAAATCTCAGCCTTGCCCTTTCACAAGCTGCCATCAAGCAGGCAGGTGGATTTCTTGGCCCTCTGCCTCCTTCTGGCAAGTTCTTTAGAAATCTAGAAGAACCCTATAATTCCCATTCTTTTTAGAATTCAAATCAGACTGGCAACTATTTTATAGCAAAAATCTTAGGCAGCCTTAGCAAATAGGCCACTTTCTAGTTTTGAGTTATTTCTAGATGCTTTGGACATGATTCCAATGAGAATGGCATCCAACAAACAAGGCAATGCTTTTAGTTGCAGATTATTTTCTTAAAACTAGTGTGTTGATTAGATAAATTCAGGTAATGTTTGTGTAATGAGAAACACAATCTTGTTTTGCTCATATAAATAATTCCTGTAGGAATGACTCCTGAGTACGTGCTGTGTGCTATGCATCACGGAAGTCGACTCTCCATGAAAATTTAGAAATCTAGAAGAAAACCGTAACTTCTGCAACTTTTAATTGGAACTGTTTATTGTGGTTTTTTTTCAAGCCAAATATATGACCTGCATTCAGAGGCCAAAATTTTAGCTATTTCATCTACAAGAAGAAATCTGTTTTGTTTTGATATATTTCTAGGTACATGTTTTTAGTCATCTGAGCATAAGGGTGAACAGTGGCCACAAAGGAGCAATGTTTTAACATCATTGTTTTAACTATCATTTTATTTATTATTATTATTTTATTATATTAAAACATAATGTTTTAACTATTATTTTACCAAGCATGCAAGCTAAGTCACTTAAGTTGTCTTCAACTCTTTGCAGCCCTATGGACTGTAGCCCTCCAGGCTCTTCTGTCCATGGGATTCTCCAGGCAAAAATACTGGAGTGGATTGCCATGCCCTCCAGGAAGTGAACCTGGGTCTCTTATGTCTCCTGCATTGGCAAGCAGATTCTTTACTACTAGCACCACTTGGGAAGCCCATTATTTTTACCATACCTGCTCAGATTGTAGAGTTGTCCTCTTATAAGAATTGGGAAGCACGAAGGGGAAGGGATGACTCATATGAGTATTAAAGATGAGACTCCTCAGCAGTTCCCTTCATACCCCAGTACAATCTATTGGATTCTCGGGAAGGCATTCTTAGTCCTCCCTGGAGGCATTTCATAGTTATATGTGGTTAATCTCGGGCTTCCTTTTAGTTACAATGGCCTTCAGTTCCTACCATGTTTCTTGTAGGTGCCACTCTTATACCATGATCTTCCTCTCCTTTCTGAGAGAGTTTGTTAGGGCTTTATATTTTAGTTTCAGTTCAGTTCAGTTCAGTCGCTCAGTTGTGTCCAACTCTTTGTGACCCCGTGAATTGCAGCACGCCAGGCCTCCCTGTTCATCACCAACTTCCAGAGTTCACTCAGGCTCACATCGATCAAGTTGGTGATGCCATTCAGCCATCTCATCCTCTGTCGTCCCCTTCTCCTCCTCCCCCCAATCCCACCCAGCATCAGAGTCTTTTCCAAAGAGTCAACTTATATTTAAGTTTACTCATTAAAAAATAAATTAAAAAAAAACGGGCATGAGGGTATCTCTGGTGGCTCAGTGGTAAAGAATCTGCCTGCCAATGCAAAAGACAGGGGTTCCATCCCTGGTCTGGGAAGATCCCACATGCCACAGGGCAAGTAGGCCCAGCACAACAACTATTGAGCCTGCCCTCTAGAGTCTGGGGGCCACAACTACTGAAGTCTGCGCACCTAAAGCCAGTCCTCCGTGATAAGAGAACCCACCGCAACAAGTGCCCCATGCACTGCACGGAAGAGTAGCCCTTGCTAGTCCCAGCTAGAGGAAAGCTCTCACAGCAACGAAGACACAGCACAGCCTAAAAAAAAAAAAAAAGAATGGGCATGAACAATCATGGAGAAGCAAAGGAAGAATAAATCCAAAGAAACAGAGATATGATCTTGATTATAAATTTTAGTCAATAGAGAGCTATTTAAATAAATTACAATATCTCGTGCAACTAAATTACTAGATAGTCTTCAAAAATAAGAGTAACATTTTTTTAGGTTTTTTAAAAGTTTATTTATTTTTAATTGAAGGATAATTGCTTGACAATATTGTGCTGGTTTCCTCTCTAAATGCTAATAAAGAAAAATGTCCACCACAGTACACATCTCTATACTGTTAGTCCTAAAAGAAAACATATGTTGTGTCCAACACATGTGTCTTTATGATCAAGACAACAAAGCAGAAACTGGATTTGAAGAAATATTGGTAGCATTAAAAACAAAAAACAAATTAAAAACAGAAAATTGTTGAAAACATAAAGTCTCAAAAGCAGCCAAAGAAATAAGACTATCTTCAAAGGAGTAACAATTTGGTGTATGACTTCCCAACAGAGATAATAGAAAGTAAAAGATGAAGGAGTTACATCTTCAAAGTGCTGAAAGAAATAAATAGTAACCAAAGATTTATAGCCAGAAAAATCACCCTTCAAGAATTCAGATGCTAATATTAATAACCCATTAATAACTACTCAGAAGTAGTAAAAATGTAAACAAGCTAATAGGGAGAGAGGAGGCAAAATAAGAAAAGCTATTCAATACAAAAGGAGTCAAGAAAGGAAAGAAAATAGTATATAGGATAAGTGAAATAAATAGAAAAAAGTAGTGAGATAGAATAATAAAACTCAATGTGTATCCACACTTAGATTAAATGTAAATGATCTAAATGTTTTAATTTTTTTTTAATATATTTTTAGGATAGATTTAAAGATAGAAACTATACACTACTTATAACTAACACATGGAAAATATAAGGTTACGTGTGTCCTCTCCCCAGTGAGCACATCTTCCAATATTCATGCCCTTTTGTACTCTCCTCTCCTTGAATCTGGGATGAATATGTGGCTTGCTTTGCACTAATAAAATAAAAATGCTGCTTTGTGACTTCCAAGTCTAAGTCAAAATAAGCCTTGTATCATGTACTTAATTTCTTAGAAAATATGCCTTGGGGAAAGATAGTCACCATGCAAGAAGTACAAATATTCTAAAATTACCATGCTTTGAGAAATATAGGCTGAAAGGAATTGTACCCAAGTGATACAGCCAAAAAATCTCATCTGTACCTGGACATAATTCATATAATGAGATCCTGGACTTCAGGAAGGAGCTTAACGCCACAGTAGAATGAGACTTCAGGGACCTCGATGGATAGATTCATATGGAAGAGATGGAAACCATTGCAGGCCAGAGAGCAAATTGTGGTAACTAAGTTTTCAAAAATAGCCTTTAGTGAATCGTACTCCCCAGTATTTACACTCTTGTATAGTCTCATCCTCCTTGAATCTGAGTCAACCCTCTAACCCACTTTGAACAAACAGAATACAGCAGAGTGGTGCTTCATGACTTCCCTCAGTTCAGTTCAGTTCAGTTCAGTCACTCAGTTGTGTCCGACTCTTTGTGACCCCATGGACTGTAGCACTCCAGGCTTCCCTGTCCATCACCAACTCCCAGAACTTGCTCAAACTCATATCCATCGAATCTGTGATGCCATCCAACATCTCATCCTACATTGTCCCCTTCTCCTCCTGCCTTCAGTCTTTCCCAGAATCAGGGTCTTTTCCAATGAGTTAGTTCTTTGCATCAGGTGGCCAAAGTATTGGAGCTTCAGCTTCAGCATCAGCCCTTCTAATGAATATTCACAGTTGATTTCCTTTAGGATGGACTGGTTGGATCTCCTTGCAGTCCAAGGGACTCTCAAGAGTCTTCTCCAACACAACAGTTCAAAAGCATCAGTTCTTTGGCACTTAGCTTTCTTTATAGTACAACTCTCACATCCATACATGACTACTGGAAAAACCATAGCTTTGACTAGCTGGATCTTTGTCAATAATTTAATGTCTCTGACTTCCATAGCTAGGACATAAAACATCTGTAGCTTCTTCCTTAGTCTCTTGGATCATGCCCCCTGGAGGAAGCCAGTTACCTAGAAAGAAATCCAACTACTCTGAGCTTGACGTGCTGTGAGAAATCCTGAGCTAGCCACATATGAAGGTCCTGTGAAGAAAGGGTGATGATTGATCATCCCTCAGCTACTTCAATCATTCCAGCTGAGATGCCAAATAAGTGAGAAAAGAAGATATTTTGGCCATCCAGTCAAATCAAGTCCATACACGATTCCAGCATCAGCTGCCATATGACTGAAACTACATGAGGGACCCCCTTCCAAATGAGAATTACTGAGCTGAGGCGTATGAACCCACAGAACCATGAAAGATAATAATACATTGTTGTTTTAAGCCACTAAGGTTTGGGTGTCATCAACAGATAACTGAAACAGGACTAAAGAGGTCAAAATAAAGGAAAGTAACATAAATATACTACACAAACACAAAAGAAGAGCAATAACTGTATTAACACCAGACAAAGTAGATAAAATGTGAAAACCTTTACTATAGATTAACAGGAAACTTTTGCAATGATAAAAGATTTAATCCACTGGAAGATGAAAAATTTAAATATGTGGACATCTGATAACACATCCTTGAAGTACATAAAGTTAAAATGGAACTCTAAGGAGAAATAGATAAATCCACAACTACTCTGGGCAATTTTAACTACCTCTCTCATTAACACATAGATTAGGCAGAGGAAAACTATCACAAAGGATAGAAGATTTGGGAGTTCCCTGGTGGCACAGAGAATAAGAATCTGCCTACCAATGAAAGGGACAGGGGTTCTATTCCTAGTCTAGGAAGATTCCACATGCTGTGGAGCAACTAAGCCCACGACCCACAATTACTAAGTTCACACACCTAGAGCCTGTGCTCATCAACAAGAGAAGCCACTGCAATGGGAAGCCTGAGCACAACTACAAAGCGGCTCCCACTCACCAGAACGTGAGAAAGCCCACCCAAAAGCACTGAAGATCCAGCACAGGCAAAAATAAAATAACGAATAAAACATAGAAGATTTGAACAACAATATTAACTTGACATACAATATTAATTTGATATACTAGACATATATAAAACTGCATTCAACAACTATAGAATATGTATTACTTTCTACTGTGCATAAAACATTTGCAAAAAATTGATTGTAAGCTGGGCCCCAAATAAATATCAAAAAATTTCAAAAGATTAATATATAATACATCTAATACCACAGTGCACTTAAGCAATAAACTGACAAGAGAAAAATATCTAAAGATCACCATATCTTTATAAATTAAGAATGTATGTAAATAAAATCATAATAGAAAATATCTGAACTTACTAATCATTAAGATATTGTACTTTGAAACTTGTAAGATTCAGTTAAGCCATGCTTTAAGGAATATTTATATCTTTAGACACATATAAGAAAGAAAAAAGGCTGAAAATCAATGATCTGAGAATTCATTTCAAGAATTAGAAAAACAGCTGAAATTTAAATCTTAAAAAAAGGTAGAACAGGGGAAACAATTAGGAGAAAAGAAAAAAATTAATGAAATAAATTTAAAATGTACAATAATGAATCAAGGCCAAAAGTTCAGTTCAGTTCAGTCCAGTCACTCAGTCGTGTCCGACTCTTTGTGACCCCATGAATTGCAGCATGCCAGGCCTCCCTGTTCATCACCATCTCCCGAAGTTTACTCAGACTCACGTCCATAGAGTCCGTGATGCCATCCAGCCATGTCATCCTCAGTCGTCCCCTTCTCCTCCTGCCCCCAATCCCTCCCAGCATCAGAGTCTTTTCCAACGAGTCAACTCTTCGCATGAGGTGGCCAAAGTACTGGAGTTTCAGCTTTAGCATCATTCCTTCCAAAGAAATCCCAGGTTGATCTCCTTCAGAATGGACTGGTTGGATCTCCTTGCAGTCCAAGGGACTCTCAAGAGTCTTCTCCAACACCACAGTTGAAAAGCATCAATTCTTTGGTGCTCAGCTTTCTTCATAGTCCGACTCTCACATCCATACATAACTACTGGAAAAATCATAGCCTTGACTAGATGGACCTTAGTCGGCAAAGTAATGTCTCTGCTTTTGAATATGCTATCTAGGTTGGTCATAACTTTCCTTACAAGGAGTAAGTGTCTTTTAATTTCATGGCTGCAATCACCATCTGCAGTGATGTTAGAGCCCCTCCCAAAAAAAGTCTGACACTATTTCCACTATTTGCCATGAAGTGATGGGACCAGATGCCATGATCTTAGTTTTCTGAATGTTGAGCTTTAAGCCAACTTTTTCACTCTCTACTTTCACTTTCATCAAGAGGCTTTTTAGTTCCTCTTCACTTTCTGCCATAAGGGTGGTGTCATCTGCATATCTGACGTTATTAATATTTCTCCCGGCAATCTTGATTGTGCTTGTGCTCCCAGCTTGTGCTTCTTCCAGCCCAGCGGTTCTTATGATGTACTCTGCATAGAAGTTAAATAAGCAGGGTGACAATATACAGCCTTGACATACCTCTTTCCTCATTTGGAACCAGTCTGTTTTTCCATGTCCAGTTCTAACTGTTGCTTCCTGACCTGCATACAGATTTCTCAAGAGGCAGGTCAGGTGGTCTGGTATTCCCATCTCTTTCAGAATTTTCCACAGTTGATTGTGATCCACACAGTCAAAGGCTTTGGCATAGTCAATAAAGCAGAAATAGATGTTTTTCTGGAACTCTCTTGCTTTTTCCATGATCCAGCAGATGTTGACAATTTGATCTCTGGTACCTCTGCTTTTTCTAAAACCAGCTGGAACATCTGAAAGTTCACGGAAGCCAGCAATATGTAAACAACTGTATATTGACATGTGAAAGAATACAGTTGGAACCCTCCCTCACACCATGTACAAAAACATTAAAATGGATCATAGATCTAAATGTAACAGTTAAAACAGTAAAATTGTTAGAAAAAAAATAGGAGTAAATCTTTGTAACTTTGGATGATATAATGGTTTCTTATACATAGTACCAAAACCCCAAGTGATTAAAGAAAATATAGACAAATGAAACTTCATAATTAAAAAGGTTTATGTTTCAAAGTACACTGTCAAGAAAGTGAAAAAACAATTAACATATGAGAAGAGAATATTTACAAATCATATATCTGATAAGAGCTTTCTACCTAGAGTATTTAACAAAATCTTACAACTCCATATTAAAAAAAATAATGGAAAATGGTCTGAATAAACATTTTTACAAAGAAGATATAAAAATAGCCAATAACTATATGAAAAGATGCTTGACATCACCTGTTATTTGAGAAATATAAAACAAAACCACAATAAGATATTACTTCATACCCACTCACTAAAGCAAAAAAACAGTTTTTTGGCTAAAGCAAAAAAACATAGACAGCTAGTTTGGTGAGGATGTGGAGGAATTGGGACTGTTAAACATGCTGGTGAAATTATAAAATTATGCATTCACTCTGGAAAACTATTTGACAGTACTTCAGAGTATTAAACATAGAGTTACCATATGACCCAGGCATTCCACTCCTAGATATGTACACAATAAACTGAAAAAAATTTATACACAAATCTTGTATACAAATGTTCATAGTAGTGTAATAGACAAAATGTAGAAAACAAAACCAAATATCTGTCAACTGGTGAATGGAAAAACAAAATGTGAAGTATCTATACAATGGAGTACAGATCTTTCTCCACTTAAAAATGGGGTTACATTTCGATAAACCCATTGTAAGTTAAAAATGCATTTAGGGCAACTAGCGTAGCCTGGCCTACATTACATGTGCTCAAAATGCACTAGCCTAAAGTTGGATAAAATCATCTAACACAAGCTTATTTTATAATAAAGCATTAAACATCATGTGTGATTTATTTGACCCCATACTGAAAGTCAAAACCAGAATGGTTGCATGGGTACAGAATGATTGTAAGTATATTAGTTGTTTACCCGGTGATTGTGTGGCTATAGCTTGCTGCCACTGCCCAGCACCATGAAGGAATATCTTAACCTACTGTGTATCACTAGCCTGGAGAAAAGATTAAAAATCAAAATATGAAGTATGGTTCCTACTGAATACATATCATTTTGTGCCACTATAAAGGTGAAAAATCGTTAAGTCAAACCAGTATAAATTGACCATCTGTATTATTTGGCAGTAAAAAACATCAATGAAGTACTGATACATGCCACAACATGAAAAAACCTTAAAAACAGTATGTTAAGTGAGAGAACCCAGCATGATTCCATTTAAATGAAATGTCTAGAATAAGCATATTCATAAGGATGCAAAGTAGATTAGTGATTGCTTAGGGCTTAGGTAGGAAGAAATGGAGTCTCTGTTAATGGGTGCATTAGCAGGGACTAATTTGGAGTAATGGAAATATTCTGAATTAGATATCAGTGATGGTTGCACAATTCTGTGAATATACTAAAACCCACTGAATTCTACATTTTTCAATTTTGTGGTGTGTGAATTTTACAGTATCTGAATTCTGTCTCAATAAAGCTGTTATCAAAAATGCAATGCTTAAAGACTAAAAGTTTAAAAGAAGAAGTCATATATAACCATATATATGGTTAGAAGTCATATATAACTAATACTAATAATAAAAACAGCAGCACTGTCTTATATCCCCAAATATTAAAAATACAGTAAAACAAGATGACATGAAAAACTTCATAATAATAATTGAAATTTTTGGTGAAATGAATCAACTCCTAGGGGGAAAAATATCTTACCCAGAATAATATGAGAAAATCCTATAGCTCTTTAAAAATTTAGGCTATAACTTAAATCCTTCCTAGAAACAGATCTTTTGCAGGTAAAGTTAAATTACTATATAAGAAAACTGTTGCCATATTTACACATACTTTTTCTAGAAAATACTTTTCAATATATTTGGGGCCTATATGTTCTTGATATCAAAACTTAGAAAAGACATTGTAAGAAAGAGAAATCATAAATGTACATGCACAAACTTGAAAAGAACAAATCAAGCAATATGCAAAATTGATAACATCAAAATTTAATGGCTAATGTTGCTAAAGCAAAATTCTTTAAATAAACCAACTATCATTAATAAGGAAAATAATAATATATAATTACTACAATGGATACAAAGAAAGCAATGTATTTACTTCAACATTTATAAGAAGTATCCTCTTAGTAAATGGAGAATGAAAGTGAAAGTGGCTCAGTCATGTCTGACTCTCTGCGACCCCATGGATCCATGGAATTCTCCAGGCCAGAATACTGGAGTGGGTAGCTTTTCCCTTCTCCAAGGGATCTTCCCAATCCAGAGTCAAACCCAGGTCTCTCTCATTGCAGGTGGATTCTTTACCAGCTGAGCCACAAGGGAAGCCCGAGAATATTGGAGTGGGTAGCCTATCCCTTCTGCAGGGGATTTTTCTCACCCAGAAATCAAACCAGGGCCTCCTGCATTGCAGGCCAGTTCTTTACCAACTGAGCTATGAGGGAAGACCCAGTAAATGGAAAATAGAAGGGAGTTTTCTTAATGTAATAAAGTATATCCAAAAAAGTTATCTAGTGTCATCTAGCCAGGATCTAATGTTAGTCGCCCAGTTGTGTCTGACTCTTTGCAACCCCATGGACTGTAGCCCACCAGGCTCCTCCATCCTTGGAATTCTCTAGGCAATAATACTGGAGTAGGTTACAGCAGATATCTTATTTAATGATGAAATCCCAAATGCTTTCCCTCTGAGATTAGTAACAAGAAAATAATTCCTGTTCTCATCACTTCTAATGAACATTCTACTTAGGTCTTAGACAATGCAGTGAGGCAAAAATAAATAAAGGAAATTTATTATTTATTGGTTGCAGATAATATGATGTGTATTTAGAACACTCAAATAAGCTACAGATATATTATTGAATTGTGAGTGTAGCAAAGTTACTAAATACACAGTGGAGGTGGTGGTTTAGTCACTGAGTCGTGTCTGACTCTTGCAACACATGGACGGTAGCCCTCCAGGCTCCTCTCTCCATGGGACTTCCCAGGCAAGAAACTAGAATGGGTTGACGTTTCCTACTCCAGGGGACCTTCCAGACCCAGAGATTGAACCCACCTCGCCTGCATTGCAGGTAGATTCTTTACCAGTGAGCCACTAGGTAAACCCTAAATACATGATCAATATGGAAAACATAATTATATTTATATATACCAACAATAAACACTAAGATAAATGAATTTTAATAACTTAAATTTATACAATCATCAAAAAATTTTAAACTAGAAACAAATTTATAAAAACCTGTGAAAGAACACGATCCATAAAACTAAAGCATTTCTAAAGACACCAAAATGGAAATAGGAGACCCCAGCCTCTGTCTCCCATCTTTGATCAGCAGTTAGTTATCCACAAACAAACAAACAAACAAAAAAACACATCTGGGAGAACTCTAGAGTCCACCTGAGAAATTTTAGCAACACAGTAGAACAGAGAAACCTGAGAATAACCATTCAAGAAGAGAATAAAAAAACAGTTTCATTTTGCCTACATCATCCTGTCCCCCTAGAAAGCATGTTGTAGTGCTAAGGGGTAACTTTACCAACTTTTCTTTCTCACCAAGAAAGAAGAGCAACATGAGTGACCAGCTTCTCCAGCCTTAGACAGCAGCAAATGAATTTCCACCTTAGTTTTACCCCCACCCAAACCAGCAAACTTGAGCAGTCTGTTCCTAGACTGCTAGGAACAGGGGAAAAAAGCAGGGGCTACCAGTAGCAGTCATGGAGCAGAAGCTATTACAGTTCACAGTGGTTTGCTGCACAAACCCAACAGCCTTAGCCACTGAAGAAGTAACCAATGGTCAGCAGAACTGCTGCAGACTCCCTGCAGATATACCAGCTTTGGTCCCCAAAGTATTTATGTTTGGTAAGTCAGCTGCCTAACTCTCAGCCCACTCTCTAACCCTAGTACCTGCTGACTCCTGGGAACCACTGGTAGCCATCTCAGACCTCTGCAACTGCATCAGTGCAAGACAGTAGCCTGGACATGAGTGACTCTCACTGTCATAGTGCAGATTTGCGCTTGCACATCACGGACCCAACACCCGTCACCAGCCTCCACTGCAGTGCACAGGCTAGGGGCAGGGGATAGAGGGTGGAATTTGCACAGCCTTGAAAGAGCACACTGACAGACACACTATGTGTGTGTCTGCAATTCGCCTCCACCACTGCATGGATACCTGTAACTGGTCCCAACAGCCAAGCGTGTGCATGCCACCATCTCTGGCCACTACCACTGCCTGCCATGGTCCCAAGTGCTGCACCTGGACATGCCACTGAGGACCTACCAGCCCTTATAGCCACAATGTCTGTCAAAGGCCACTCAGTCGTCAGTGCTATGGAACTCTGTGACCTGAGCTAGGAGAGACATCATGTACCCCTGGGTGCAATACCACCCATACCCCTGCCCTTGGCACCCTGCACCTCTAGATCCTGGGTCACAAAACACTCCTGGGTGCCCCAACCCACAGATAAAAGTCTTCTGTTAACAAAATTATTCTGTAAAACCTACAGGAGGTGACTGTTTCTTCAAATGCATAGACAACTATGTGAGGTTATAGGGAATCACAAAGAATTAGGACATATTTCCATTAAAGGAATTTAGTAAACCTTCAGTTGTTCTAAATAAATGGAGATTCAGGAATTTCCCAACAAAGAATTCAAAGTAGTTGTTCTAAATATTCTCACAGAGCTACAAGAGCACACAGATAAAATTCTCAACAAAATATTAGAAAACTGAAATCAGTAGCACATTAAAAGGGTCACACACCATGATGAGAATAAAAATCTTGCAATGCAAAGATGTTTCCATGTATATAAGTCAGTTGACGTGGTACATCACATTAAATAGAATGAAAAATAAAAATCATATGATCACCTCAACAGATAAAGAAAAAGCATTTGACAAAAAAATAACTTCCTTTCATGATAAAAAACATTCAATAAATTGGAACAAGCTTCAGCTTAATAAAGGTCATATACAACAAATCCAGAGTCAACATCATCCTCAACAGTGAAATGTTGAGAGTTTTTCTTCTAAAATCAAGAATAAGACAAGGGTGCCCACACTTGTTATTTTTACTCAACATAGTAATGGAAGTTCTAGATAGTGCAATTAAGCAAGACAAAAAAAATAGAAGACATCAGAAAAGAAGATATTAAATTGTTATTATTTGTGGATGATATGATTTTATATGTAGAAAATCCTAAAGATGCCACAAAAAACTATTGGAACGAATCAATGAATTCAGTAAAGTTGCAGGATATAAAATCAATATATAGAAATCATTTGTGTTTCTACATAAAAGTAATAAAATATTTGAAAAATAAAGAAAACTCTCCCATTCTCTCTCTTTTTCTCTCTCTCTCTCTCTCTCTCTCACACACACACACACACACACAACATTAGGAATAAATTTACCCAGAGAGATGACAGATTTGTGCAATGAAAACTATAAGATCTTGACAAAAGAATTGAAGAAAATACAAACATGTGAACAGATATCCCATGTTCTTGGATCAGAAAAATTAATATTGTTAAATGTCTATACTACCCAAAGCCAGCTAAGAGTCAGTATAGTCCTATCAATATTCCAAAGGTATTTTTTACAGAGATTAAAAAAAAATCCTAAAATTTATATGGAATCAAAAAAGACCCCAAAGTAATTCTAGAAAGAATAACAAAGCTGGAGGCATCACACTTGATTTCCCACTATATTACAAAACTGTTGTAATCAAAAAAGAATAATATATTTACAAAAGTAGACACATAGGCCTATGGAATAGAACTGAGAGCCCTGAAACAAACCCAAGCATACAAAGTCAACTATAATTGGACAGAGAACCATGAATATTCAAGTGAGGAAAGGACAGTCTCTTCAATTAATGGTGTCAGCCAACTGGATAACCACCTGCAGAAAAATAAAACTGGACCCTTATATTACACTACTTGAAAAAAAAGGATTAAAGACTTAAACATAAAAACTGAACCATAAAATTCTTAAAATGAATCATGGGGGAAATTTTCATGTTGGTGTTGGCAACAATTTTTTTGGATATGATAACATTAAAAAAAAGCAACAAAAGCAAAAATGAACTAGTGGGACTCCATCAAACTAAAGTCTTCTTCAAAGCAAAATAAAAGATGAGCAAAATGAAAAGGCAACCTACAGAATTGGAGAAAATATAAAAATACCTATTTAATAGATATCTATACAATAAGCAGTTACTATCCAAAATATACAGGGTTTTTCCAGGTGGTTTGGTGACAAAGAATCTGACTGCCAATGTAGGAGATGCAGGATACCTGGATTCTATCCCTGAGTCAGGAAGATCCCCTGAAGGAGGAAGGGGCAACCCCTTTAGTATTTTTGCCTGGGAAATCCCCTGGACAGAGGAACCTGGTGAGCTGCAGTCCGTGGGGTTGTAAAGAGTCAGATATAGCTAAGCGACTGTGTATTCACGCACAAATCCAAAATACATAAAGAACTTATATAAATCAATATTATACAAAATTCAATTAAAACGTGGGCATTGGGACATTTTCCCAAATAAAGCATCAAATGACCAATAGGTACATGAAAAAATGCTTGACATCACTGGTCATCAGGGAAACAAAAACCAAAGTAATAGTGAGCTATACCACCTCACACCTATGGAATGACTAACATCAAAAAGAGAGAGAGAGAGAAATGCGGGTGAAGATGTGAAGAAAAAAGAACCATTTGTACACTGTTAATGAAAATGTAAATTAGTAGAGCCACTGTGCAAAACAGTATGAAGTTTCCTCAAGAAATTAATAATAGCATTACCACATGTCCAGCAATCCATTTCTGGATATATATCCAAATGAAATGAAATCAGAATCTCTAAGAGATTTGCACTCTCATGTTCATTGCAGCATTACTCACAATTACCAAGATATGGACACAACCTAAGTATCCATCAATGGATGAACAGATAAAGAAGATGTGGTATATACATATACAATAAATATTAGTCAGCCATCAGAAAGAAGGAAATTCTTTCAACAACATGGATGGAGGTTGAGGGTATTATACTAAGTGAAATAAGTCAAGCTGAGAAAGACAAATACTGTATGTGGCATATTTATATGTGGAATCTAAACAACTGAAATCATAGAAACAGGCAGTAGAGTGATGGTTACCCAGGGTAGGAGATGAGGGCAATGGGAAAATGTTGGTCAAAGGGTACAAGACTCAAAAAACTGGAAATAGAACTGCCAAATGACCCAGCAATCCCACTGCTGGGCATACACACCAAGGAAACCAGAATTGAAAGAGATATGTGTACCCCAAAGTTCATCACAGCACTGTTTACAATAGCTAAGACATGGAAGCAACCTAGATGTCCATAAGCAGATGAATAGATAAGAAAGCTGTGGTACATATACACAATGGAATATTACTTAGCCATTAAAAAGAATGTGTTTGAATCAGTTCTAATGAGGTAGATGAAACCGGAGCCTCTTATACAGAATGAAGTAAGTCAGAAAGAAAAACACCAATACAGTGTATAAACACATATATATGGAATTTAGACAGATGGTAATGATGATCCTATATGCAAGACAGCAAAAGAGACATAGATGTAAAGAACAGACTTTTGGACTCTGTAGGAGAAGGCAAGGGTGGGATGATTTGAGAGAATGGCACTGAAACATGTATATTACCATATGTGAAATAGATCATCAGTCCAGGTTCAATGCATGAGACAGGGTGCTCAGGGCTGGTGCACTGGGATGACCCNTTCAATAAATTGGAACAAGCTTCAGCTTAATAAAGGTCATATACAACAAATCCAGAGTCAACATCATCCTCAACAGTGAAATGTTGAGAGTTTTTCTTCTAAAATCAAGAATAAGACAAGGGTGCCCACACTTGTTATTTTTACTCAACATAGTAATGGAAGTTCTAGATAGTGCAATTAAGCAAGACAAAAAAAATAGAAGACATCAGAAAAGAAGATATTAAATTGTTATTATTTGTGGATGATATGATTTTATATGTAGAAAATCCTAAAGATGCCACAAAAAACTATTGGAACGAATCAATGAATTCAGTAAAGTTGCAGGATATAAAATCAATATATAGAAATCATTTGTGTTTCTACATAAAAGTAATAAAATATTTGAAAAATAAAGAAAACTCTCCCATTCTCTCTCTTTTTCTCTCTCTCTCTCTCTCTCTCTCACACACACACACACACACACAACATTAGGAATAAATTTACCCAGAGAGATGACAGATTTGTGCAATGAAAACTATAAGATCTTGACAAAAGAATTGAAGAAAATACAAACATGTGAACAGATATCCCATGTTCTTGGATCAGAAAAATTAATATTGTTAAATGTCTATACTACCCAAAGCCAGCTAAGAGTCAGTATAGTCCTATCAATATTCCAAAGGTATTTTTTACAGAGATTAAAAAAAAATCCTAAAATTTATATGGAATCAAAAAAGACCCCAAAGTAATTCTAGAAAGAATAACAAAGCTGGAGGCATCACACTTGATTTCCCACTATATTACAAAACTGTTGTAATCAAAAAAGAATAATATATTTACAAAAGTAGACACATAGGCCTATGGAATAGAACTGAGAGCCCTGAAACAAACCCAAGCATACAAAGTCAACTATAATTGGACAGAGAACCATGAATATTCAAGTGAGGAAAGGACAGTCTCTTCAATTAATGGTGTCAGCCAACTGGATAACCACCTGCAGAAAAATAAAACTGGACCCTTATATTACACTACTTGAAAAAAAAGGATTAAAGACTTAAACATAAAAACTGAACCATAAAATTCTTAAAATGAATCATGGGGGAAANGATAACCACCTGCAGAAAAATAAAACTGGACCCTTATATTACACTACTTGAAAAAAAAGGATTAAAGACTTAAACATAAAAACTGAACCATAAAATTCTTAAAATGAATCATGGGGGAAATTTTCATGTTGGTGTTGGCAACAATTTTTTTGGATATGATAACATTAAAAAAAAGCAACAAAAGCAAAAATGAACTAGTGGGACTCCATCAAACTAAAGTCTTCTTCAAAGCAAAATAAAAGATGAGCAAAATGAAAAGGCAACCTACAGAATTGGAGAAAATATAAAAATACCTATTTAATAGATATCTATACAATAAGCAGTTACTATCCAAAATATACAGGGTTTTTCCAGGTGGTTTGGTGACAAAGAATCTGACTGCCAATGTAGGAGATGCAGGATACCTGGATTCTATCCCTGAGTCAGGAAGATCCCCTGAAGGAGGAAGGGGCAACCCCTTTAGTATTTTTGCCTGGGAAATCCCCTGGACAGAGGAACCTGGTGAGCTGCAGTCCGTGGGGTTGTAAAGAGTCAGATATAGCTAAGCGACTGTGTATTCACGCACAAATCCAAAATACATAAAGAACTTATATAAATCAATATTATACAAAATTCAATTAAAACGTGGGCATTGGGACATTTTCCCAAATAAAGCATCAAATGACCAATAGGTACATGAAAAAATGCTTGACATCACTGGTCATCAGGGAAACAAAAACCAAAGTAATAGTGAGCTATACCACCTCACACCTATGGAATGACTAACATCAAAAAGAGAGAGAGAGAGAAATGCGGGTGAAGATGTGAAGAAAAAAGAACCATTTGTACACTGTTAATGAAAATGTAAATTAGTAGAGCCACTGTGCAAAACAGTATGAAGTTTCCTCAAGAAATTAATAATAGCATTACCACATGTCCAGCAATCCATTTCTGGATATATATCCAAATGAAATGAAATCAGAATCTCTAAGAGATTTGCACTCTCATGTTCATTGCAGCATTACTCACAATTACCAAGATATGGACACAACCTAAGTATCCATCAATGGATGAACAGATAAAGAAGATGTGGTATATACATATACAATAAATATTAGTCAGCCATCAGAAAGAAGGAAATTCTTTCAACAACATGGATGGAGGTTGAGGGTATTATACTAAGTGAAATAAGTCAAGCTGAGAAAGACAAATACTGTATGTGGCATATTTATATGTGGAATCTAAACAACTGAAATCATAGAAACAGGCAGTAGAGTGATGGTTACCCAGGGTAGGAGATGAGGGCAATGGGAAAATGTTGGTCAAAGGGTACAAGACTCAAAAAACTGGAAATAGAACTGCCAAATGACCCAGCAATCCCACTGCTGGGCATACACACCAAGGAAACCAGAATTGAAAGAGATATGTGTACCCCAAAGTTCATCACAGCACTGTTTACAATAGCTAAGACATGGAAGCAACCTAGATGTCCATAAGCAGATGAATAGATAAGAAAGCTGTGGTACATATACACAATGGAATATTACTTAGCCATTAAAAAGAATGTGTTTGAATCAGTTCTAATGAGGTAGATGAAACCGGAGCCTCTTATACAGAATGAAGTAAGTCAGAAAGAAAAACACCAATACAGTGTATAAACACATATATATGGAATTTAGACAGATGGTAATGATGATCCTATATGCAAGACAGCAAAAGAGACATAGATGTAAAGAACAGACTTTTGGACTCTGTAGGAGAAGGCAAGGGTGGGATGATTTGAGAGAATGGCACTGAAACATGTATATTACCATATGTGAAATAGATCATCAGTCCAGGTTCAATGCATGAGACAGGGTGCTCAGGGCTGGTGCACTGGGATGACCCTGAGGGATGGGATGGGGAGAGAAGTGGGAGGGGAGTTCAAGATGGGGAACACATGTACACCCATGGCTGATTCATGTCAGTGTACCGGAAACCACTACAATATTGTAAAGTAATCAGCCTCCAGTTAAAATAAATAAAATTTTAAAAGGGGGTACAAGACTCCAGTGATAAGATGAATAAATTCTGGAGATTTCATGTACAATATGGTGATTATAGTCAGTACATACTTGAAATTTGCTGAGAGTAGATTTTATATATTCTTACCACACACACACACAAAAGAAATGGTAATTATGTGATATGATGGATGTGCTAGCTAATGCAATAGTGATAATCATTTTGGAATGTGCAAATATCAAATCAGCATGTTATACACTTTAAAATTACACAACGTTATATGCCAACTATATATCAATAAAGCTGGAGAAATAAAATAATTCTAAAACATTTCTAAAAGATATTAAATGAGATCTAAATCAATGAAAAGATAGTCCCTGTTTATAGACTTGAAGACACAAAACTGGAGATATTAACTGTCCCCAAACTGATTTACAGATTCAAACAAATATCAATAAAAACCCTAACCAATAGTTGTTGTTGGCAAATAATCAAGTCATTTCTACAACTTACATGAAAATGCAAAGTCCAAATGCACTTCAAAAAGAAGCAGGTTGTAGGATTTGCTCTGCTAGATATCATGACTTTATAAATCTGCTATAATTAGGATAGTTTAGATACTAGGGCAGGGATAGAAAATTAGACCAAAGGAGCAAGAAATGGACCCCTATATGTAGACACACACACACATATATATATTTTACATACTTGTTTCATGACAAAAGTAGTACTGCAGAACAATGCGGACTTGACAGCTTTCAAAAACTGCGCTTCAATAACTGCAATGTCTATGGGAAAAATAATTCTGACCTCTACCTGATGCCACATAAAAATTAATTATAGGTGAATTGCAGACCTCATGTGAACGCAAAACAATGGAAATTCTAGAAGAGAATATAAGAACAGTTAGTGTCTGTGGAGTAGAAAAGATGTCTTCAGCAGGCACAAATAGTATAATATGTTTTCACATATAATATTGTTACTAAAGAAGAAATTCATTAGATTGAATTACATTAAAACTAAGGACTTATATTCATCAAATAAATATTAAGAAACTGGAAAAGAAAGGTACAGTGTGGAAGAAAGTATTACATCATATATAAGTGACAAAGGACTTGCATCCTGAATTTATAAGGACCTTCTACAAATTCAACAATAAAAAGACAGAGAGACTTGAGGAGGTACTATATATTGGAGTAATTTTTAAATGAAATTAAAGGGACAGTGGAAAGAATTAATTATTTCTCAGACTGTTTAACATGAAACACTTGGTTATAAACTTTCTCTGTAATATTGAACATGCTCCACTGAAAACTGTGATTGATGCTAGTAATACACAGCCCTCCTTTTGTTCCCCCACTGTCTGATTGATGGACCACACATCATTTGAGGGATAAAAGGACGCTATTGAGACTCGTCACAGAGGGAGTTTGCAATGCAAGTGAAAACCAACTTAAATTTAGACAGTGCTTTTAACTCAAAAATTACACAGACAAGAATACATTAAAGAACCTTTTAAAGAGGCTGATAAAATATGTTCATCTTTAAGCTTTATAACCAAATATTTTTAATGGTCCCAGTACACTTTTGCTAACATTAAAATAAAAACTCAAAAACTATCCCTGATTATTTTTCCTAAATGGATTTGAAGCAAATGAATGGGGAAAATGTATTTACTTATTATGCAACACATTTGTTCTTAATGCAGCCTCTTACATATTTAGGCAATTTAATGGAGTTTAAATTTCTCTCATGATTAGTCTGGGGCCCTGCCTATCCCTTGAAATAGAGAGACACACTGACATCTGTGTTCTCAAGAGGGACCTTAAATAATGAATAGGAATCTCTACACATCAATTCAGCTGGAGTAAACTATATCAAGATAAGTACAAAGAAAGAAATTTTAAATATGTTTAATTAGAAAAACTCTAACTCATTAAGTACTGTGTTTCTTTGGAAGTTGAAATAACTATAATAATATTGGATACTCTAGGATATGAACGTGGGCTTCCCTTCTGACTCAGCTGGTAAAGAATCCACCTGCAATGCAGGAGACCTGGGTTTGATCCCTGAGTTGGGAAGATCCTCTGGAGAAGGGAAAGGCTATCCACTCCAGTATTCTGGGCTGGAGAATTCCATGGACTGTACAGTCCATGGGGTTGCAAAAAGTTGGACACAACTAAGCAAATTTCACTTCATTTAGGATACAAACTTACAACTGCTCCTGAGACATCCTTCACTCAAGTGCAAATATATGTATGTTTCAATGTTAGAGATGATTATGCCACACATTTGATTAAAATGAGAAATATCTTCCTCATACTAGTAAAAAGCAAAAGAGAAATTCTACCACCTGAATACATAAGAGAAGAGCCAGTCTTTGACATAAGGAAAACATGTATTGAGCTGATACCACACCAAGCACTATACATGCTCTAATCATTAAATTTGATTTTCGCAACTCTACACAAGAGATAATATTAACTCTTGTAATAGATGAGGTTTATGGAGCTGAAGGGAGTTGACCAAGATCACGAAGATATGGAACAGTCTGGATTCCAATCCAGTCCTGTGGTTTCAGTCCTGTGATCTTCCTAGAGGACCATGGAGCATGATTCCCATTTCGCACAGTCCAGTCCAGCTGAGGTTCTGAGCCCCTTCAGTGTGAGGGATATGATAGTGACTGAAAGAAGCTGGATAGATTAATTGCATTGATGGCCCCAGTTCTTTGCCTCCTCTGTTTTAATGCCACTTTGCCAGACGAGGCTACACTTCTCACGGTTTTGCCATGTCACTTGCTTTGGCTCATGAGCCGTAGGCAGATCTGATGCAGGTGTAACCCTGAAAAAGTGCTTCTGTCTTAGGCTGTGGCTGCTGGTGTGAGGACGTGCCTGGGCTCACCTCAGAAGCAGGGGCACCTAGGCTCTCATTGCCTCAGCCAGCAGTCAGCTGATCACCTGCCCGCTCAGAGCAACCGCTGACCCTGCAGAATTGTCCAGATGTGCAGTCTCTGACCTGTAGACTCGTGAGTGAGGGAAATGACCGTTGCTTTCAGCCACTGTGAGTTTTTGGGTGGTTTGTTTTCCTGGCAATAGTTAACTGACACAGACACCATCTCACAATGAGAAGAAAGGAACACTAATTCTGGGGGAAATATATGATTGGTGAGGATACAGAGGCCTTCAGAACACAAAATGAATCCCTAACCACAACTGCAACAAATCAGAAAATGTCAACCTCTAAACTGAAAGCAAGTTAAAACAATGAAAGTTCATGAGAAATATCTATAAACTATACCATTTCCCCACTCTCTAATGCTTCAGGTGACAAGGAGGGTGTAAGGACCAGTCCCCACTTGTCACTAAAAATGAGCCCCCTTGGATGAGATACCCACCCCATCCTGAGAGACTGACATTATCCCTTGCACAAATTTTTATATCATTTTAAACCATAATTATATACAGAATTATCAGTTCAGTTCAGTTGCTCAGTCATGTCCGACTCTTTGCGATCCCATGAATCGCAGCACGCCAGGCCTCCCTGTCTCTCACCAACTCCCAGAGTTCACTCAGACTCATGTCCATCGAGTCAGTGATGCCATCCAGCCATCTCATCCTTGGTCGTCCCCCTCTCTTCCTGCCCCCAATCCCTCCCAGCATCAGAGTCTTTTCCAATGAGTCAACCCTTTGCATGAGGTGGCCAAAGTACTGGAGTTTCAGCTTTAGCATCATTCTTTCCAAAGAAATCCCAGGGCTGATCTCCTTCAGAATAGACTGGTTGGATCTCCTTGCAGTCCAAGGGACTCTCAAGAGTCTTCTCCAATACCACAGTTCGGACCTTGCTTCTATCACCAGTCACATCCACAGCTGGGTATTGTTTTCGCTTTGGCTCCATCCTTTCATTCTTACTGGAGTTATTTCTCTACTGATCTCCAGTAGCATATTGGGCACCTACTGACCTGGGAAGTTCCCCTTTCAGTATCCTATCATTTTGCCTTTTCGTACTGTTCATGGGGTTCTCAAGGCAAAAATACTGAAGTGGTTTGCCATTCCCTTCTCCAGTGGACCATATTCTGTCAGACCTCTCCACCATGACCCGCCCATCTTGGGGTGCCTCGCGGGTGTGGCTTAGTTTTATTGAGTTAGACAAGGCTGTGGTCCTAGTGTGATTAGATTGACTAGTTTTCTGTGAGTATGGTTTCAGTGTGTCTGCCCTCTGATGCCCTACAGAATTATCAGTAACTTCTTAAAGAAAAGAGGTGGGAGCATCATCTCTTTGGGTGACAATTGCTACCTTTGATAACGACNATTTTGCCTTTTCGTACTGTTCATGGGGTTCTCAAGGCAAAAATACTGAAGTGGTTTGCCATTCCCTTCTCCAGTGGACCATATTCTGTCAGACCTCTCCACCATGACCCGCCCATCTTGGGGTGCCTCGCGGGTGTGGCTTAGTTTTATTGAGTTAGACAAGGCTGTGGTCCTAGTGTGATTAGATTGACTAGTTTTCTGTGAGTATGGTTTCAGTGTGTCTGCCCTCTGATGCCCTACAGAATTATCAGTAACTTCTTAAAGAAAAGAGGTGGGAGCATCATCTCTTTGGGTGACAATTGCTACCTTTGATAACGACCAGAGTGTACGTAGGACATACTTTTCCTCTTTCACAATAATAATGACAAGAATCACAAAGGGTTCCAAAGATGTCCTGGGAAAAGAAAACATAGCCTGCATGTTTTAATGAAGGATGAGTGAAAGTCTGCCATGAATCAAGCATAAGAAAGATAGCATGTGGGATGGAGGGCCATGAAGATCAGTAAGCTATTATTCTGGAGTACAGGGAGGTACAGTCTGTGGGGGAAGACAGATGTATAAGCTGCCAACTGTAACTCAAGGTCAAATGCAGCAAGAATTCTGTCAAGTTACAAGCTATGGAAGATACAGGACACTTAAGCAAATTTAAACAGATATTACAAGGGGGAAGAAAGAATTATTTTAAAATTTTTTAAAGAAGAAAGTCAAACTTTGTTTAAACGGCACACTGATTCTTCATTGCATCATGTATATTTTGCTTTCTCTAAATATAAAGCATTAGGAATAACTCTAAATTATTATGATTTTCATGTCTGGGTGTCCCTACAATGAAGTTATACAAAATTGTGGGTGAAGAGTCATTTCTTTACAGCTTCTCAGGAGAGAGTTGATGCTCTAAGCCTGTCTCTTATCCAGATTGTGTCCTCCTCCAGGGAGGAAAATGTGTCTTGTACTTTCTGTATTTCCTGGTTGGCAACAATGTCTAGCCTATGAGCAATTTTTGAGTTTCTAGTGAGAGATTAATATTATATAGAAACAGGCCTTGATTTATAAATTAGCTGTTTTAAAGGTCCTGTTTAAAGTCTGTGGTTTAATCTCAGAATGCGTTTTCCCACAGAAACACAACTATTAGTGATAACAAGCTTCCTAGGTTAGATTTCCTCCCGCCTCCCTGTTATACAAACAAAAAAATTCATCAATATAGCAGCAGCATATCCTTGAATTAGACAAACAGCTCTGAAAACTCTTCAGTAGACTACTGACGTCTCCCTTTGCCAGCATTTGGATCTGACACCTCCCAGCCTCGTTCTCTCCCCAGTTCTACCTACTAAGAAGTCCAAGTGCAGGACTCTGCTAAATCCAAGCCACTCTTAACAGGCCTTGGGGTATAGGATAGGAAGGTGACATGAGGCCATTGTTTCATTCACTTGCTCATTTACTCATTCTTGAGCACGTGATACATGTGATTCACTTTTATTTTGAAAATAGAAGAGCAAATAAAATGGACATGATGCCTGCCTCATGGAGCTTACATTCTAGTGGAGAAGTTTTAAGTTAACAAAAAGTTGCATGAGAGCTACAAAAGAGATGAGTCAAGGGCTGGGCTTGAGGCTAAAAGTGTGTGTTTATTTGAGCTCCAGTGATCAGGGGAGGCCCCTGTGAAGAAGTGGCATTTAAGGTGAGTCCCACAAAATCATCTCCCAGAGTGTCACCTGATGAGTGACAGGTGGTACCTGATGGGTGCAATTTAAAATAAGCCCCTGCACTGCTCAGACTAGTGGGGCTTGGTTCTCCCTACCCCTCGGAATATGCCCGTGGCCTGCCCATAGGATACACCCACGACTTCTCCAATCTCACCCAAATAACTAGATTTCTTCAGTCTCTTAAGCCACTTCAAGTCACACTGTACTCCCATTTCAGTCATTAAAATGACTATTCCTGTATTTATTGAATATTAATCTTGTGCTAAGCCCTAGGTAGGATGCTAGAAGTACTAAACTAAATAAGAAAAGATCCCTTCACTCAAAAACTCCTATTCTCACCAACTAACAACTAATAGGCAATGCAATTAGGAAATCATTCACCATATCCATGTTTTGGCCACGTACTTCATCCTTCTGTGCTTTACTGTCCTCATCTATAAAATGGGGATACCAATAATGCCTACTGAGCAGGCTGGTGAAAATAGAAAAATACATATTTGTAAAGGCCCTAGAGCACAATAAGTGCTCAATAAACAATAAAACAAAAAACTAGTCCTGTGTCATTGTCAAAATTCTGTATTTCAAGCTTATAATAAAAGTAGAAGAGTACAATGACCACTTTCTATCCATCACCTAGATTTAAAACAATTTTACAACTATACGGCTATACTGGTGCATTCAGGCAGATGACTGGTGCTCCATCCAGGTTGAAGAATGGGGAATGGGAGGAAACAGGGAGGAGGACAGCGAGGTATAGTTTGTGCTCATCAAACTTTCCATGTACAGCTCCCTTCATTCCCATCCTCCCTTGCATATGTCTTCTCTTAGCCAGTGAACATCAGTGGAAGTGGTGTGTCATTTATGGGTCAAAGCAGATAAGAGACATTACACCTCTTCCATTCCTGTGTTCCCGTGCCATTGGATGATGGAGGGCCACCTCTCCTACAAAGGCTGTACGTAAACACAAACAAAATCAAAGCTGTGTTAAGCTGTATTAAGCCCCTGGGATTCAGAAGTTGGTCTGTACCCAAGGTTAGCTCATATACCTGCCCTGCACACAACAGGGAAGGCCTTCGTGGGTGGCAGTGCTATGAGTTAGCGTCCCTGCTCCCTGGGACTGGCAGGTGTTGAAGACATTTCCTCTCATGGCATTCCCATGAGCTCTTCAGAAAGGCTCCCACACACCATCAGAAATGGCTTATCTTCAGTTCCATTAAAGCAACAAATGCAGATCCTCAGATGGTCATTCACATTTCCTCCTTCCGGGTTTGGACACCTGACATTACACTTTCTGCTGTGATTTCCTGCCCCTTGCAAGTTACCCTCTGTGTGGTGTAAAAGAAAAACCCAGCCAGTTTTCTCTCTAAGCAAAGCACATATCTAGTATGCATATGATTCATAGAAAGCCCTCTTTCATCCTTTTACTCTGACCAGCTCTGCCTCCTTCTCCCTCTAGCCTCTCATGAGCCACCTCGTGTTGCTCTACTGATCCAGAGAGCACCTCCAGCCTCATCACTTGTCTTCATGTGTCACAAGCAGGGAGCAGACACAGTCCTTAGCATTTCTGCTGAAGCCCCCTAACTAGGCCTGAGTGAAGGGGAAACACTCTTGCTCCTCCCCCCTCGCAGATGGGTGAATGGGTGGCTGTTCAGGTGTACAATGCCAGTTCTTATACTCCCACTTAGGGACTGAGCTCTCGTTCTCATGTTAGAAAGTAGAGATATGTTTGGCCTATTATTTTCAAGTCTATTATCAACCTACTTTTTCAGTTCAATTCAGTTCAGTTGCTCAGTTGTGTCTGACTCTTGGCAACCCCGTGGACTGCAGCACACCAGGCCTCTATGTCCATCACAAACTCCCAGAATTTACTCAAACTCATGTCCATTGAATTGGTGATGCCATCCAACCATCTCATCCTCTGTCATCCCCTTCTTCTCCTGCCTTCAATCTTTCCCAGCATCAGGATCTTCTCAAATGAGTCAACTCTTTGCATCACGTGGCCAAAGTAATGGAGTTTCAGCTTCAGCATCAGTCCTTCCAAAGAATACCCAGGACTGATCTCCTTTAGAATGGACTAGTTGGATCTCCTTGCAGTCCAAGGGACTTTCAAGAGTCTTCCCCAACACCACAGTTCAAAAGCATCAATTCTTCGGTGTTCAGCTTTCTTTAAAGTCCAACTCTCTACACATGACTACTGGAGAAATCACAGCTTTAACTAGATGGACCTTTGTTGGCAAAATAATGTCTCTGCTTTTTAATATGCTGTCTAGGTTGGTCATAACTTTTCTTCCAAGGACCAAGCGTCTTTTAACTTCATAGCTGCAGTCTACATCTGCAGTGATTTTGGAGCTTCCCCAAAACATAAAGCCCCAGGTAAAACACACATTAAACATATCCTATTTTTATATTCTGTTAAACTAGAATGGTCAACAATGCACTTCTCTGGGTTGGTTCTGGGTCAAGGTAGGCAAGAAAGCCAGGCCTTGTGGAGATAAGGCAAGACAGCATCATCCATTCATTTGATGGTATGTATCATTGAGGGGGTGCTGGGCATGTTTCTAGATGCTTGTACAGAAGGGTAAATAAAGCAGACAAGGGACCACAACTCTCCTATTCCTTATAAAGAAATTTGAGAGACAAACGCTAAACAAATGAACAAGACAGATTTACAAAGAGATGAGTGATACAAAGAAAACAAAGATAGGGTTACAAGCTTAAGAATGACATGGGGAAGGACGACTAGAAAGTGGCAGGTCAGATGCACTGTCATCAAGGAGACAGCCAAGAAACAGACCAAGTAGAGGACACACGCACATTCTTATTTTAAGGAATTGGGTTATGTGGTTGTGGGGACTGGTGAGGTCAAAATCTGTGGGGCAGACCAGGATGCTGGATCAACCAGTCAGAAGCTAATGCTCTAGTCTTGAGGCAGAAGCTCTTCTCCCAAATGGAAACCACAATTTTGTTCGCAAGCCTTTTGAACTGTTTGGATGAGGCCCACCCACATTATTGAGGAAAATCCTTTAATTCAAGTTGACTATTGTCAATAGTTTGGATGTGAGAGTTGGACCATAAAGAAAGCTGAGTGCCGAAGAATAGATGCCTTCAAACTGTGGTGTTAGAGAAGACTCTTGAGAGTCCCTTGGACTGCAAGGAAATCTGACCAGTCAATCCTAAAGGAAATCAGTCCTGAATATTCACTGAAAGGGCTGATGCTGAAGCTGAAGCGCCAATACTTTGGCCACCTGATGCGAAGAACTGATTCATCGGAAAAGCCCCTGATGCTGGGAAAGACTGAGGCAGGAGGAGAAGGGGACGACAGAGGATGAGATGGTTGGATGACATCACTGACTTGATGGACATAAGTTTGAGCAAGCTCCAGGAATTGGTGATGGACAGGGAAGCCTGGTGTGCTGCAGGGTTGCAAAGAGTTGGACATGACTGAGTGAGTGCACTGATTGTCCATATTAACTGCAGCTACAAAAGACCTTCACAGCAACACATATATTACTGTTTTATTGATTAACTGGGCACTCTAGCTTAACCAGGTTGATGTATAAACTAACCATCAGACTGAAATCTGGATGACAAAGCAGAGTCAATCATAAGAAGACCTGGGGATGGGGCATTTTTGGCAGGAGGAAGAGCTAGCATGAAGGTCCCAAGGCTAATATGACCTGAACACATTTTTGTGGACTGAAAATTTTTGTCTCCCCAAATCCATATATTGAAATTTAACCCACAAGCTAGTGGTATTTAGAGGTGGGAGTGGGGGGCTTTTATGGGTGATTAGATCATGTGGATGGAGATAAATGAATGGAATTAGTGCCCTTGTAAGAGGCCAGACAGTTAGCTCTCTCCCTCTCTCTGCCATGTGAGGATAAAATGACAAGACAGTCATTTGTGAGCCAAAAAGATGGCCTTCACCAAAACCTGGCCATACCAGCAGCGTGATCTCAGACTTCCAGCCTCTATGTGTGTGATTGCATGCTAAGTCACTTCAGTCGTGTCTGACTCTTTACTGTAGGCTGCTCTGTCCATGGGATTCTCCAGGCAAGAATACCGGAGTGGGTTGCCATACCCTCCTCGAGGGGATCTTCCTGACCCAGGGAGTCTTCTACATTGGCAGGTGGGTTTTTTACTGTTGTGTTACCTAGGAAGCCCCACTATAACTGTGAGGAGTAAATATGTGTTGCTTAAGTAACCCAGTCCATTGTTACAGCAGCCCAAGCTAATAAGATACATATCAAGAGGCAAATGGATTCCACATATAAGGGATATCATAAAATATTTGTCTTTCTATGTCTGACTTACTTCACTAGTATGACAATCTCTAGGCCCATCCATGTCACTGCAAATGGCATCTAAAAAATTATACAAATGAAATTATTTACAAAACAAAAATAGAGTTACAGATGTAGAAACCAAACTTATGGTTTTCAAGGGGGACAATTTTGGGAAGAAGGATAAATTGGGAGACTGGGATTGACATATACATACTACTACATGTAAAACAGATAACTAATAAGAATCTACTGTGTAGCACAGGAAACTCTATAATGACCTTTATCAGTTCAGTTCAGTTCAGTCTCTCAGTCATGTACGACTCTTTGTGACCCTGTGAACTGCAGCATGCCAGGCCTCCCTGTCCATCACCAACTCCCGGAGTCTACCCAAATTCATGTTCATTGAGTCGGTAATGCCATGCAACCATCTCATCCTCTGTCGTCCCCTTCTCCTCCTGCCCTCAATCTTTCCCAGCATCAGGNATTTCTTTCATCAGTGTTTTCTATATATAGGTCTTTAGTTTCTTTAGGTAGATATATTCCTTATATATTCCCTATATATTCGTTGCAATGGTGAATGGAATTTTTTCCTTAATTTCTTTTTCTACTTTCTCATTATTAGTGTATAGGAATGCAAGGGATTTCTGTGTGTGGGATATAAAAGTTACCTTTTTCAGTAAATGGTGCAGGAGCAATTAGATATCCATGGAGGAAAATTTTTCCTGGTAGCTGGTAAAGAATCTGCCTGCAAGGCAGGAGACCCTGGTTTGATTCCTGGGTCAAGAAGATGCCCTGAAAAAGAGATAGGCTACCCACTCCAGTATTCTTGGGCTTTCCTGGTGGCTTAGATGATAAAGAATCCCCTAGCAATGCGAGAGACCTGGGTTCAATCCCTGGGTCAGGAAGTGGGTATGGCAACCCATTCCAGTAATCTTACCTGGAGAATTCCCATGGACAGAGATCCTGGTGGGTTACAGTCCATGGGGTCACAAAGAGTTGGACATGACTGTGCAACTAAGTACAGCATAGCACAGGGGAAAAGCATAAACTTTGATCTAAGTCTCACTTCTTATACAGAAGTAATTCAGAATGGATCACACAATTAAATGTAAAACATAAAACTATAAAACTTCTATAGGAGAAAATCTTCAGGATCTAGGGCTAGGCAAAGAGCTATTATACTTAACACCAAAAGCATAATCCACAAGTAAAATGGATAAATTTGGCTTTATCAGAATTAAAAATTTTGCTCTGTTACAGACCTTGTTAAGATGAAAAAGCAAGTTATAAGCTGGAAGAATACATTTGCAAACTGCACATCCAACAGAGGACCAGTATCTAGAATGACTCAAATCTTCAACATGCAAGTATCCTTTGACCCAGTCAATTGTGATCTGGGTATTTACAGCAGAGAAATAACACATGTTCACACGAAAGCTTTGGACATGAATGTTTACTGCAGCTTTATTCATAATGGCCCCAAATTGGAAACAACCCAGATGTCTTTCAATGGATAAAAGGTTAAACAAACTGTCATACGATCATACCATAGAATACAATTCAGCACTGAAAAAAAAACAAACAAACTATTAGTACATATAGTCTCCAGAAAATTATGCTAAGTGAAAAAAAAAAAAAGCAAATCCCCAAAGGTTACATACTGTATGATTCTAACTACATAATATTCTTGAAATGACAAATACCAGTTTCCTGGAATGGTTTCCAGGGATTAAGGAGGGAGTGGAGCAGAAGGCAAGGGAGCATGACTGTAAAAGTGTGACATGAAGGACCCTGTGGTGATGAACACCTTCAGTATCTTGACTATATCACTGTCAATAACCTGATAGGCACAGTAGAGTATTGTTTCATAAAATGTTGCCATTAAACTAGGTAACGAGTACACAGTATTTCTCTGTATTATTTCTCACAACTCATGTGAGTCTAAAATTCTCTTAAAATTAAATTTTTAATTAAAAAATGAATGGTCAGACATCTCTAAAGATCCTTATGAATCTGACATTCTAATTGTCACCATGAGTTGTGTAGATACCTCTCTGGCAGTACTTTTCAAAATATAATCTATGGAACAGGGGTCCACTTCAAGATGCTAGTAAATAGTGAGTGGTTAAGAGGGTTGTTTCTACTGTCAAATATGTGTAGAATGAGCATTAATATAACAATAAGAACAAAAACATTTTAATAACTTTAAGTCATAATTTCCAATCCAAAACATGGCCAAAGTCCTTTTCCTTCCTTTTTTTCCCCCTTTATTTACTTTACTTTTTAAAAATATTTATTTGTATTTAGACTATGCTGGATCTTAGTTGCAGCACTCAGGATCTTTGATCTTCATTGCAGCATGAAAACTCTTAATTGAGGCATGTGGGATCTAGTTCCCTGACCAGGGATTGAACCCTGGCCCTCTGAACTTAGACAGCAGGGTTTTAGCCACTGGCCCATCAGGGTAGTCCCTCCGTTCTTTTCATTTTTCCATAGGATGACCTAGTAGCATCAACTGGGGGTCCACAAAACCCAATTTGAGACATGCTGTTATTATAAACAGTCAGTTCCTTTGGCACAGGATGCAACTTTGCATTTTCACCTTCAGCCCTCTCTCTGACCCTCTCTGACTATGGAGGTAAGTTCTGATTGGTGCCTTCCATTCCACCTTTTTCTCTTTGGTTCTCAGTCCTCCCTTCTGCATTCAGAGCTCCCTGAGGGCAAGAGCTTTGTCCTCTTTCTCAGAGTTAAGCAAGCACTTCCTTCTACCCACCTCTCCCTTTCTCCAGCCACCCTTTTGACTGGGCCAGCATTACTCATCTCAGTCACTCTTCTGAGGTAAGCCACCGTTGCTCCAGCATTCCACCACTGTTCCACTCCCCCCCTGTCATTCTGGTGACTGTCACCTCCTTGACATGGGACACACAACATGGTCAGAGAGGATCCCATTCTCCTGGCCAAAGTGAGTATAACACCCAAACCAAGCTAACCAAAATTTGTCCCTGGAATTATCCAATTTGGAGTTGGAAGAGAAGGAGCCTTGCCTCTTAGGTCATAGAAGCTGGAAGGATGTAAATCTGAGCCATGTTATCAATTTTTAAAAAGTCTGCCTGTGGTAAGCAGAGAATAAAGCCACTCACAGACAATCAGAATTAATGAACATAACCAGTTCTGACGCCAGTCATTCGGATCTCTGGGATCCTGCGGACAGCTCCACTCCTGGACTTCCCAATGACTTTAGCTAATATATTCTTTTTCCTTAGGTGAGCTCAGGCTGGATTTCCAACACTGCAACAAAAAACGATTTCCAACTAATACCTCTCATTCAGCTTCTCATTCACTCCTGATCACCCTAATAAATAGCAAGGACTGGAGTTTTTCATGCACCATTTTACCCTATTTGGATACATTGAATACACTTTTACATTTTGATTTAAACCTGATGAGCTATCCAGATACCTCCTGTGTTCTTTCTTCATGAATGAGATTGAGAACAGATGTGTTCTGATGAAAAGAAGTCAGGAAAGGACTGAAGCCTGGAGGGATGTCATGTGAGGACGTGAGGCAGCCGATGAAGAGACTAAGTGACTGTGGAGAGTCAGGCAGAAAAGGTCTCTTAACAGAGAGTGTGACCCCTCAAATGCATACGTAATTGTTATTGCTTAGTTGCTAAACTGTGTCCTGCTCTTTTTCAACCCTGTGGACTGTAGCCTGCCAGGCTCCTCTGTCCATGGGATTTCCCAGGCAAGAATACTGGAGTGGCTGCCATTTCTGACTCTAGGGGATCTTCCAGACCCCAGGGATCAAACCTACATCTGCCTGCGTTGGCAGGCAGATTCTTTACCACATTCTTTACCACCAAGGAAATACAAATGTATACATCGGTTCTTCCAAAACACTATACAGGATTGAGCTGGTTACAGTCAACCAGAGCCCAACAACAGCAGGGAAGGGGAGAAGCAGGTAAGAATGGACAGGGAAATCAGGGAAGTAGGAGAGATTAACATTTTAGCCAGTGCCTAATACATGCCAGACACAGGCTCAAAATTGTCGAATGATGATTAGCCCAAGGTGGGTTCAGGATTCAAACAAGGGTCTGTTTGCCTCCAGAGTCAGTGCTCTTTATACTTTGATGTGGAGGGAAGAAGGGTAGGGGTTCCTGGATCCAAGGATCTGCTGATGGGGTGAGAGTGAAGCTGGCTGAGATGACAGCAAATCCAGGTCAGCTTCAGAGCCACTTCCCTGACTGACCTGCACACAAGGCTGCCTTTCTCCTCTCTGGAACAGAAGAAAGTTCCCTGCGGTAGTCTCCTGGTGGGTTGTTGGAGCCTAGGGCATTTGAGGACCTGATCGGAATTGGGATGGAGGGGGTGGAGGCAGATATTTCTATGGAACTAGGTTGTCAGAAACTGGAGAAGTGTTCAAGAAAGGCACTACTGTACACGGAGATGGGGATGGATGTGATCATAATCTTGTCTCTTAGTCCCCAGCAAAGCCAATGACCCAAGGCTGTTGGCAAGGAGGTGGGGAAGTGAAAAGGAACAGCATTTTCACGAAGAGTCCGGAAGTGAGGAATCGGGTTCCATATTACATAATCTAAAAATGCCCCCACCACCCACCCCC
>SJYV01009530.1:0-19550 GCA_006410875.1 Neotragus pygmaeus | reverse complement strand
GAAGAATTGATGCTTTTGAACTGTGGTGTTGGAGAAGACTCTTGAGAGTCCCTTGGACTGCAAGGAGACCCAACCAGTCCATCCTAAAGGAGACAGTCCTGGGTGTTCATTGGAAGGACTGATGTTGAAGCTGAAACTCCAATACTTTGGCCACCTGATGGGAAGGGCTGACTCATGTGAAAAGACCCTGATGCTGGGAAAGATTGAGGGCAGGAGGAGAAAGGGATGACAGAAGATGAGATGGTTGGATGGCATCACCGACTCAATGAACATGAACTTGGGTATGCTCCGGGAGTTGGGGATGGACAGGGAGGCCTGGCGTGCTGCAGTTCATGGGGTCGCAAAGAGTTGGACATGACTGAGCAACTGAACTGAACTGAAGACTGAAGAAAGGAGAAGATGACACAGGAACAGGCATAAGACTTGAGCTAAGATTAAAGAGAGGTTACTAATGCCTAGCAAAGAGGGGTAGGAGGTTAATGAAATATATATATATATATGTGCATGTATATATTTATGTATGTTAAATATGGAAATTCTAGAAACTTCTGTTAGGGAAGTAGTACAGAATAATGGGTAAGGGTAAGCAGGTCTAGATTTCACTTGGGTTTCTGCTATTCATAGGCTGTGTGCCCTTGAAAAAGCTCTACAATCTCTGAATCTCAATTTTTCATATATAATGATGACAATATTATTGTTATTACTGTTGTCATTTGACAGGTATGTTTAAGGACTGTATACTCTATCCATGGACTCTTCTACTCTCATGATTCTCATTCAAGCTGAAGAATATAACTCCCAGTCATGGTGGTTGTAAATAAAGGAAAGGAAAAAATAAACTTGCCAGTTGGAGCAAACACTCTTAGAGGTAATGAAATAAGGAATCTGCCTTAAAGAGGCAGCTAAAGAGGAAGGAAGATTAAGGCGCTGATGACTTTTAGGAAGACTGTCGAAAGCAGTAAAGAGTCTGAGGTTTTCCCCTACCTTCCAGCTAACCATGTAGTCCACCACAGTTTCATGGACAGAAGACAACAGGTTTCGGAATCAAAGACAAAGGACTTTTTACTCACAGCACAGTGAGTGACATGAACATCAGCAGATTTGCCTCAGTTATCCTTGCTATCAAGTCCAACAGGGGTGCCATATGGAACCAAAGACATCTGCACACACAGTGGGTTGCTTTACAGGAGAAAAATCCATGGCCTACAGCCAAGCACTTTTTTTCTTTTAATGTGGACTATTTTTTAAAAAGTCTTTATTGAATTTGTCACAGTATTGCTCCTGTTTTATGCTTTGGTTTTGGGGCCACCAAGCATTAGGGTCTTAGCTCCCCAACCAGGGGTGGAATCTATACCCCATGCACTGGAAGGTAAACTCCAAACCACTGGACCACCAAGGAAGTCCCAAGTCCAGAACTTTTTGATCAAGAAGCAAGTCATACAGCAAGCCGAAAATAAAGATATTTAAAATGAATTTTAAACATAAGAAACACTTATGGGTATTTTGAAGTTAGTTAGTCCCCTTTTCTCTAGAGAGCAAGGTAGTCACATTGTGGTCACCTAGACCTGTTTAGTTTCCTGTGTAGCTAAGTCCAAAAACTGTTCAATGTCAGAAGATTGCAGGCTGGTACGCTCAGCAAGAATGTCTAGAAAATTCAAGGCCCATGGCAGATTGCCTCTACCAATAGAGCGCTCACACTTCCTAAGGGTCTTTTAAGTCTCAATAAGTCTGCTGATGCTCTATTCATATTTTTATAGGTATTTTCATTTATTCAGAGTTGGAGTGGTCTATCATCAAGATAGGAAGATAAGTCAGTTTTTTAAAAGTATAATAAAATATTGACTTGCTACATCTCCAATGTATATGAATATTATTTCAAATAACACAGGATATATGGGGTTCAGATTCCTACCAGTAACCTCAATTCTGAAGTGTCTAAGTTCCTAATAAAAACCCAGTGAAGACTTCTGATGTTCAAGAAAGATAGACTGTGGTAACTTTAACTTTTTATTGTCCTTGTATTTCTTTTAGAATTTCTAGGCTATATCATGTCATCTCAACAGAAACTTCTATATCTGAATACTGCTCTAGCTCTTTATAGAAGTAGTTTTACAAACTAAAATTTAATATCATGCCCTCTTTTTATGAATCAAAACTTTGTATAAACAGAATTAAATAAAAAGCATCTTATTTAGTTGAAGATATGCCTACTTCATATCAATGTCTTGATCAACATTCCCAAGGATTCACAATATGGTTTCCTATTTACAATTTAGCTCCAGGAAGACATTTGTCCAATATGCTTTTTCATAATAGATGTAAGAGAGATATAATTGTAACCTTGGCTATGGGAAAACCTGAGACTATGTCTTGAACTTAAAAGTAGATATTTCTCTCAGTCCAGGTTTTCTAGAATAATTATTCAACGACTTTCATTGTTTTGTCTTCATCCTTATATTTTTGTTTCAGTGGTTTTAAAGAATTATGGTACATTGTCTCAAATCATTTTTTGAAAGTAGGCAAAGTAATAAATGAAAGAACAAAACTACCAAGGTTCTGGTGGGGGGGGTTAATTTGTTATTGTTAGTATTTTGCCAAAATACCCACAGACCTTTTTAGTTTAAGGCATAATCCTCAAATTAGTTTAAGATTTATAAAATATAAATTGAGCTTCCAAGAGTTAGTTAGCATGCCTTATATTATGAATTTTCCTGACTGTGCTTTTATTGGGGTTTAATCAGAGACCATTGTAAGAAAGTCTAATCTGGGTTCTAAGCATTTGACATTATTAAACAGCTGAATGAAAGAGAACATAAGAATTGCAAAGTAGAAAATACATTTATTTCTAAATTGAGTAACATTATAAGTGTAACAACATTGAAATGCTAAGAAGCATTAGGCAGCTCCATCAGTTCCTGTTTCACAGGCCTTAATGCAAAGGTTCTGAGGAGCCAGGGGGTAAGGATCTTGTGTCTGTCCCAGGGCAATTCCCTGGAATAACAGGGCAGAAGTGCCATGTACAGTTGGAAGACTTTCTGAGGACTATGCTGCTGGCTGTTGGATTTGCCCAAAACACATTAGTGATAACAGGATGGCCATGGGCCAGTCATACACAGACACTCTCATCACCATGGCAAGGCCTAAAAGGTGCCTGGAACTACTAAGATGGGCCAGGAAGGCCCCTTTCCTTGGGCAACACATCCAGGCCAGCACCTTTCACCTAGACTCTGCCTTGAGCTTAGCTCTTCCTGAAGACCAGAGGAACGAACACTTAAGACTGTGCTCAGCCAGAGAACACACAAACCCTCAAAGGCATACCTTTTCCTGAGGCCCTAGCTCAGCCCCTGCTCTGTGGGCAACCTGAATGAGAGTGAAGACGCAGCCACAGTAAAGGGCAGCAAATGCACCTTCTCGTTACCAAAGCAGGTCAGTCTATACCCCATCCTGTTTCCCGGCATCACCTGACTCCTTCACACCATCTGAGAATTTAGAGGGGGAGGGAGTTAGCTTCCCAAAAGTAATCTTTAATTAACTTTAATAATTTTAGCTTTTAATTTTAAAAATAAACATTTGTCATCCAATAATCTGTTGGCTCAGATGGCAATCTGCCTGCAACGCAGAAGACCCAGGCTTGACCCCTGGGTTGGAAAGATCCCATGGAAAAGGGAATGGCTACCCACTCCAGTATTCTTGCCTGGAGAATTCCATGGACAAAGAAACCTAGTGGGCTCTAGTCAATGGGATCGCAAAGAGTCGGTCATGACTGAGTGACTAAGACTTTCACTCTTTCTTTTCATATGGGTTACACTGTGGGTGTGTTCAGTGGCTCAGTCGTGTCCGAGTCTTTGTGACTCCATGGACTGAAAAACAACTAACCCTGTGGTTAACTTCAGAGCAGTAACTTTGGAGTGGTTGAGAAAAGACCATCCTTTGCTGGGCAAAGGTGTCCCTACGACCCGCCTAGTGGGGCTGGAGCTGAAGGCTGGGAGTGAGCCTGCGGGCTGCAGTGGTCACCAGAGTAGAGTAGCTGTGGCAGCCTCGTGGCTACTTCTCCAGCTTTGGACGTGAACTCAAGAAATACTCAGGCGGAAAAGAGAAAAAGACCAGGAAGCCAGAGTCAATGTGAGAGGACAAAGGGCTGTTTTCTGCTTCGCTCTCTGTTGGTGGCTGCTCCCAGTGCGGGGTCAGTGAGGAGGGCAGGCTACAGTTTGCACTGGCTCGTCCCTCCTCCCCTGCCACCACCTCCCTCCCCACCTCCACTCCAGACCGAGGACCTCATTCTAACAGGAACCTGCCTGATNCCTATGTCTCTTGCATTGACATGCAGGTTCTTTATCACTAGTGCCACCTGGGAAGCCCCGAATTTAATACCTGTCTCTTATACACATCTCTCCAGACCGAGGACCTCATTCTAACAGGAACCTGCCTGATTTTGTAGCTCTTTCTACTGAAATATTCATCCTGCTAAGGGGCCAGCAGATGAGAGATAAGCTACAGCTTCTCCCTGAGACATCTGGATTTCAAAAGGAGCATCTTGTAAGATAAATCTTCAGTCTCCAGTGAGAAGGGGGTTTGGATTTATCTGAAAAAGGACCATACTTCCTGGGGAGAGGTTTTCCACACACACCTCAAATTAAGGTTGACCCTTCACCAATGCAGATTTGAATCATGTTGATCCACTTATACACAAATTTAAAAAAAAAAAAAAAAACAGCGCTGTAGAACTGCTGCTGCTGCTGCTGCGTCACCTCGGTCGCGTCTGACTCTGCAACCCCACAGACGGCAGCCCACCAGGCTCCCCCGTCCCTGGGACTCTCCAGGCAAGAACACTGGAGNCCACTTATACACAAATTTAAAAAAAAAAAAAAAAACAGCGCTGTAGAACTGCTGCTGCTGCTGCTGCGTCACCTCGGTCGCGTCTGACTCTGCAACCCCACAGACGGCAGCCCACCAGGCTCCCCCGTCCCTGGGACTCTCCAGGCAAGAACACTGGAGTGGACTGCCATAGAATTGAAGTTGGTTAAATCTATTAATGTGGAACTGCTCATATGGAGACTTAAGCATCCTCGGATTTTGGCCTCCACTGGTGGGTCCTGGAATCAATCCCAGACCATGGACACCAAGGGACAACTGTAGATTGCCTTCGGTGAAAGTGAAAAGAAAGTGAAAAAAATGCAAGTGTTAGTTGCTCAGTCGTGTCCAAATTCTTTAGGACCCCACTGTATGTAGCCTGCCAGGTTCCTCTGTCCATGGAATTCTCCAGGCAAGAATATTGGAGTGGGTTGTCATTCCCTTCTCCAAGGGATCTTCCCAAACCAGAGATCGAACCCCGGTCTCCTGCAGGTTGATTCTTTACCATCTGAGTCACTTTCAGATGACTTTGTTCAGGTCAGACTTAGGACTACAGAACACTCCAGGGTCAGCAAACAATAGCCTGAAGAAATAACAATCCCTGTCTCTAGCTCAGAGAAGTATAAGATCTTAAGGAAGAATTATCAGTATTGGGAAAAGGATGCTTTATCTAATTTTGGAAATTACATAAAGAGTTGGTTGATTTGACTTGACAAATATGTATGAAGACCATCTTGGGAACTCTATCGTGAGATACTGGAGTATGCAAACAATGAATGAGACATGATGCTTACCCTCAAGGTGCTCAGTCCAATAGGGAAGACATGTGTCGATAATGCAATGTGGTTGGTACCTGCTATAATACCTTCACACGAAAAGTACCATCCGGAGAGAGGGGAGAGGGAAGCAGCCTGCTTCAAATCTCAATAAGTGTGAAAAAGATGTCTTCACTCTAGAAATGATGAGATCTCAAATAAATTTTTTTTTTCAATGAGGCTAGTAATAGATAAGGGGAAGAAATGGAGAAATGAAGCAAAAATGAGGTCTGTGATTTAAATAGGACCTATTGCAAAAGGATTTTTGCTTTTGCCTTTTAAACTAGAAACTATTTCAGACACATAATTATGAACTGTATTACAAGAATAAAAAATAAACAGAGCACGGAAGATGATACTGCAAGTTAATATTAGAACTTAATATCCATGAAACCGTGGCCATTCAAGTACGTTTAGGGTTAGGGCAAGGGAACCTGAAAGTGAACAGAAAGAGAAAATTATAACATAGAAGGAAAATCAGACGAAAGCATTGCTGAATATTTCAATAGAAGTGGAACTAAGGCAACGGCACAAAAAGGCAGAGCTGCAGAGGTAGATGATTTATTAACAGAGCTACTAAATTCTGCGTCAGGGATAATTCCAAGTTACAGACTGAAGTTAAGAGAGACTGAAGCGGAAAGTACAGAGAATGGAAAGTTTAGAGACCAGGGTCTAGCCTTAACTCTACTGCAAGCAAATAAGGAGCCCTGTCTAGACCTTGGCTTCCCTATCTTTAAAGAAATAAAGTGCAGTAGAGGCTCTCATCTCATTGGGGGGGAAAAAGGCATGGATCGAATGTAATACTCATCCATTCATTTCGCCTCAACAAAGTGAGCATGTGACATGTGCCAGGCACAGAGGGACAGAGTGGAGAACAAGAGAATTACACTGTGGTTGGGAAGACATCAGCTAGGATGAGGAAGGGAAGGAGCAGTACTTGACAAAACTGTGAATTCTGCTGTTGAGCACTGTGGTAACCAACCTCGATCCCTGTTTTGGGTATTTGCACTTCTGCGGAATTTGTTCCCATGTTGTACTGGTCTGGTCTCCTTGACTGAAACAATGCAACTCAGATTGGGACTTGAACCCAAGATCTTTTCATGGAGATCACACCTGATCTCAGGACTTAATGGAGTTCAGGTTCTTAATGTCTCATCACAGAAAGAATTCAGTGAGAGACAAACTGATGGGTAAGAAGTGGATTGACTTAGAAAGAAACACATGCCTCACAGATTGCAGGCTATCGCAGAAGGCAAGAGGCCCTGAAATATGGTGTGGTTAGTTTTTATGGGCTGGGTAATTTCATAGGCTAATGAGTGGAATGATTATTTCAACTATTTCAGGGAAGGGAAGGGGATTTCCAGGAATTGAGCCACTGCCCACCCTCTGGCCTTTTATAGTTAGCCTCAGAACTGTCATGGCACTGATGGGCATATCATTAAGATGCTAATGTATTACAAAAAGCATATGATGAGGCTCAAGGTCCACTGGAAGCTGAGTCTTCCACCCCTGGACCTAGTTGGTTCTAACCAGCTTGTGTTGTGTCCTATGGCTGTGTCATTCTTTTGAAAGTTATTCCCTGCCCCCTTCCCTCCTGTTTCATGACCAACAGTCCACAACAGAAATGACGGCTGACCTCCCAGGTGGTGATAGTGGTAAAAAAACCTGCCTGCCAATACAGGAGACAGCAGAGTTGCAGGTTTGATCCTGGGTGGGGAAGATCCCCTGGAGGAGGGCATGGCAACCCACTCCAGTATTCTTGCCTGGAGGATTCCATGGACAGAGGAGCCTAGTGGGCTACAGTCCATGGGGTTGCAAAGTAGGACCTGATTGAAATGACTTAGCACCATACACACACTTCCAAGTTTGCTAGACAATAAAATATTTGAGCCCAGTCTTGGGTTCCCTCTCCCCCCTCATCTGTCTGCAAATGCTTCTCAAGTCTACCTTTCTTCGTTCTCTTGCTCTGGGGGAAGCCAGCTGCTATGCTGTGAGCCTCTCTGTGGTAAAGAACTGAGGCTTCCAGTCCTCAGCCACTGAGGAACTGAGGCCTGGGATAATCACTTGAAGGAACTTGGAAGCTCAAGCTTTTCTAGTCCCAAAAGACCTCAAGATGACTGGATCTACAGACTGGATCTACAGTGTGACTGCAACTCAGTGAGAGACTGAGTCAGAAACTGCACGGGATCATAAACATTTGTTCTTTAAAGCTTCTAAATTTGGGGGTGATTTATTATACAGCAATAGATACTAATCCACACACGTACGCATATATACATGCACAGTTTTAGCTCTTCAAAAGTTTATATATATAGAATTTTAGAACTGAGGCTTAGGGAGGTTAATACCACTGACTGACAGTAGAGCAGGGACTAGGACCAACATCTTTTGACTGATGTTCAACACTCCTTTCGCTCTACTGTGCTGAGTCTCCATAATGGGTTAATCTCATCGATAAAGAAATAAGGTCCAAGTGGATTAAGTAATTTGCTCAAGATTTTACAGCAAGCAAGTAGCTGAGCCTCTGCACTAACCTACTGAACACAATTCCATTCTTTATAATAATCTTTTTCCTGCTCTCAAGCCTCACTGACCTTGAGATAATTGAAGATTAAAGAAACAAGAGCTGTCCTAAAAGGGTAAACTGGGCTCTTGCCTTGGGCCTTTACATTCAAAGTGAGCTCCATGTTGGTGATTTACGCTTGGCAATACGGTCATTTGTTTATTCAGCAAATATTTTTTTTGATACCTGCTCTAAACCTAGCAAAATCTATGGGCTATAAAAAATATATATTAGATGCTAGGACTTAAAAATCTAATTAAGGATAAAAACGCAAATGTGATGAAAAATTACAATAAAGTCGGTATACGTCTGCCTACTGAATGAACAGTAGGAACAATATGTGCAATAAGCATTTAAAAAAAAACATAGACCAAAAAAATGAAATAATAAAGGAAATCCACTGATTCCCCAGTTAAAAGTCATACCCCACCCTAGGGTAATCTAGACTTAGGAATCTAGACTTAGAAATCCCCATAACCATTCCTTAAAAGCTCTCTTCTCCCCGAAGATAATTCAAAATGTCAGAGGCCTCTGCTTCCTTCTTCACTGCTTTAGGTGAGACTTGGTTCTCAGGCTGGGCTTCCCTGGTAGCTCAGATGGTAAAGAATCTGCCTGCAATGAGGGAGACTGGGGTTCAATCTCACTGGGAAGATTGAGAAGTTGGGAAGATCCCCTGGAGAAGGGAATGGCAACCCACTCCAGTATTCTTGCCTGGAGTATTACATGGACAGAGGAGCCTGGTGGGTTACAGTCCATGAGGTCGCAAAGAGTCAGACACAACTGAGTGACTAACACTCTCGCTGGTTGTCGAGCTATGGAATTTAAACTCCTTTTATACAATTGCTCAAGATTTTTTGAGCTAAGTTTGCATAAGGGATGAGAGCTGATTGGTGTCAGAGGCAGAGGGAGTCGTGTCAACAACCACAGGCTCACACAGGTCAGCTGGGCAGGGCTGCCACCTGGTGATAGGCGTGGGCAGCGTGCCCTCTGAAGTGAGAGCCTGGAAACTGGAGGTGAGTGTGGGAGCTTAGCCGTGCTTGACTGGCTGAAGTCTTTTTCATGTCTGTCTTGAAGAGACCTTGCTCTAGATGGATAAAGAGAAAACAGAGACAAGTGTGGGCCTTTTAAGAAGATCAATATGACCCTAGTTATCAATACTTTTAGCTATTTAGCTCTCTTGTCACAATAAAGATACCAGAGGGAATTCCCTGGTGGTCTAGTAGTTAAGGCATCGAGATTTCGCTGCCAAGGGCAGAGATTCAATCTCTGGTTGGGGAACTAAGATCCTGCAAGCCACATGGCATGGCCAAAAGAAAAAAAAAAAAAAAGGCAGGAAAAAAATTTTTTTTCTTTAATTTTCTCTTATTAAATTACATTTCCTTTAATTAAAGGGGAAATTTTTCCTAAAATTAAAATTAAATTTCTTTTAATTTTCCTCTTTATTCTTTTTTTTAAAAAAAAGATACCAGAAACTATATATTTATACATCCAAGGATCTACATATGTTCAAAATCATGAAGAAAAGATTTGCAAAAGTAAATAGGGCAAATTTTGAGCAGCAGTGAGAAACATACTTGAGCTCTGTGTGTTCTTCAAGTCAGTAGATAAGCAAGAGTCCCTCTACCCCTAAAGGCCCCACAAGGAGCTTGAATTTAATATGCGTGCATGCATGCTAAGTCACTTCAGTTGTGTTCGACTCTTTGTGACCCTATGGGCTGTAACTGTCCCCACTTCCTCTGTCCATGGGATTCTCCAGGCAAGAATACTGGAGTGGGTTGCCATGCGCTCTTCCAGGGGATCTTCCCAATCCAGGGATCGAACTGGTCTCCTATGTCTCTTGCATTGACATGCAGGTTCTTTATCACTAGTGCCACCTGGGAAGCCCCGAATTTAATACATGCCCCCCAAAATATTATTCATATTCTCCTTAGTACCTGTCCTTCCTTCTGTGTTCTATGATTTGGTGAATGATATCACTCAAAGGCGGGAAGCCACCCAAACACTCTTCCCTTCTTACCTCCCCCTCATCTCCCAGCTGCACTGTNTACATGCCCCCCAAAATATTATTCATATTCTCCTTAGTACCTGTCCTTCCTTCTGTGTTCTATGATTTGGTGAATGATATCACTCAAAGGCGGGAAGCCACCCAAACACTCTTCCCTTCTTACCTCCCCCTCATCTCCCAGCTGCACTGTCAGGTCTCCTTCCTGAGTATCTCTGTAGCCTGTGTCCTCTTCTTCATATTTGCTGCCAGTCTTCGTTCAAACTCTCATTCTCTCTGTCCATATTGAGCATGCTTCTTGAAACCTACAGATGTTTCTCAAGAAGTTTCCATAATTGCATTAATCAGGGGCCCAGCAAGAAGCTGGCTCACATTCCAACATGGTAACGTATGATACTTGAATGCAGGGACTTTTCACAAAGGTGTAAGGATGTTACCTGAAAACTGGGTTCTCCTCTTGGTGGGTGTCAAGCCAAAAAAACCTAACCAAGCCAAAGAGGGAGAAGGAAGGATTTATTATTACTTGCAGCAAGTAAAAAGAACACCAGGGATCTTTCCCAAAGCAGTGCCTCCTTGAACAACAAAATGGGGAAGTTTTATGCTAAGAGTACATGCATATTTATGAAGGGGCTTGGGCAGTCTGGCTAACAGAGTGCAAGCTTTGGCTGATTGAAGTCACTGAGGGTCAGAAAAGGTCAATATCACTTAGGCTCCAATTGTTCTAGGAGTTGAGTGCCCAGGGGACTTAAATTCTGTGAAACAGCTCAAGAAAATGCTTCAGGTTTGTCTTTACTTCTGAAACAAAACCTGAGTCTTTGCAACAAATTTGTTACTTTTGCTACTGTTAGTGATTGAACAAGAAATTTTTACTTCTCTTGCTTGATAACAGATTGTTCTTTTGTTCCCTTAAAATCCTTATTACTGAGACATATTCAAGGGCAAGCACTATAGCCAGGCTTAGATCACAAATGGCTTAGGCCAAAAATGACTTTTCTTACGTCAAGAAAGCCAGGCCTGGTTCTCTTTCTCGGGACCCTCTACCCTATCTGCTTACCAGCAGGCTAAGGAAACTAGTACGAGATGGTGATCCCGCCCTAGATTAGTGATAGCAGGAAGGCATTGCCACTGCTGAGTCTGAAGAAGAGAACTCTAGCTCTAGAACCCAGAACAAGCTGTGGCTATAGATAGGAACCACCCAGCTAGAACTGTGATCTCTAGTAGTACACTCAGTCGCTCATTCACGTCGGACTCTGCAACCCTTTGGAGTATAGCCTGAGAGACTCTTCTGTCCATGGGATTTTTCCAGCAAGAATATTGGAGTGGGTTGCCATTTTCTCCTCCAGGAAATTGTCCCAACCCAGGGATCAAAGCTTTGTCTCCTGTGTCTCCTGCATTGGTAGACGGATTCTTCACCCACTGAGCCATCGGGGACCCCAGGGGGAGTACTGACAAATCAAGATCCCGTGGCAGGGGTTGTAAATTTCCTGTCCAGTCTCCCAAACAAAAGTCAAGTTGCTCAGTCATGTCCGACTCTTTGCGACCCCATGGACTGTAGCCCACTAGGTTCCTCCATCCATGGAATTTTCTAGGCAAGAGTACTGGAGTGGATTGCCATTTCCTTCTCCAGGGAATCTTCCCAACCTGGGGATCGAAGCCGGGTCTCCCGCATTGCAGGCAGATGTTTTACTGTCTGAGCCACCAGGGAATCCCATCCAGTCTTCCCAACCTACTGTCAAATCTCCTGTGAGTGCCTCCCACTGACTGAATCCAATGAGATACCAAAAGGCAGGGGATGTTTTCGGACCATCAGCTTCCTAGGATAAAGGTAGAGAGGGTGGCGTGTGGGTCTGGAGGGGCAAAGAGAGCATGTGTGTGTGTGTTTAGTCACTCAGTAGTGTCTGACTCTTTGTAACCCTATGGACTATAGCCCTCCAGGCTCCTCTGTCCATGGGAGTTCTCCAGGCAAGAATACTGAAGTGGGTTGCCATGCCCTCCTCCAGGGGATCTTACCAACCCAGGGATCAAACCCAGGTCCCCTGCATTGTCAGTGGGTTCTTTACTCTCTGAGCCACCAGGGAAGCAACAAATCCATTTCACAATATTCGTTCACACATTGGCAATGCATATGTGCATGCTCAGTCATGTCTGACTCTTTGTAACCCATGGACTGCAGCCCACTAGGTTCCTCTGTCCATGGGATTCTTCAGGCAAGAATACTAGAGTAGGTTGCCATTTCCTCCTTCAGGGGATCTTCCCCACCCAGGGATCGAACCCAACATCTCCTGTGTCTCCTGCTCTGGCGAGCAGATACTTTAGCACAGTGCCACCTGCAAAACCCCATTCACACATTAGACATTTTTAAGAGAAATCTGGCAAAGAAATCTCTTCAAATTTGTTTCACTGTTTTCCTGGTCTTTCTCCATCTGATCTTGCCCAGCTGTTTCTACTTCCTCCTAACTGCCACTAGATGTGCCTTCTTAAAGCACAGATCTTAGCAGGTTACCCCCATGCTTCTAAATCTGTCAATGGTTGGCATCATTCTTTGAATGAATGCACCTCCCTAAGTTTACACCATAACCCCATCCCTGGTGCACAAAGATACCACAGCATCACTGACTCCTACTCACCATTCTGATGTCATCTCCCTCCCAACAGTCTATACTCTGGGCTTCCTGAGCTGCTGTGGATTCATGACTCCATGCTATCCTTCTACATGGAATGCCTCGGTGTTCCTGAGACCTGCATTAACATGATCATGTGGCTCCTTCTCTAGAAACACTTTTTGATGCACCAGACTGGAGACACCTATTTTTGTGCCCCTGCTGTACTTGAAGCCTACATCTGTTAGAACATTCCTCCATCACACAGTATTAACTGGTTTTATATTTGTCTCCGCTTTGAGGCTGAAGAATTTCTTGAGCTTAGGGGTCATGATAAATATATCTTGGCACAATAGGTACTCAGTGAATATTTGTTGAATTAAGTTCCTCCTCTATGTAAGGACCACATGGGTGGTTAGTAATCAGAAATGCTATCTTTCCATGACACACACCCTAGTCGTAAGCAGGGGAGATTTCAAAAACATCTACAGTGTGGTTTCCTTGCATTTGGTCTATTATTCCTGCTTAGAAAAGACAAGGGATTAAAGTCAATATCTTGATTCATAGATAATTCATTTCTTGAATAACTCCTAAATATCTGTCTGTAAATGCCAACACCAGGAATTCTGACTTCCCTCAAAGAGATCAGAACACAAATGTCCTGAGGAAAGATTGTGTTTCCACAGTCTCTGCCTTTCTCTGCACTTCTTGCACAAGACTGATTGCAAATGCCGATTTTCTCAGGTTAACCTGTACCATGAAACAGCTGGCCTGTGGGGTCATATGTGGGTCCCCACATCTCCAGATGTCCTGGAGGCATGACTACCCCGCTGCAGACAGCTCAGAAAGGGTGGAGAGTTGTTGCCACAACTGACTGCTGGCCTCACTGCAGGGCAGTGATGGGAAAGCACTGGGTTGCTGATCAGACAGAAAAGGGGTGCAGGAATGTTTAAAACCAAACTCTGCCCCTTCTTGGCTGGGTAACTTGGCCAAGTTACTCCACACTCCTAGGCATGCTTCCCTCTCTGTGAAATAGGATTAAGACCTTCCTCAGCAGGTTCTTGTCAGGACTGAGATAAATAGGAGATTTTCAGGAAGGACCCAGGAAATTTTGCTTTCCCCTTTTACCATCTTAATGATCTCCTCCTTTGAGAGGCTGCCTTTCTAATTTTAGAGGGAGGCAGGTGAGGTACATTGAGGTATGCTACCTTGTTTGTTTAAATTTTTAAAGAATACTTAATTTCAAAGCTTCCTTATGGCAATACTGTGACAGAAATAAAACTAGGCAGTTGTTGCTATGCGACATCAAGCAGTTTGCCGAGGGACTGGATATATCTCTGCTGTTACTTATCTTTAGTTGAATTTTGAGCAACATTTTTCTGACTACCCAGCGTTATCCTGTTCTTATTACGTAAGGGAAGCTCTTGCGATGGGAAGTCAGGGAGGCAATGCTGGGCTGAGGGTCACTGGATAATGGCCTCCTTGATACTGGGCACTTTGTGTCCTCTTTTCATTTTTTGTTCTTTTCCCTTAATCTGTTTTGCCTCTTTTCTTCACCATAATAAATGAAGATAAAATGTTTCCTTTAGCCCTTTTTTGGACAGTAGCTGGATCAGTGTTGGTCGGGGATTGAATTTGTCCCTCTTGGAGCAATAAAGATTAGAAGTTATCTAAAAATTTATTTATAGCCAATCCACCCAATAAATGTCTCTACTTTTCATTTAATAAAAGATATATCAAAATTAATACAAGGCCTTTTTGTTAAATATTTCACTTTATGCTCTTGAATTATCAGCCTTACCCTGTATGCTGGTGTGTAATCCTTATGCCTTGTATTTTCTTTCAGAAAGCTCTCTTAAAAAAAAAAAAAACCTGCAGTACAACAGACCTGTAGGAAACTGCCTAAGCTTGTCTTGTTTCCCAGCCCTCCCTCCCAACACTGGCTCTTTGATTTCTCCACTCCTCTNTGTAATCCTTATGCCTTGTATTTTCTTTCAGAAAGCTCTCTTAAAAAAAAAAAAAACCTGCAGTACAACAGACCTGTAGGAAACTGCCTAAGCTTGTCTTGTTTCCCAGCCCTCCCTCCCAACACTGGCTCTTTGATTTCTCCACTCCTCTTTTCCATCCAGAGTGCTCACTGACCTGCCATTTTTATTCCTCTTCACTGACTTGTCTGCTCTCATCCAAGCATATGCTAGGCTTCATCTGACCCTTCTGCTGTCTCCCATTCTGACCTCACTGGAGCTAACATGTTGAGATTCTGGAAAGGTACAGACAGAGAAACCACAAGACCTCTGGAGGACCATGTGATTAAGGAGGAAAAATTTCCAGGCTCAGAGGGCATCTTGGGGAAGGGGTTTTGAGTTGGAAGCAGCTACTCTGTGCTGAGAGAAATGTTAAACAACAACAACAGGACACTCTAGGATTTTCTGGGGGTTTTCTGACCAGGCCATGTCCCTTTTGAGTCCTGATCCAGGCTTGGAACACAGGCCCTCTGTAGTGGGAGCACAGAGCCCTACCTACTGGCCCGCCAGGGAAGTCCCGGGACACCCTAGTTTTGAAGGAATGCTAGGGCTTTCATGCTGATCCCTGTCCCACCCTACTTCTGCCCGCTCTGCTGCCACCCTGAAATATACTTGCCTGTCCTTTGCCTCATCCAGCTTTCCCAGGATCACCTGTGTAGAAGCTAAGCAGTCAGAGACCATGAGGAACCTCAGAATATGAAGTCTACCTCCCTGATTCCAAACCTGAAGTCCAGAGTCTGCTCAAGTCACACAGCTTGTTGGAGTTCTAAGGAGAGAGAAACCTGGTGTCTCAGGCCCTGGATCTCCAATTAGCAGACTGACTGGCTAAACCGGAGGTCAGAGTGTGGTCTGTTTTATTGTCTCATTCATGTCTAATTAATGGCTAGAGAACAGAGAATCGTTCTAGTCGTGGATGGAGGGGATGAAGACCCAAAGCACTAATGAGCATAGTTCTAGGTTACAGGGATTGTTGGTGTGTTTTAAATGACAGTATGAACAAGTTCCTGCTTCTCTTATCAGTATATCTTGCCCTGTGGTCTTCCACAAGCATTCATGTGGCAAACATATTGAGCACCTGCCGTTTCCACCCATGCCACTGGGCATTGGGGTGCAGACAGACGAAGAAGAGTATGATTTTTGCTCAGCCCTCAGAACCTTTGAAGACTAAATGTTCAAACAAAACAGAACAAAACAAATGACAGAATGCTTATTTTCACAGAGACACAGAGTAATTAATTCTCGTCATGTGGAAGAAGAGGTCAGAGATGGTTTCACAAAGGAGGTGGTTTTGGGTCTTAGGGATAACTATGAACACAGCAAACAGGCAGAGAGGAGGGAGCAGGGCATCCACACGGCTGAGGCAGGACCAGCAAACAGAGAGAGGCCAAGCCTGGTAGGGCGCCTGTGGTTCCAGGCGAGAGGGACTGTGCCTGTGGGTGTGTGGGAACTGGAGGCAGGAGGTCAGACAGAATGCACAGACCAGGGCTGGACCGTAGTGCGCCTTGTACATTCATGATAAGGGCTTGATTATCAATCTTATTTACATATTTATAGTCTACTTGGCCAGGAAAAAGATTTGCAGCTGTGGCATTTGGACTTTATCCTGTGAGCCACAGGGAGTAAAAAGGTTTTTAATAATAAGAGCATTGTTACTGGATTTGTATGTTAGAAAGATTTTCAGATTTTCATGACTGACCTTTCAAATGCTAGGTGAAATGAGTAAACGCTGCATCTTCCCAAGGCTGAAAGAACTGTAAAAGCTAAGCTATATTTACAGAGTAAGGAATATCTCAAGAAGACTTAGCTTTTATGTCTGTTGAATTCTGAGTAACAATGGTTATGGGTTAGGATAAGACCTGAGGATGAAGAGCACATCATCGTTTACTCTGCAGGGGCCCTTTGAATCTCTCCTAAGCTTCTAACTTCATTAAACCTTACAAAGGCTTATTTACAATGTACAAAGTGACCACCCACCTAGACAGCCAGATAATAGCAATCACTAATATTTGGATAACTCTCTATATTCATTAAAGACTTTAATTTCACTTCCTGTCTTGATTCTCTCAACAGTTGGACAGACTGGTATTATTTTTGTCTCTACTTAACAGATGAGGAGACTGTGAATCAGAAAGACAGAGCAACTCATCTAAGGTATCAGGGGCAGATGGGGGAATAGGGTGATGTTCTTTCCACTGCAGCTTGCCGGCCATCAGTGGGGTGAGAGCCGGATCACCTTCACAGGGACTGTGATCTGCACCAAAATGCCCCCAGCTGACTGATGATCTGGGTCATGCCCTCACCCATCCAGTAGGAATACTCACACCTCACTGACTGTAAGGATGTTGTAAGAATATGATACCACTTCGCAGAGTAGAGTACTAGACAAGCAAAATGGTCCTCTGCACTCACTCAGTATCATAGCCTGATCCCCCAAAGTCAAGAAGTCATCCATATGTTAGAATTGATAGCAACAGTTTTCCCTTGAATCTGCCTCTGTGACATGGGGAAGGGAAAACAGAAATAGTCATATATGCGTAATCTTCCAGATTACAAAAAGGGAAGGCACATTTTACAACCACTCATAGTTACACAAAAACCAGGCCTTGAAAAAATAAGGTTTATATAGATTTTGTTCAAATTTCACACAAAAATCAATTTTAAACTAGCAATTTATGTTGGGCAAATTTACTTCACTTTTCAGGACCTGTGAAGCCATATCTGTGAAATGTTGAGGTTGGACCTGATGAACTCTGAGGTCTCTTCCTGTCCTAAGACTAAATTATTCTATATGTAAGTGAAGGAGGCTCATATAAAATCCAGTTAATATCATTTTGAACGTCCAGAGATGAATACTGAGAAAGCAGTTTTGAAAGCCTGCTTCTTGGGGGAGGGAGGGATGAAATGGGAGACTGACATGTATACACTACTATGTAAAAAATATGTAATTAATGAGAACCTGCTGTATAGCTCAGTGCTCTGTGGTGGCCTAAAAGGGAAAGAAATCCAAAAAAGAGGGGATATATGTATATTGATGTTGTTCAGTCACTCAGTCATGTCCGACTCTTTGTGGTTCCATGAACTGCTGCAGCATGCCAGGTTTCTCAGTTCCTCACTATCTGCTTGAGTTTGCTCGAACTCATGTCCAAAGAGCCTCTTGATGAAAGTGAAAGAGGAGAGTGAAAAAGTTGGCTTAAAGCTCAACATTCAGAAAATGAAGATCATGGCAGCCGGTCCATCACTTCATGGCAAATAGATGGGGAAACAGTGGAAACAGAGGCTGACTCTATTTTTCTGGGCTCCAAAATCACTGCAGATGGTGACTACAGCCATGAAATTAAAAGACACTTACTCCTTGGAAGGAAAATTATGAGCAATCTAAACAGCATATTAAAAAGCAAAGACATTACTTTGCCTAAAAAGGTCCGTCTAGTCAAGGTTATGGTTTTTCCTGTGGTCATGTATGGATGTGAGAGTTAGACTATAAAGAAAGCTGAGCACCAAAGAATTGATACTTTCAAACTGTGGTGTTGGAGAAGACTCTTGAGAGTCCCTTGGACTGCAAGGAGATCCAACCAGTCCATCCTAAAGGAAATCACTCCTGAATATTCATTGGAAGGGCTGATGCTAAAGCCAAAGCTCCAATACTTTGGCCACCTGATGCAAAAAAACTGATTCATTGGAAAAGATTCTGATGCTGGGAAAGACTGAAGGCAGGAGGAGAAGAGGATGACAGAAGATGAGATGGTTGGATGGCATCACTGACTTGATGGACATGAGTTTGAGCAAGTTGCGGGATTTGGTGATGGACCAGGAAGCCTGGTGTGCTGCAGTCCATGAGGCTGCAAAGAGTCAGACACAACTAAGCAACTGATCTAAACTGAAGCCTGGCTTGGAGCATTACTTTGCTAGTGTGTGAGATGACTCATGCCGTCCAATCATCATATATATATACATATACATATATATATATATATATGTAAATACACACACAGACACACATATAAAGCAGAAATATATGTTTTTCTGGAACTCTCTTGCTTTTTTGATGATCCAGCAGATGTTGGCAATTTGATCTCTGGTTCCTCTGCCTTTTCTAAAACCATCTGGAACATGTGGAATTTCACGGTTCACGTATTGTTGAAGCCTGGCTTGGAGAATTTTGAGCATTACTTTGCTAGCGTGTGAGATGAGTGGAGTTGTGCAGTAGTTTGAGCATTCTTTGGCATTGCCTTTCTTAGGGATTGGAATGAAAACTGACCTTTTCCAGTCCTGTAGCCACTGCTGAGTTTTCCCAATTTGCTGGCATATTGAGTGCAGCACCTTCACAGCATCCGCTTTTAGTATTTGAAATAGCTCAACTGGAATTCCATCACCTCCACTAGCTTTGTTTGTAGTGATGCTTCCTAAGGCCCACTTGACTTCACATTCCAAGATGTCTGACTATAGGTGAGTGATCACACCATCGTGATTATCTGGGTTGTGAAGATCCTTTTTGTACAGTTCTTCTGTGTATTTTTGTCACCTCTTCTTCATATCTTCTGCTTCTGTTAGGTCCATAGCATTTCTGTCCTTTTGAGCCCATCTTTGCATGAAATGTTCCCTTGGTATCTCTAATTTCCTTGAAGAGATCTCTTTCCCATTTTATTGTTTTCCTCTCTTTCTTTGCATTGATCACTGAGGAAGGCTTTCTTATCT
>SJYV01009527.1:0-11306 GCA_006410875.1 Neotragus pygmaeus | reverse complement strand
GAGCCTAGTTTTTTTTTTTAATTTGGTATATTAAAAAAATAATTAGACATAAGCCTTCTTTCTTCAGAGAGGATTCCTTTTTTCTCCTGCTCAGACTTATTTATTCCTGATTGAGGGGCTTGTGGTAGGGGTTTTTTTACCCCTTTAACTCAGGTTTTTTTATTTTTTTACTTATGCAAGTTCCCTGCCCTAAACGTGCCATTATTTTCATTGTAATTTTCTAGAAGTCATTTAAATCAGAGTGTGGCATCCACAGTATTCCCTGGGGTTTTAAAAGAAAAGGCTCCCATTGAGGGAAATTGCAGGGCCATCTCGCACAGATGAGTAATAGAAGGTTGACTGATTGCGAATCAGATGTATTCTGTTCCAGATATGCTGCATTTAATGAGAACCAGATTTTACTTGGTATTTCTACTTTGAAGGTGCGGTATTGTTACATTGTAAACCGAAATACAGAGGTGGAGAAATCCCTTCAAGTATGCCTTTTCCCCACCGCCCCCCACCCCAGCCTCGCTTCATCACTGTGTCTAAGAATCTTCGAGAAACTCTTTCAACAATAGTTGCATTGTTGGAAATGACAGTGGCTTCTGTTGTAGAAATTTAACCTTTCATTATGATTTATGTTTCAATTTACTTTGTGATAGAAAATTCCATTGTATCTGAGAATATGGCTGTAGGAATTTGTAAGGAGGTGAGCAGAGAAAAGCCTTCTTCAGTGTGTCTATTAAAAATTCACCTTTTTAGCTTGATAACTTTGGTGGTTATCTCCTTTATTTCTAGTGGATATTAGCAAGTATGTTAACAAAGTATCAGTACTTCATTTTTGGCTGTTAGTGTGGCAATATGACTTTATCATGTAATAGATTGATATCAGATAATAGCAGAAGGCATTTAAGAACAAATGAATCCACATACTTAAATTCCAAATGTGAGGGGAATCCTTTAGGTAACTGTTAATTTTAGTACAAGAATAGCAGAACTTGAAATTTAGATTCTAAAGTTTTAATTTTTGGCAACATTGAATTTCTTGATGGAGACAGAACCCCAAAGATTCTTTAATATCTGATGATGGAAGCAGTTGGGTCACATATTTCAACTTGAGAAAATAATGTAATTAAAAGATTATGTTTTTCTGTTTGGGAGGGTTTTCCAATTTACTTTCAGTCTTAAACTCAGCATTAGAACTATTTTGTTGGAGATGCATCACTTTAGTGTTTGGATTTAAATTCTTGATCATTTCTAGAATGTTTCCTTTCTATAGAACAGTGCTTGGAAGAGTGGATTATTCAAAGATGTGGCCTCATTTCTCATTTGCCTTTGTACAATTACTTCTTAATACTGCCGAGTGAACTTGGGTACAATTCTGTCAATGGGAAATGAAAGCTGTGAGTGAGGACCTTCCACCTGAAGAGTCTGATAACACTTAGAAAATTCCGATTTGGGAATTAACAGAAAATTTTTTTTGTGCTTTAGGTTAAAGGACTTAGCCCATTTCAGGTCTTTGGAATTGATTGTCAGCATTTTGAATTAAGCTCTTAGAAACATTTGTGCCTGAGATAGTTCTAATTAGGATCAAATTTGGGGTGTGGTTTCTCTGTTCAGCAGTCTTCTCTATAATAATTAAATTCTATTTATTGAGCCTTACTGAATACTAGGTACTATGGCAAATACTTTTTTTGCATGGATATAGTAATATGTGTGTATGTATGTGTGTTCTCATAACATTCCTATGAAGTAGATATTTTTCTTATATCCTATGGTACACTTGACCAAATGGGCTGAGGGAGAGAAAATATTTTACCCAGATTACCCAGCTAGTCAGCAAAACTTCCATTGAAACCGGTCTGACTTGAAGGTGTGCTCTTCAAACCTATGCTTTCTTCTTCTCTTGAGGAATCCGATTTCCCAAACAAGTTTTGAGCTCCTGCTGCTCCTGGGGTGGTTACTCAAGGTATAAATATACTTCCTGGAGTTCATAGGCTACATTGGCAAGGCTTTCTGACCTTTAGTCACATGGGAGGCTGGACTCAGGTCNTCTTGAGGAATCCGATTTCCCAAACAAGTTTTGAGCTCCTGCTGCTCCTGGGGTGGTTACTCAAGGTATAAATATACTTCCTGGAGTTCATAGGCTACATTGGCAAGGCTTTCTGACCTTTAGTCACATGGGAGGCTGGACTCAGGTCCATCGGTACTGATGGATTAGGACGACTGCAAGTTCAGACTTTTCTCAGAGGGTTGTTAATTCTGTTTCTCATAAATGAAGGTTGTACATAATTCATGTTCCATTTTAACTTTTGACTGACTTTGATTAAATTTGCTACAGTAATAAAGGCTGTGAAGTTATTCTGTGAATTCAGTTTTGTGGTTTAGATACAGGTTTTTTTTTTTTTTTGAAGGATAATTGCTTAACAGAATTTTGTTGTTTCCTGTCAGACATCAACAAGAATCAGCCATAGATACACTTTTGAAGTAAAATGGCAGCCATTACAATCTGTGAATCAGTGTCTCTTCTGTAATTGTAATGATGTCAGTGAAACAAAATTTGGAGGTGAAGTCTACAGAGATATGTTATTGATGTTGCTTAACAGTATGTAGGAGTTGGGAGTCTGAAAAAAAATTTTTCTACTTGAAAGTAGAATTTTCTGTTAGTTAAAGCCTCATGATTTTGTGTGTGTGTGTGTGTGTGTTTAAGCAAGACCCATCCTTAAGAGAGCTACAGTTGCTTAGCTCAAAGGAACCCTCACAGGTCAATGTTAGGGAGAAAAGGGACTTACTTAATATCTTATTCTGTTATTGATGAGAATCACTTTTGCTGGTTATTAAAGTTAGAAAGGAGCTATGAATATTGTAGAACCTCAGGGCTAGAAATCACCTCAGCCAAGGCAGGAAGGACAGCTGTTCTACCAAGGTGGAACCTACACAGAAACGTTGTGGATTTCTTTAGCAAGTACAGGTTTTGAATATTAATTTTAAGTAGTTTATCAAGGTATACTTTACATATCATAAAATTCATGTTTTAAGAGTTTAAGAGTACCGTTCAATGATTTTTTTTTTTAGATTTATGGAGTTGTATAACCATCACTGCAATCCAACTTTGGAACATTTCCATTACCCCAAAAAGATCTCGCCCACCAACGTGCATTTTTTTTAACCTTGCTTCCACCNTTTTTTTTTTTAGATTTATGGAGTTGTATAACCATCACTGCAATCCAACTTTGGAACATTTCCATTACCCCAAAAAGATCTCGCCCACCAACGTGCATTTTTTTTAACCTTGCTTCCACCTAGATCTTTTTATCATCGGGCACCGATAAACTAAATCATGTAGATTTTAAAAGATATGTCTTTAAAATATATCTTCTTACATGTATTATAATTTCTTAGTACTTTTTGTATATTCAAAAGTTTTGCCTAAACATCATACATAGAAGAATGTAAAAGGTAGTACTGCAAGTGCCATCCATTATCTTGTCTTTGTGGTTTTGATTTGATTGTGTTTTGATCTTTTTTAAACCAGTAAATAAAATACAGTGCTCTTAGTGATATGTTGGAAAACAGGAATAAGAAATCAAGGTAAAAATAATATAATTTTTGTTGGGCAAGAAAAAATTCCTTTGGGATTTAAAACCAAGGACAAAATAATTGGTTTGCTTGATTTTAAGCCAATAACCTTGTGCATTTTATTGTTTGAGCTCTAAACCCCCTTGAGAGATCCATGCCTACAGTGCATGCTGGAGAGCAGGCTTCGTTAAATTCAGGTATGCAAACGCATTGTCTACTTTTTGCATTACTTCAGACTGGCTTGTTGAGGGATTTAGAAATAGTTTAACCTGTAAGGAAGTGTAGCTGCTTTTTCCTGCCTGCATCGTTTTTTTGTTGTTGTTTTTGCTGTTTTTTAAAGTTACCCTCAAGGGTAGCCAGAAGAATTAAAGCTCCCTTGGGAACGAGTTGTACTGGAAGGGTGAGATTCTACCCCTTTGGTTCCCAGGTGCTCTCTTTGCTCCCTGTTTTGCACGTGTAGATGGACACTGCTGATAGGATAGCTTGGGAATGTTATTTTTTAAGGTACACATGATAGGGGAATGCAGTGGTTTGGTTCTAGGTAAAGTGTTTTGGAAACAACCTTTCATTGCTTTTAGATGAATATTTCTGTGTGGAAAGTGATCCTTACAAGTGCCAGGCAGGTAAATCAATACCTCTTTGTGTGGTGGGTTGTGTTTGGATTTTTAATAACAGACAGAAAGGACACAGCACTGCTCTGGTAATAATAGTTTACTGTAAATTCAGTCATAACTGGCTTGAAATAATTTTACTTTAAAAAAATACCTGTTTAATTGCTATGATTGTGGTATTCTGTTGTTACTTTGCATTCTTTACTAAGAGAAAGGCCTGATATCAAATATTAACAAATGAAGTGCTTTCTGACCTATTTGATTTAGAGGAAAGTAGTGATTTTGAAAGTAACAACTTTGGTTTCTGGAAGTTAGTTAACAAACATATGGATGACTACATTATTGTTTTTTTGTTTAAGACTGCTTTAAATTATTTTAGATAAGTTGCAGTTTTAGATTTTGTACTATGCCTAAAGATTAGGTTCTTGGCAACTTGTAAAATCATATTATAATAATCAGATTAAGTATACACACACACACACACTCATGGGAGGAAGATAAAGCAAGTTAAAAAAGGTGATAAGTACCAGTTGAAGAAAACTTACTGACTTGGATTTGCCCCATTATGCTGATATTGGCCAAGAGTAGTAGAAACGATAGTTTTCTGATAGAATCTTTGGGAGATTACTAAAGCTGGTTCAGGTATGACATCTCCTCGAATTTATCCACATACCCTACCCTGGTTTTGTCCGTCACTAGTGGAATGTTTTAGGGCTTCCGGGATGGCTCAGTGGTAAAGAACCTACCTGCAATGCAGGAGATGTGGGTTTGATCCCTAGATTGGGAAGATCCCCTGGAGAAGGAAATGGCAACCCACTCTAGTATTCTTGCCTGGGAAATCCCATGGACAGAGGTGCCTGCAGGGCTACAGTCTATGGGGTCGCAAAAGAATTGGACATGACTGAGCAACTCAGCATGCACACACAGTGGGATGTTTGGAAAAGATATAAGGCAGGAAGAGAAGGGGGCCACAGAGGATGAGATGGTTGGATGGTATCACCAACTCAGTGCACATGAGTTTGAGCAAACTCCAGGAGATAGTGAAAGACAGGGAAGCCTGGCATGCTGTTCATGGGGTCGCAAAGGGTCAGACATGACTTAGCAACTGAACAACAGCAATAATTTTTTCTGGTAATATTACCATTAAAATTTGAGATTAGCATTGCAAAGGAAAAGAAAAAGTTTTATTTTAATTGTTAATAATTTCAAATAGATGAGGTAGAACAAACGCTAATTTTGTGCTAATTGGTGTTTCATAATTTATTATTTCTTTCTAAGGTGACCTGTCTTAAATCCTGAGAATCTGCCTTTCATTTAGCAAATACTTAATGAGTATCTATTGTGTACCAAACTGTGATAGAGTGATGCATCAAAGGGAAGTAGGTCCTCAAAGAATCTGTGGGCTTGAAATGGAGGCAGAGGAGAAGTATCAGGCACCGGCAGGGTAGGGGGATCTGCCATGTGGGGAGCAGGTAGGAAGGCCATGGTGAAGAGGTAACATTAAGTGGGACCTGAAGGATGAGAAGGGCATGGTTTAGTTGGGAAACTAAGTTTTCCTGGCAGAAAGTGCAAATGCCCTCAGGCAAGGTGAGAGCTAGAGGCTTTTGAAAAACTGAACCTTTTAAAGAACTGAAAGAAATCCAGAAAGGCTGGAAAATGGAGAAGCAGGTGATGACGCAGAAGTAGACAGGGGCCTGGTTTTGAAAAGGCTTAGTAGGCCATCTGCTGGGTTTTTGAACTTGTCCTAAGCCTCCTGGGAAGCTATTGAAGGTTTTAAGTAGGGATGTGACAGGAAATGCCACAAAAAACAAGAGTTTTTAGATCAATGGAACCATGATGATTTACCAAAAAGGTCATAATTGCTACAAGGTAAAATATTCTTTCCTCATCTCTTTAAAAATTTTGCAGCTGCTTTCTTCCATCGTCATCTGTGATACTCTTTTCATTGTTTTTATAAAAATTACCTTCAGTTTTCTAAAGGCTCCCCCTTTTCTTTTATCCTTCACCAGTCTGTTAACCTTATATAGGAATGTCATTTCTATTTATAACTGAGTTAAAATTCTTTTCTAACAGTTTTAGTTCTCTTCCATATTTAAACTTAAGGCTCTTTGCTGGTTTTTTCCCCCCAGACATCTTTAATCTACTGAAGATTTTAATGAAACATTTTGCTAAATATCAACATTAAATTTGCTTTGTTCTTTTCTTTCCTCAAATACAATATTTTATGTCTAGTTTAATATTTTTCAGCACTTATGCTATTTCATATTTAAGGAAATCTGATTTGAGCACCTCCAGGATTTTTAGAGAATTTTATTAATAATATTTAGAAGCACTAATCTTTAGCAAGAGTATCATTTTCAAATCTGGTTCACATTCTGTGGCTTTGCCATCTTTGATATTTAACTGGTCTCTGTTGAGCTTATTTTCAAGTGAGCTTATATGTATAAAAGTGCTCCACAGATTTTATTTTATATATCCTGATTTGTTTCTTTTTCCTTCTACAATATGTATCCCTACATGCTCAGCTCGTTTTTTGGAAATCTTCAACTATGCTAAGTTTTCCTTGCCTTGATGACTGAACAAGCATTACTCCAGGGCTTCCTTGGTGTGAAGAGGTTAGTTTGTGACAGTATACAATGCCACTGTGCACTTCCTCTTCATGGATGCAAAGAATAACCACAGCATTGCCTCTTTCAGACATTTCCTTTGAAATCTACATTGTGACGCAGTCTCTAACTTAGCTCGCTTTGGCCTTTCTGAATCATTTTATACCTGCTCTGTATTCTTTCCTTGTTGATTTTTTGATTTTTTTTTCCCCTTCATGCTGGTAACCTGAAGAGTTTACAGTGGTTTTGTGTCATAACTATTTTCACTTCCTATCTAGCCCAGGACATTTATTTTTAAAGAGTTGCCTCATTTTAGAGTTTGATGTTTCTGTGCTGGTGGTTTCTTTGCCATCCACAGTGACTGCCCTTGATTTGGAGTTGTGCTTTCCAGTCTGTCCCTCTATGCACAGCTGGTAAAGGAAGGCCATACATGTCTTTCTTTGGCTGCCTTTACGATAACGGTGGTGATTTGGGTATCTTGGTATCACTGTGTAGGCAACTGAAAGGGTATCAGCGTCATGATAAGTGCTGGACATACAAAGCCAGGCTGTGGTGTTTTGCCCTTTTATGGAGTCTTAAGAACAGAGCTCCTCCTTTTATGGAGTTTTGCCCATTTATATGGGGAAACACAGGGTGCTGTTACTCTAGGCCAGAAGAGGTGTGTTTAATGCAGACTTAAGGGAACTGAGAAAGGTAATGATTCCTGTGTATTTGTGAAGAGTCTTAGAGGAGGCCCAGAATGCCATGTGGAGGGAAGGGATTTTCTGGTAGACCATGTATTCAAAGACATCGATCTGAGAAAAGCAGATAAAGCTGGATGAATAGCAAGAAGTGACATGGATTTATATATTGCATGCCTTGCTTTGAAGCTTTGACCCCAGCTACATCCCAGGATCTTAGTTTTCCTTTTTTTGTGGCCTTTTTTCTGTTCATTTTCACTTTCGCCTGAGAGTATACATAGGAAATACTAAAGCTGGAGTTTAAATAGGGCTGGGCCTTTGGTAAAATGGATAAGCAGATGGTATCGGTTTTCTACATGTAGGCTCCCTGGAGGCATGGAGTGTTGCCTGTTGTCGCCTCAGCATCTAGTGCATTGCCTGGCACAGAGGAAGTGCTCAGTAAATATTGCTCTTATGAAATTTGTTTCTTTTTCTGCCCCCCATCTCCTCCCGTCAGTGCTTTCTTCCTTGTTCAGTTGGTTTCTCTGCCAAGTACCTGTCTAGTGGATCTTCCTCTCTGCTCACCCTATAGATGTGCTTGTTCTGTAGTCTAGTCACTCATCTCGAACATAACTGTTATAATTGGATCTGTGTTGGTGTGTAACTAAGTGCTAATGGCTCTCTCTGTGGGACTCCTCAAACTTCTGTCATCATTTACAGTATGGAAGGTGAAGGGGAAGCAAGAGTTGACAACTGTAAGAATGACATTTCTTTAAATTTTTTCATGATTTATTGTATGAATTCATAGAAGTGCTGAGTTCTGTTCCAAAATAAACCTGTGTGTGTGCAATGTATGTTTGTATATATCTGTATTGTACCTTACTTAACATTAAGCAAAACCAACATTCAGTGAAAATGTTTGCTTATTTTATTATGTAGCTTCACCCCAGTCCCCCATTACTGCCTAGGTTCCTCAGATTGGAACACTGCTTTTAAATGTAGTACCACATTGAAATAAAATATTTGTCTTATAGAAAGGCTCTCTAGGATGCAATGACTTCACCAAAGGATTTACCATTCAATAATAGTTGGTTAGTTAGGTGGAAAGTTTTTTTTTTTAATTATTAATTTATTTTCTTTTTAGCATGCCTTAGCTTAGATGGTAAAGAATCTGCCTGCAGTGTAGGAGACTCAGGTTTGATCTCTGGGTTTGGAAGATCCCTTGGAGAAGGGAATGGCTACCCACTCCAGTATTCTTGCCTGGAGATTTCCATGAATGGAGGAACCTGGCAGTCTACAGGCTGTAGACTGTAGGTCTGTGGCGTTGCAAAGAGTCGGACATGACTGAGTGACTAACACACACACAGTAGACTTTTCAATATTCTCTCTACATTTTAATAATTTTTCATATTATAGGTCCCACATTCTCCAGAAAACTCATCTCCAGTCTCTTTTACAGCTAGGGTACAAGCTTGTAACCTGGGCTTGACCAGTCGTTTACACAGAGTGAGACTTGTATGTAAAGGCGAGCGTTGTGAGGTAGCCATCATGTGTAGTTGAATTGCTGACCTGGTGGTCATGTTGACAAAGGTGCTTGCTGCTGGCAGAGCTAATGGGTTTCAGTCTCAGTGGTATTGGTACTTGGTGGTGACAATAATTTTTTTGTTTGTTTTTATCTTGCTATTCTCTGATCATCTAGGATTTGTGTTGTTTTTGTTTTTTGTTGTTCATTCACTAAGTCATGTCCGACTCTTTGTGACCCCATGGACTGCAGCACGCCAGGCTTCCCTGTCCTTCACTGTCTCCCAGAGTTGACTCAGACTCATCTCCTTTGAGTCAGTGATGCCATCCAGCCATCTCATCCTCTGTTGCCTGCTTCTTCTCTTGCCTTCAATCTTTCCCAGCATCAGGTCTTTTCCAGTGAGTCAGCTCTTTTCATCAGGTGGCCAAAGTATTGGAGCTTCAGCATCAGTCCTCCCAGTGAATATTCAGAGTTGATTTCCTTTAGAACCGACTAGTTGGATCTCCTTGCTGTCCAAAGGATTCTCAAGAGTCTTCTCCAGAACCACAGTTGGAAAGCATCCATCGTTCAGTGCTCAGTCTTTACTGTCACCTCTCGCATCCGTACATGACCACTGGAAAAACCATAGCTTTGACTGGATGGACCTTTGTTGGCAAAGTTATGTCTCTGCTTTTTAATATGTTGTCTAGGTTTGTCAAGGCTTTCCTTCCAAGGAGTAAGTATCTTTTAATTTCATCACTGCATTGACTGACTGCAGTGATTTTGGAGCCCAAGAAAATGAAATCTGACAGTGTTTCCACTTTTTCCCCATCTGTTTGCCATGAAGTATTGAGACTGGATGCCGTGATCTTAGTTTTGTGAATATTGAGTTGTAAGCCAGCATTTTCACTCTCTTTTTTCACCTTCATCAATACTTAAGTTCCTCTTCACTTTCTGCCATTAAAGTGGTTTCATCTGTATATCTAGGTTTTTGATGCTTCTCCTGGCAAGAGAATTGTGTTAGGGATTTGTGTTCCATGTCTTATATTAACTTTGGAATATTTTCAGCCATTGTTTCCTCAAGTATTTCTTTTGTCCTGTTCTTTCTTCTTTTTCTGTTCCAATTATATTAGAACCTATGTTGCACACTTCTTGAAAGTCCTGTTTGTTCTGTTCTTCACTTTCTTTTCTCTCAATGTTTTTGGTTGGGGTAGTTTCTACTGACTTATCTTCAACTTCACTGATTCTTTCCCTGGCTCAGTTAAGTTTACTAATGAGCCCGTTGAAGGCATTTTTTATTTCTCTCAACTGTATTTTTAATTTTTAGCACTTTCATTTTATTCTTTCTTACAGTTTCCATTTATCTGCTGAGTTACCAATCCAGTTTTGTGTGTTCTCCTTTTGGGTTAGAGCTCTAAACATGTTACTCATAGTATTTTAACTTTGATTCTAGGTATTTCCAACATCAGATTCTGTCTCATTCTGAGTTCTGACATATTCTCTGTCTTTTCTGAGTGTTGTTTTTCCTCTGCTTTTTCTTATGCCTTGTGATTTTTTTTTATTGTAAGCCTGACTTATTTTGTAGAACAGTGGAGACTGAGCTGCATTTTTTTTTTTTCAGTTTGAAAGCAATCTCTGTTTAATAACTGACCAGATTACAAAAATACTCATGGTAGATACCTTAGTTCATCCTTCTAATAATAGCCTATTGATCTGGCCTTCCCTGTTACCAGCATCTCTACATTCTACAAAATGGTTGATCTTTTTCTTCATTCCACCTCATGGAGAAGATGATTTGAAGGACCGTGGAAAGTTGTTTGCTTCTTTGAAATGATTTTCAACAGTATGGGATCTCGTGGATCAGATCCTCCATGCAGATGATGCCATATTTACCAAGAGATTGAGCAGTCAATGCATTATCTGTCAGGGCAATTTAATTTTTGTTGATTTTTGTTATAACCATGCTTGTTGATCGATTCATTTACTGACTTCAGGTTTGGGTACCCCTCCTATGCAANTGTCATTTTCATAAGCAGTCAATGCATTATCTGTCAGGGCAATTTAATTTTTGTTGATTTTTGTTATAACCATGCTTGTTGATCGATTCATTTACTGACTTCAGGTTTGGGTACCCCTCCTATGCAACATATGGTTCCACAGTCCTCAGCATGTTAATTGAAGCCATGTTGAGCTTCACACAGGTGCCACTGAAGATCTGATGGAGGCAAAGAAGCTGCCACACCTTCCGGACCTTTGGGCTCACACCATTGATACCTCTGATCCTGATAACAAATGCCAGTTGGATTCCACGGGTGTGTAGAAGTTGATGACTTTTCTTGTCATCCTAGCCATTCGAATCTCAGTTCTT
>SJYV01009525.1:0-10202 GCA_006410875.1 Neotragus pygmaeus | reverse complement strand
TTTTCCAGTCCTGTGGCCACTGGTGAGTTTTCCAAATTTGCTGACATATTGAGTACAGCACTTTCACACCATCATCTTTTAGGATTTGAAATAGCTCACCTGGAATTCCATCACCTCCATTAGCTTTGTTCGTAGTGGTGCTTCCTAAGGCCCACTTGACTTCACATTCCAGGATGTCTGGCTCTAGATGAGTGATCACAGCATCATGATTATCTTCATCATGAAGATCTTTTTTGTACAGTTCTTTCGTGTACTCTTGCCACCTCTTCTTAATATCTTCTGCTTCTGTTAGGTCTGCTGCTGCTGCTAAGTTGCTTCAGTCATGTCCAACTCTGTATGACCCCATAGATGGGAGCCCACCAGGCTCCCCCGTCCCTGGGATTCTCCAGGCAAGAACACTGGAGTGGGTTGCCATTTCCTTCTCCAATGCATGAAAATGAGAAGTGAAAGTGAAGTCGCTCAGTCGTGTTCGACTCTTAGCGACCCCTTAGACTGCAGCCTACCAGATTCCTCCGCCCATGAGATTTTCCAGGCAAGAGTACTGGAGTGGGGTGCCTCTGTCTGTTAGGTCTATACCATTTCTATCCTTTATTGTGCCTATCTCTGCATGAAATGTTCCCTTGGTATCTCTAATTTTCTTGAAGAGATCTCTAGACTTTCTCATTCTATTGTTTTCCTCTATTTCTTTGCACTGATCACTGAGGAAGGCTTTCTTATCTCTCTCCTTGCTATTCTTTTGAACTCTGCATTCAAATGGGTTTATCTTTCCTTTACTCCTTGGCTTTTCGCTTCTCTTCTTTTCACAGCTATTTGTAAGGCTCCTCAGACAGCCATTTTGCTTTTTTGCATTGTGTAGTGTGTGTGAGTATGTAAGGTGTGTGTGTTGTGTTTGTGTTTGGCAGGGAAAGAGGACATGCTCTCCTGTGGAACTCAGGCAAGTGACCTGCACACCTGTCCAAGGGGAGAGTCCAGGTTGCCACCTAGCATTATTACCCTGGATGGAATTCCTCCTTGACTTTATAGACAAGTTGGCTTGACACCACAACCTCGTTATTAGTCATCTCCCAGTCCTGTAAGCCTTCTTCTTAAGGAGCTGTTGATGCCTGTGGGGAGATCCCAATTTTGTTTCCTTTTTTTTTCTGTTTGGTGGAGGCAGGGTCCTGTCTCCATTCCGATGCCACAGCAGGTACTGCCGCCAGTGAAGTCAGTTGCTTGCAAGCATTACAGATTTCCTGGTCCTCCTGTAATTTAAGTACTGCGCCATGGTCTGAAGATCCTGATTTGCCTCGAGTTTCCATACCGGAAAGAGGTATCCTTCCCCAGAACCAAAAAGCCCTGCAGATGGAGGCCCAAGCACCCTGCACAGGTGTCCACGGTCGTCAGCCACCAGCCAGTACTGCATCTCACTGAGGCAGGCTCTCCAGGGTCCACCCTCTGGTCTGATAGGGTAGGTTGAAACCTCTGGGGGCTTCCCATTGGGCAATAACAGCTGGCCTTTAGCCATCGTTGTGGCTGCCTTTCCTCCCTTGCTACCCACTTGGGTGTGGTGCATTACTGGGGTAATTTCTGGCCAGCTTTGGACCCCTTCCCTGGCTCCAGCCCCTTTGCATCCTTCCCCACCACATCTTCCCTGGACATTGTTTTGTGCAAAGAAAGAAAATACCAGGGAGTTGTCAGAAAATGCAGGGGTCTCATAGGACCCACTGGGTTTGATATCCGAGCTTCTTTTCTGAAATGTTGCTTCTAAAACTCAAAAATTGAAGCAGATTTTTGGCAGCTGCTCCAACTCCTTTAGATATGATGAAATAATGAGAAGCAATTGCCCTGTGACATTTGACACAAAACGTTTCTGTTTCTAGTTTACCCAAATAACTAGATAGTTTCATTTATAATAAGATAAACGGAAAGGATGCTCAGTAAGGCTTAGTGTCATTATAGAGCTATTTCTATGTTAATGGCGATGGGAAGAGGATGCAGAAATGGCTGTCACAAATTGAAAGGGGTGATGTTAAATACGTCCGTTGTAATGCAGCCAAGGTGGAAGGCCCCATTTCAATAAGGAGGATGAGCAAGTACTGTATGACTTGTGTGTTTCTTGGAGAAGAGGGTGTTTATGGCCCTTTGAGCCCCCTCCCCAGAGTCTTTACGTCAATTACTCTGGTCTTCTCACACCAGACATTTGACCTTTTAGTGCAGAGGTTTGGGGGATGACTCCACAGATTCTATGGGATACAAACCTCAGGTGGTCAAGCTGGGCACCAACAGGCCTAGGAGGAGACAGACCACGGTCTAAAGGGCCAAGGAAAGAACCTGACATTGAAGACAGGGCAACTGACTGGAGGCTGGGCCATGGAATTGACTCGAGCAGCTAAGGAGAGACCAGATACAGACTGGCTTAAGCAGAAGGGGTTCAGATGCGGCTTAATTTGGGCTTGAAGGAAGCCATAAGAGCGCCATTTCTTTCTTCCTGCCCTGTGCTCCATTCTCTTCCATGTCTTGTCTTGTCTCAGGCTTCCCATCATGGTCAGGCCCCTACCCCAGCAGTGCAGTCACATCCTGGCAGGCTCTGGGAAAAGAGGAAGAATCCTTTTCTAGGACAGCTAGGAGCATGTCATTGCCTACCTTTGACTCTGATTGGCCCCTGTGCCCATCCCTGAAACACCCCCGATGCCAGCTGAAGCGCAGCACTCTGGTCAGGCCTGGGCCGTGGACTCCATCTGAATCCCATGGTCCCCAGATGATGGTCCTCTGTGAGTCCTTGCCCGTGTCTGGGGACTTCATGCTCCCCCACAATGCTGATAAGGGGACAGGTTGGGTGAAGCAGGATCCAGCCCGGAGCCCGCCAGGGGGTTTTAGGGAGGCAGATTAGCCTGGGTCCCAGGGAGTATCTTCCATGTAACTCTTAGGCCATCCCCTCTTTTTGCCTGCATTGCTGCTGCTTTATTTTGAGCCCCCCATTTTTCTTTTTTCCCTCCCAAATCATTATGGTCTGAGACCATTTTGTGGAACACAAAACCCGAGTATGCCACATCCACGCCAGGATGAGGCCAGAGTCCTTAGTGTGGTATCAGAGCCTTTCCTGCCTAGGCCTCTGCCCCCTCCTTCCAGCCTCCTTGTACCAATCCAGGACCCCCAAACATCATGCTTGTGTTTTGCACATGCGTCTCCCTGAGGCGCCCAGTCCCCTGCCTGCAGCTAAAAACTCCTGTGTGTCCCTCAGGACCCAGATCACATTGCCCGTTCCGCAACACCTCCCCACGTTCTCCCAGATGTTTGTCTGTCTGTGCGTAGGCTCTGTGTGTCTGCTTTTTCTTTATCAGTTTTAACAGCTGCTTCCTTGTCTCATGTCCCCAGAAGCCTGGAAGTTCCTTTAGGACTGTGCTATAAACTATTCTTTTAAATTTTTTATTATGAAACATTTCAAACATTGGAAAACTACAGAAAATAACAAATATGTATTCACAACCCAGATTTCATAGATAACAACAGCTTGCCACATTTGTTTTAGATTTCTCTTTGAAGAAATAAATATTAAAAAATATCATCAAAGCCCCAATTCCCCATTCCCTTTCCCCTCGCTCCTAAGCTCCTGAAATTGGAATGAATTTCTATTCAACACTACACTCCTGAGAATCATCCATGTTGATATGTGTAAATATGTTTGGCTCATTTGTACCACAATGGAGGGCTTTTGATTTTAAGAATAAACTGTAGTTTATTTATCCTTTTTCTCCTCCCAGTGAATGGCTCTGTTTTTGCTTTTTCAATGTTCTAAATGTACCACAGGGAAGGTTCTTATGCACGTCTTCTGGGATCACAGGCAGGGAGGTATCAGCAGATAACCCAGTGGTGGAATTGTTGGTTCACACATATGTAGACTTCATGCATCCTCGCCTTTGATAAACTTTGCCTGAATTCTCACCAGGCTGTTCTCGCCAGGTGTACCTGCTTAGATGCCCCCGAGGGATTTCAGCTCTGGGCTGATCTCAAATCTCCCCAACACTGACTATTGTGAGGCTTTTAAATGTTATTCGGACCAGAAGAAAATGAAATTTTGTTTCATTCGCCTTGCTCCACGACTGATGAGGCTGAACATCTTTTCATATGATTTTTGTGAGCTGTCGGTTTTCCTAGTGACTTGCTTGTTGCTCTGTGTCCTGGAGTGGACTCCTTTTTCTGCTGGACACATTGTGTCTTATCCATCAGTGAGTCCCTGCATCCCCCCTGCCCCGCCCCCTGGCTGACCCTGGTGAATGTTTGCCAGAAAGAGAATGGAGGAGGTGAACTGTGGGAAGCAGAGAAGCTGGCCCGACTGTATGACTGTACAGGATGGAGGAGATGGGTCTGCTGGGAAGCGAGGTGCTGGGGGCTAGAATCTGAGTGAATAGAAAGGAGGCAGCACAGCGCAGGAGGATGGATGTTGAGGCCCTGATAAGGGATGTGAGCGAAGGGTCCAAGGCTGTGCTTTAAAGAAAGCCTCCTGAAGAGTGTGGTGGGGAGGAGAAGCTGGGGAAGGGTCTTAGCAGGAATGATCGACTCGCCCATGAGGAGTGAGGACGTCACAACTGCCTGAAGGCCAGGGGTGGGAGTCAGGGAGACTGCCGGGTCTGGTGACCCTTCTGAGCTGTACCTTCCAGAGCAAAGAGTCTCCGAGTCTTCCCGACTCTGTTGACAGCAGTTCCTCTGACGTCTCGCTAAGCTCCTTGGGGGCAGTAAGAAGTGAGCCACCGGTCTTAGTCCTCTTCTCCAGATGAACCTGTTAGCAACGATCTTTAGGACTTGTGTCTAGACTTTTTATTTCCAATTCCTCCTGTACTGAGTCACTCAGCAGGCCCCCAGACTGTCTCCACTTGGACACACACTCGAGGGAGGGCAGCCCCTGGGGGCTTTGCAGAGATGGGAGAGAATGGTCCTGGGCTCCAGCACTCACTGGAAGAAGTGGGCACTGGAGTCTCAAGTCCTCATCATGTCTTTATTAGCAAGGATCCACTTGCAGCCACTCTGTGGCCACAGTTCAGTTCTCATCTATGCACAAGTGATTTTTAAAATAAAGTCCAGAATAAGCTTTGAGAGGACAGGGGTTGTAGCCGACAGCATGCCAGCACCTTCAATACACCTAGCACATAGGAGGCTGCACTAATGAGTTTTTTCAATAAATGAATGAAAAGATCAGAACCCCCGACACTTCAAATATGGCAGCTCTCCCTGAGTTTGTCTATACATAGAATTCCAATTCAATTAAAATATCATCAGGGTCTCACTTTATTTTTTAAACACTTAATCAAATTATTCTTAAAGTTCATCTGAAATCATGAACATAAAATAGCCAAGAAAATCCTGAGATGAAAATTTTCCACAAATTAAATTTCCTTCCTATGATAAAACCTATCATAAAGGGACAGTAATTGAAAGGATATGGTACTGGTCCAGAAATGGATGTATTAATGGAAAATATTAAAATGCAGAAATGTATTTAAGTAATATTGGAATTTTGGTCATAATAAAAATGGCATATCAAAACAGTGGAAAGATGATTATTTAATTGATGGTGTCACAACCTCTGCCAGAGTATTTGGAAAACCAGAAGAGTTAAATCTTGGCTTCACAGCATGCACAAAATTAAGATCCAGGTGCTGGGGGAAGTTTTCTAGAGTGCCTTTCCAGTTTCCATTGGACCAGCCTGCCTTGTTCCTTACCTCTAACCCCTCACAACAGAGGGGTCTTGGGGCCAGACCCACTTCCTTGGCCTGTCATGAGAGGCCACTGCTCTTGCTGGATGTGGGTCCTTGGGTCCACTCTTGGTCTTTCTGCTCAGGTGGTTGCCATCCTGTAGGACTGTGAGGATTTGATGGGCTGATGACAGTAAAAGATATGACCATGAGAGGCAGCAACACACAGCAAACTGTTGGGTGATGCTTGGACAGGGTTGCATGTGGGGGAAGAGAGTCGTAGCAGGAGCCTGGATAGAAGGCTTGGCAGCTCAGGGTTGCTGCTCAGAGGGGAGATGGGCAAGGGACATCTCCAGAAGAGAAAGGACTCTCAGCAGCATAGGCCTTAGCAGCTTGGGGCCTTATCAGTGCAAAGCCCCATCTTATCAATAGGTAGCAGCTGCTGGGTGAGGTGGTTTGCGAAGCAGGCATTCTCTAAATCGCTAAAAATGTGCTTGTTTGGACTATATTAAAAATAATTGGATGTGTAAAAATTTGAATTTAGCAATGGCAAGCTTTGGAGCTCAGGGGTGTCAGTCTGCAGTGAAGAAATAAAGCACCATGGAGACCAGTACACAGAGGCCATCTTTGGCTCATTTATATAGCAAGTCCCTATCTGCAGCTTCAGTGGAGGTGACTGGTGGCCCCCCCTTCCCTTACCAGAGAAGCTGTGTATGAGCAGATCCTCTGAGTAGGGTCCAGAAGCCAAGATTTTTTTTTTAAGCTCCCCATGTGATTCTACTGTTTTAGGCCTCACTGAAAACCACTGACATAGGTCCATGGTCCTCAGACCCAGCTGCCTGTTAGACTGTTTGGGTGAAGGTGAGAAGGGTGATGGCATCTGCCAGGAGGCCCTCAACGCCCACATGGACAGGGAGTGAGAGTGTCTGGTCAGAGGTTGCCTGGGGCCTCCCCGGTGGCTCAGTGGTAGAGGAATCTGCCTGCCAGCGCAACAGACTCAGGAGACGCAGGTTTCATCCCTGGGTCGGGAAGATCCCCTGGAGAAGGAAGTGGCAACCCCTTCCGGTATTCTTGCCTGGGAAGTCCCATGGACAGAGGAGCCTGGTGGGTAGTCTATGGGGTTGCGAAGAGTCAGACACGACTGAGCGCACACAGGTACTTGCATGAGTTCCCGTGTCCTTGCATCCTTTCAGACGGGAAGCCACGCCGCCCAGCCTCCTATGCTCAAGTCACTCGGGCTTTGCCAGGATTTTTCCTTGACTGGAAGTTGACACTGCCCAGACCTGGGAATACCTGTAGCGGTCATGTCCATTTGCCTCCCACCCCTTCTGTGCTGTCTGACAGAGCTCTCTCTTGGCCTGTAGAGCGGAGATAGAAAGGTGACTTTCCAGCTGAGAGGTGCTGGAATTACTGGCACGTCTTCCAGTGGCCCCGGTTGAGGCCTTGTGTCTCATAGCTCAGGACTGCCCCTTCCCCACTCCGCTGGGCTCCCTTCAGCTCTCTCATTGCTGCAGATTCAGAATCTGATCTCAGATTCTCACGTAGCCATGGTACCGTTCTGTGGGGTGCAGATGGCTGAGTGCTGAGGTCCCTCTCCAGACTGAACTGAGAAGAGTGCACAGTCTGTGCTCTGTGTGCAGGGCCTGGGACTCAGCCTTGCACACATCTGCTCTCCTGGCTGCTCCTGAGCCAGTATTCCGCTGGGTCCCAGGCAGTTTGCGAGCCTCTTCCCTGAGACGTGTGGGCTGGGCAGGGAGGGACGGCTGCCGAGCCCACCCGTGCTCGTCTCTCTTCCCTCCTTGCCTGCCCAGCTCCTTCCTGTAACGTGTGCCCGAGCGAGGCACCAATACCTCGAATGGAGTTTGACCTTTACAGAAAGGAATGATTTGATTTTCCGGGGAAGGTGGTGAGCATCAGAGAGACTTTAGCCATATCAAAGCAAAATATCAATTAAATATCTGCCTAAGAGTCCTCTCTGGGTTTCCATCGTCTAAAAGGCTCACAATGAAATTAACTCCAAAGTTACTGAACTGAAAAGTGTACAATTACTATCTTGTTGGTAGAATAAAATAGGAAGGATTGTTTAGGCACTTAATTGGCATCCAACAACAGGCGATGGTATGTTAATTAGATGTCAATTATGGCAGAGCGCTAATTGACATTTGATAAGCATTCTGACTGATAAGCAGTGTTTGCGCTGCCAAATTAAATGGCGCGGTGGACTGTGCTTGACGGCTGGGAGGGGGCTTATCTAAGGGCTGCAAGTGCCTGGTGGCCTCCAGGAGGCAGAGGCTGCCTCTGGGGCGCCCTTCCCCTCAGTCAGAAACACTTCCAAGAGCTGAGTGATTGCTTCCTGGTCTTGAGTTTTCTTCAAATGTCGCCTCTGGGAAAGGAGATGGTCCTCCTGATGGAACCAGGTCTCACCTGCCTCACAGGCAGATCATCTTCCCATTTTCTGTCTTTCCTTCTCAGCCTGCTTGCCCCAGTGGGAGTCCAATTTCTTTACAGTCATACCTATTTGAATGCTAAGCCTGGATCCGCCTCTTCAAAGCTGTGAGCCCTGAACAAGTGCAGTTGACTTCTCTGGACCTCATTTTCCCTCTCACTGCCACAGGCACATTGCCTCCATATCAAGACCATTGGCAGAAAAGTGTCAGCCAAGTTTCTAGCACAGAGGAGGGGCTCGATACATTTTAGTTCCCCTTTTTCTCTCTCCACTTTCCCTTCTGGTCTCCAAGTCCTACTCCTGGGCTATGGCTTTGCTCCATTTTGCTGCACTGTGGCCTGATTGCCATCATTCCCAGTGCTGCATCTTAGCCGAGACCCAGGTTGACAACCGCCAGAGAAACACACAGTGACTTGGTTTAAATGCTGGCTCCACCGCTCGTTAGCTCTGTGACACTGAGCCAGTTACTTCCCTGCTCTGTTCTTTGGTTTTCTCCTCTGAGTTGCAGGAATAATTGACGATGCTTATCTTCTGGAGTTGCTGGAATGCCTTAGGATGAAGCCTGTGCTCTCAAGTGTTCAGTGTACATTGGCTGTGTAGTCATCAGACCCAGTCATCTAGAGTGAAGCCATTGAACTTGATTCTCTTATTCAGTAACCAACGCTTGAGTGTATTCAGGCTTCCACAATCCTTTTTTAAATGGATGGCAGCATGCCAAATGGCCTTATTCCATCCTCTTTACCTCCTTTCTCTTAAGGACTGCTGGCTTGGTTCAGATAAACTCTGGCTGCTGTATGTGGCAACTGCATGGCATGCTTTGTTAAAGAGTGTATTTGCGTGTGCATGTGTGTGTGTGTATTTGCACATGGGCCTGCGGACTGATTAAGTGTTAGTGAGTCCTAGTTCTCTTGTCATAAAAAAAAGAAATGTGACTCTTTCTTTGCTACCAGTTGGCATTTTATTCTAAAATATCACTTGGGAACTTAGATTGCCGATGAAACTAGGTCAATTTGATGAAAGCTAATTTATTGAATGGCTAATTTGCCAAAAGCCAATTCACCAGAAGTTAATTTGCTGAAAATAAGTTTGCTGAATCATTAAATCACTGAATGACCAGTTCACTGAAAACTGTCAAACGCTCCACCCTGTTTAGGAGAGGTAGCTGTAGATGTTTTGTGGTCAGAACCAGAAGCACATGTGGAAAAGACTCGGAGGCAAAGGCAAGGGTTAGGCAAAGATCCTTAAAAATAAAGGAGCTAGGAGCTGGAATTAAAGGGAAAGCCCCTCTGCTTCCAGTTAAAAATTGCTCTGCCTTTGAGCATTGAAACCATACATGTAGCTGACCTGGGCTGCTCTGTGGTTCAGTGGCTGCAAGCAAGCTATGACAAAACAGTAACCAAAATTAATTCTCAAATAGGTATGACTAAATCACTTACAGACTGGCTTTGGCAAACTGGTTTTCAGTGGATCAGTGAGAATGGCCAACTGAGAGAGGCCAGTCATCCATCCATAGAGAACAAGAGGCTGATGGTGGCCTCTGGCCCACATCTGCATCTCAGCCGGGGCTGGGACAGGGGAACTGGGACGGGGAGCACGTCAAGCAGACTGTGCCTCTGGGTGGCAGCAGGATTGAGGATTAAGCCAGCAGTGGTTCCTAGTTCTGGGCATGCTTAGAAGGATGCCAGACCCAGACACTGCTAAAAAGGGGACGGGTAGAAGCGCAGAACTGACCTGGGCCCAAGGCAATAGGCAGGGCTCTGGGGAGGTGCCTTGCAGCCCCAGGCCTCCTATGAGGAGCAAAGCAGAATTGGCAGGGACCTGGGGACAGCCCCAGCACACCAGGTTAAGGTGGGGACCTCAGGTTCCCTGAATGTAGGCTCACTTATCAAGTAAAAAATACAAAGAAACTATCACGTGCTCATAACAGTAGAAAGAAAGAATATTAGCTGAATATGTTCTCAATCGCATCGGACTCTTTGCAACCCTGTAGACTATTACCCACCAGGCTACTCCGTCCTTGGGATTCTCCAGGCAAGAATACTGGAGTGGGGTGCCATTCCCTTCTCCAGGGGATCTTCCTGATCCAG
>SJYV01009523.1:608608-660383 GCA_006410875.1 Neotragus pygmaeus | reverse complement strand
TCTCAAAACTTAGAATGGCCCCAGGCCCCTCACCCGTAAGATGTATTTTGGGATAACCTTGGCTCCAAATGGTTTATCCTGGGCCATAAAATGATTAACTTGAATCTTAAAGAAGGGCAGATCACCATACAAATAGTTTCATTTACATAGATTAGAGGAACAATATTGAAGTATAACATACTGGTTTATCAAGTAGGTTCTGAGCCCAAAAGGTGGAACTGACTTAAAGACAGAGTTTGGGGTAAATGCATAGTACATTAGTATAGCTTAAGACAAGTATTTCCATAAGAAAAAGGCAATGGTTAACTTCAAGTGAAACCAGGTGTCATCATGGCAACACAGAATTTTAAGAGAAACCTCCTTTTAAATTTGTATAGAGAAGGAAAAAAAATATCACTAGTCTGTTTGAAGGACCTTTGTTGGCAAAGCAGTGTCTCTGCTTTTTAACATGCTGTCTAGGTTGGTCATAACTTTTCTTCCAAGGAGTAAGCATCTTTTAATTTCATGGCTGCAGTCACCATCTGTATGACTTTGGCCCAAAAAAATAAAGTCAGCCAATGTTTCCACTGATTCCCCATCTATTTCCCATGAAGTGATGGTACTGGATGCCATGATCTTCAGTTCAGTTCAGTTCAGTCACTCAGTCATGTCCGACTCTTTACGATCCCATGAAGTGCAGCACACCAGGCCTCCCTGTATATCACCAACTCCCGGAGTTCACTCAGACTCACGTCCATCGAGTCAGTGATGCCATCCAGCCATCTCATCCTCTGTCGTCCCCTTCTCCTCCTGCCCCCAATCCCTCCCAGCATCAGAGTCTTTTCCAATGAGTCAACTCTTCACATGAGGTGGCCAAAGTACTGGAGTTTCAGCTTTAGCATCATTCCTTCCAAAGAAATCCCAGGGCTGATCTCCTTCAGAATGGACTGGTTGCATCTCCTTGCAGTCCAAGGGACTCTCAAGAGTCTTCTCCAACACCACAGTTCAAAAGCGTTAATTCTTCGGCACTCAGCCTTCTTCACAGTCCAACTCTCACATCCATACATGACCACTGGAAAGACCATAGCCTTGACTAGAAGAACCTTTGTTGGCAAAGTAATGTCTCTGCTTTTGAATATGCTATCTAGGTTGGTCATAACTTTCCTTCCAAGGAGTAAGCGTCTTTTAATTTCATGGCTGCAGTCACCATCTGCAGTGATTCTGGAGCCCCCCCAAAAATAAAGTCTGACACTATTTCCACTGTTTCCCCATCTATTTCCTCTGAAATGATGGGACCAGATGCCATATCTTTCTTTTCTGAATGTTGAGCTTTAAGCCATCTTTTTCACTCTCCACTTTCACTTTCATCAAGAAAACTGACCTTTTCCAGTGCTGTGGCCACTGCTGAGTTTTCCAGATTTGCTCCTACCATAGATACTAGCAATTTCTTTATTAAAACATTTTCTTTTTCCATTTTTTAACTGTATTTTCCCCACAGACTTAAAGCTATGTGAGAACAGACATTCTTTTTTTTTTTTTTAACAATTGTAAACCTGGGGTAATTATGATGGCTATCTCTTGCACGCATGCCTGATAAGCTTCTCCAGTTGTTTTCAACTCTTTATGACCCTATGGACTGTAGCCCACCAGGCTCCTCTGTTTATGGGATAGAATACTGTAGTGGGTTGCCACGCCCTCCTCCAGGCGATCTTCCCAACCCAAGCATCCAGTCTGAGTCTCCCACATTGGGAGCCAGGTTCTTCACCCCAGCACCACTTGGGCTTACTCTGTTTAAGTTCTATCTACAAGTATCAAATAGCCAAATTTTAAAGGAAGATTACCTTTTTCTAGAATAAAAAAGAGAAGTTTCAAGCAATTGAAACAATCAAACATTAAACCCAGGAATGCATTTGATTTGTAGCTTTGGGAACAAGTTTTCATATGCTCTTCTTTCATTGTAAGCAACAATCCACATTATTAAAAGGATTGTAATCACACCAAGTTCTAGCTAGTATGCCTGTGGATTTCAAAGCTGTCCTGGCATATAAACAATCTTAGAGCCAAGATATTTGATTGCCATAGTGCTCTGATTTCATGAAAAACTCTTCTTTAAAAAATTTACTTTATCCTGTAAGATGTTCTAAATTCCATTAATTCCCTTCACATTTGTTTCTTTTATCTTCACAAATATTATGTTAAACCATTATTCATTTTCATTTGATGTTCAGAATAATGCTTTCTATGGAGACAAAGGAATAAATATTTTAATCCAAAGGTTAGCTTTGCATCTGACAGACAGACACAGTGGTGTATGGAATTTTCTAAGGAGAATTTTTATCATTATAAAAAATAAGGGCAAAATAGCTGAATTATCTTTACATTAGAAAACTTGACATTCTGATCTGATTTTGCTCAAATCCCTGTTACTGCCATCTTGCTTTGTATAATTAGGATCCTTGCTGTAACTCAGCAAGAGCATTTGAACACACCTCTGAAAATGAAAAGACCCTGGTCAAATAAAATAAAGAATATAAAAATAATTCTACTTCTGTTTTACTTAGCGTGTCCTTACTAACACATTTCCATAAATTCAATTTCTGTTTTTCTAACGAAGTGCCTTCTCATCATTTCCCTTTTATATGTGAGAGCTTTAGGGGAGAAATCAGGAAGGGAAAAAAAAAAAACCTCCATTAGTGGAACAAAACTAAAGATGGGAAACTAACAGAAATGCTTCTTTACTCTCTGAAAGGCTAGAAATTTATATTATAATCATGCTAACCATTTTACTCTACTTGCTTTTTGAGGAAGTTGTACGCTTATCTGTCTGTCTGCTGCTGCTGCTAAGTCGCTTCAGCCTCTAGATCATGACAAATTAAGACTCTTTTTTGACGAAGGAAAACAATTTACAAGCAAATAATGATTCCAAAATATCAATCTTACCTCCTGCTCACATCTAGTAATTAAAGACATGATTTCTCCCTCTTCTATACTCTGTAATACATTCTTTATGGTGGGTTGTTTTTCCATTTTTTGGACTGAACATAAAGCCATCTCCTCACAGATTTGAATAGAATAGAATCTATTCTATTGGTTTCTATAGTTTCTGCTGGAATCCCAGAAATTCATTTCTAACCCTCTCTAGACCATTTGACCTCCTGTATGTTTCTTGCATGTGTCAGGCTTCTTCCCACCTTAGGGCTTTTGTATGTAATAGTCTCCCAACCCTCGCTCAAGGCTCTCCTTCTCAGTGAGTCCTTCTCTAGCTTCACTGTCTAAAAGTGCACACTCTCCCTTTCCCCTACCCCACCTCAGCACCCATTACTCTCATTCCTCGTTTTCTTATTCTTTTTGTTACTTCACGTTCTGTGATTTGCCATAATATATTCTATTCACTTAGCTGGCTAACGATCTGTAGTCTACCACCAGTGTGCGGTCCCATGGCAGCGATTCTGTCCGTTTTGTCACATATGCTTTCTCAGTTCTTAGAATGGTGCCTGACACATAGTAGGTGCCCAATTAATGTCTGTTCTATGGATGAGGACCATGGAAGCACTAAAATGTTATTACAAATAGTTCTGAAGTCTATGTGTCCTCCCTGGATTTTCTGTGAACTGAATAATCGTTATATTATCACATGGGAGCTTGTGAGATCGTTTAACACTAAAGTGATTTTCTCACAGTGAAAAGTTTGGACTCTAATACTCTCAGGCAGAAATCACATTCTTAAGTGTTTACGAGGACCAGGCATGTAAATAAGCTGAGGTTGTGTGGGTCAGGTTTGGACTGTGAGTAACTAGATGGAGTGTATCTAAGACAAACAAACAAAAAACAAATAAATTAAAAATAAAATTATTATATGTATTTGAAAAAAGACAAATGAGTTGCAGCTTCTCAGCATCATCAGGTACTTCCCATGGGACTTATTGCCCAGAGCCACTCGACTGTCTATTTCTTTCAAAGTAGAAAATTTGAAATTTTACTTGCAATTACCTGGCTCTTGGAAATTAGCAATTAAGCCAATTGTGAGATATGCCTGGTGGACTGCAGAATGCTACACAAAATCCTGTCCCCCTAGAGTTGCTGCTCTTGAGTTTGTTAGGTCTCCTCCCTTGGAGGATTAAGTTGAATGACATGAAAACTGTAGAACACAGGTCAGAGCCTTGAGCATACAGTCTAAAATCTAGAGTGAAGCATAGTCAATCCTAAATAGCCATTCCATGCTCCTTTTATCCTCCATCTTATTCTACCCCTGCTTTGGTTTTCTAAGAATATGGATACTTTCCAAACAGAAAACAGCTACCACACCATCCTACAATGCAGATAATGAGAAAAATAGGAAGTTCTTTGACATTTCTAGATTGTCAACATCCTGCATTTTAAAAGTGAAATAAGGTGACTTGAACAAGCACTGTAATATGGTGACTGTTGATCTTATAGCTGCAGACCCTGCTGCAAACCCTGCTGCAAACCAGGGTCTCCTGAAAAAAGGGATGATTCATATCAGGTGGGTCATGTGTGGATTTAGATTAATACTTAATGGATAAAGTAATGTCCCTTCTTTTTTAGTTCTTTCAGAGCCGATTCACTGTTACCTCATTGTACCATCTCAACCACTCCATCAGACTTCATATCACCTTCTTAGAATTCCTTTATTCCAATTATCAGAACTGTGCCAGGCTATTTATAGTGAGAAACTGTGTGTAAAGTCTTTCTTTTTGCTGCACTCCCCCCTTGAATGATCTGAAAATTGTCACTCCACTGAAATGAAGTCATGTCTTCTTTCAATGTATAACTTACCTACTCTGATATTTTCACTTGAAAATTAGTAACACTGACTTGTTGTTCCTACAAACATGAAAAATGGAAAACAGCAAATAAAGGGATATTTAAACAAGAAAGCAAACTCATTCATCTGAGCATTTTACTGACAACTTGTAAAAAGAAGTTGAACAAATACAGTCATTTCTTGCCTAAAGACTATGTTTTAAAACTAATGGCACCAATAGATGTCAATATAAATGAGTAAGAGTTAGGAAAATTGGACAGATAATAAGCAATTCTGTGAACAAAGGGATGTGGCAAAATGCTGACTGTTTAAGAATATGGTCCAAGAAATTACACAATCAATAGAATTGCCAGGCATCTTCCATCTTTGGATCAATTAGGTTAAGAACTAAAAGTATCCATATTATGCTAATTTCAGAAGGCAATTAAGAGAAAGGATATCAAAAGAATAGAATTAAAGCTTCCATAGAAAAGAAAACAAAAAGAAAGTATCAGTTCAGTTCAGTCTCTCAGTCATGTCCGACTCTTTGCGACCCCATGAATCAAAGCACGCCAGGTCTCCTTGTTCATCACCATCTCCTGGAGTTCACTCAGACTCAGCAAATCGTAATTCAAGCTGCAAAAAAGGCATGAAACATTCTAGGTGGCTTGCTTGGACAAAGAAATCAAACAGTCTAGTAAAATAAAGACAGGGAGACAAATGTAGTTACCATGAATAACACAACTTTTGGGGGAAAGTTTTCTGCATATGAAACTGAAAAATGACAGATTAACAAATGGAAACAGAGAAGAGGAAACTGAAGCCATCTGTGAAATGAAACCCAAAGAAAAACTCTTTAATATTTTTAAAGGTAATACAATCAGAAAAATATCTTTGGTATTTTTAAAGATAGTAAAATCATACCTTTAAGTATACAAACCACTTTACTTAAAAGTGGAAGTCGCTCAGTTGTGTCTGACTCTTTGTGACCCCAAGGACTATATAGTCCTTGGAATTCTCCAGGCCAGAATACTGGAGTGGGTATCCTTTCCCTTCTCCAGGGCATCTTCCCAACCCAGGGATAGAACCCAGGTCTCCTGTACTGTGGGTGGACTCTTTTCCAGCTGAGCCACCAGAGAAGCCCAAGATTACTGGAGTGGGTAACCTATCCTTTTTCCAAGGGATCTTCCTGACCCAGGAATCAAACCAGGGTTTCCTGCATTGCAGGAGGATTCTTTACCAGCTGAGGTATCAGGGAAGCCCAAGTTTTGCTTAAATTTTCTCATTTTAGCCTCATGAGAAATTGGGTAGATAAAAACTCTTAATTTTGTATGTGAGCAAAAATAAATTTAAGTGACTTTATGATTTTCCCAAAGTCTTCCAGGAATTTAAAGAGTCAGAGCTCCAAGCCAAACTTGTGTATATTACTTCATAATCCACAAAAAGTAAATTTTTCCATATTGAGTTTTTCAGACACAATATTACATGCTAAAGTAAGTGTTAAAAATATAGCCCAAATCTTTCCTTCTAACCTAGACTTGGCCAACCATTTCCATTCTTTCCCCTCTGGGAACTATCATAGGAGAAACCTACATTACCAGGATGATTGACTGCAGTACAAATTTATGATTTCCAACCTCGGCTGGGCCTTTCTTGCAGCACAATAACCATTTTACTCATCAATAGTTGGCTCCTTGGGGCTTCCCTGGAGGTTCACTGGTAAAGAATCCACCTGCAGTGCAGGAGTTGATGGTTTGATCCCTGGGTTGGAAAGATCCCCTGGAGAAAGAAATGTCAACCCACTCCAGGATTCTTGTATGGGAAATGCCATGGACAGAAGAGCTTGGCAGGCTACAGTTCATGGGGTCGCAAAAGAGTTGGACATGATTTAGCAGCTAAATAATGTTAGCTCCTTATCCCATTTCTCAATGTATTAACCAGAGCAATTAACAACTTTCCTCCCTCCTCAGTCCTCCCTCTCCTCTGCCTGCCCTACTTTCAGCAAATTAGTTCTCTCTCTGCTCAGTTGGGACAACGGGTGCTGTTTGATATCAACTGTTCCTCCACTAAAAACTTAGTAATCTTTCCCCTATTCTTACATCTTGTTTTCCACCTACCTCAGAGGAAGGGAAGCTCTTTCCATCTATGCCTCTGATTTTTATTTTTCAACTTGTTCTTTTAACTAAAAACACCCTTTAAATTTTTTTTATTTATTTGGCTATGCCAGGTCTTAGTTGTAGCACTTGGGATATTTAGTTATAATACAGGAACTATTAGTCACAGCTTGTAGAATTTAGTTCCCTGACCAGGGATCAAACCTTGGCCCTCTGTATCGGGCACATAGATTCTTGGACCACCAGGGAAGTTCCTATTTCCTGCATAGAAGCACCATTCTCCTGTCTTGCAGATCTGTTCTATTTCCCTCCACTTTGCCTCCATTTCACTGCCATCTCAATTTTCTCCTTCCCCTTACCACTGTTCTCATTGAACAGACAGACAGTGAAGTCACTCAGTCGTATCCGACTCTTTGCGACCCCATGGACTGTAGCCTACCAGGCTTCTCCATCCACGGGATTTTCCAGGCAAGGGTCCTGGAGTGGGTTGCCATTTCCTCCTCCAGGGGATCTTCCTGACCCAGGAAGCGAACCTGGGTCTCCCGCATTGCAGGCAGACGTTTTTACCCTCTGAGCCACCAGGGAAGCAGATGACAATCCTAGCTCAGCTTCCTCATGGGTAATCCTGCTCATATCTGGCCCAGAGAACTGGACCTAGTAGCCATTATACAAAACTTTCTCAAATGAATAAATGAAAGAATGAGTGAACTTCTACCTTTTAGTTTCCCTAAAAGGACTTATGAGCAGATTCCCTTGAGGAAAGCGGTGATTAGAAGCAACTATGCTGTTCAAAAGGATTTCTTACATGAAGTGTCATTTACTGCTTTGTGCTGTGTGCTAAATCGCTTCAGTCACTTCCAACTCTTTGCTACCCTATGGACTATAGCCCACCAGGCTCCTCTGAGTGGGTGGCCATGCTCTCCCCCAGGGGATCTTCCTGACTCAGGGATCGAACATGCACCTCTTATGTCTCCTGCATTGGCAGGCCTGTTCTTTACTACTGGCACCACCTGGGAAATCTATTTACTGCTACTTGTTTTTATAAATTATGCATATTTTCCATGCCTTCCTTCCTTCTTCTCTCTACACCATCTCCACCCTCTCCCACCCCAGATGGGAACTGGCATCTGTACTCATCTGTAGTATACCGCTACACTGTCTGTTACTGCATAACAACTAACCTCAAAGCTTAGAGGCTCAGCTAGACAATCCCCGCATGGGCTCCTGTACACAGCTGGGTCAGATGATGACTGAAAGCTAGAAAACCTAAGGCAGGGCTGCAAGTGTCCTTCTGACCTGGACTTGTAGGATATACGGCACCATTTCTGCTGTGTTCTGCTGGTTACAAATCTAAGTCAAGGCCAGTTGCAATTTAAAGGGAGGAAACTAGACAAGCGCATGAATACTGGGAGGAAAAGTTCACTGGGAAGCTATGCTAGATGAGAAGCTGTCTTTGGAGTTTGACTGCTATATATATTCAATTGTGTACGTGTAAACCTTCGAAACTTAGCTATTAAAGTACAAGAACCGTGTTTTTGAGTTCCTGCTGCTGCTGCTGCTGCTGCTAAGTCCCTTCAGTCATGTCTGACTCTGTGCAGTCCCAGAGATGGCACCCCACCAGGCTCCCCCGTCCCTGGAATTCTCCAGGCAAGAACACTGGAGTGGGTTGCCATTTCCTTCTCCAATGCATGAAAGTGAAAAGTGAAAGTGAAGTCGCTCAGTCGTGTCCGACTCTTCGCGACCCCATGGACTATAGCCCACCAGGTTCCTCTGCCCATGGGATTTTCCAGGCAAGAGTACTGGAGTGAGTTCCTACCTCAGTACTGGAGTGAGTAAATGATTGCTGAAGACATCATTATGTCAGTCATGCACCAAAAATACAAGTGACCAAATTTATACAAAACCATTTCTGGAGGTTCAAGACCATTTTAAGCAATGATGAAATGGATTGTATATGAACAGTAATGTTACGTAGGGCTTTCCAGGTGGCACTAGTGGTAAAGAATCCACTTGCCAACGCAGAAGACATAAGAGAAGCAGATTCAATCCCCGGGCAAGAAGATCCCCTTTAGGAGGGCATGGCAACTCCCTCCAGTATTCTTGCCGGGAGATGCCATGGACAGAGAAGCCTGGCAAGCTACAGTCCATAGGGTCACCGAGTCAGACACAACGGAAGCTACTTAGCATATAGGCAATGTTAAGTAAGCCTGTAAAGCAAACGATCTGGATTGAGCACAGTGTAGCAAACATTCATTGACATCATCCATGGGCCCAGCACTGTGCTTGCCATTGGACCCAGGTGCCTTAAGAATGAATTACAGGACTTCCCTGGTGGGCCTGTGGTTAAGAATCCACCTGCCAACGCAGGGGACACAGGTTTGATCCCTTGCCTCGGAGCATCCAACATGCCTCAGGGCAATTAAGCACATGGGCCACAATTGTTGAGCCCAAGTGTCACAACTACTGAAGCCCACACACCCTAGAGTCTGTGTTCCACAACAAGAGGTGCCTCCAAAGTGAGAAGCACACAGGCTGCAACTAGAGAGTGGCCCCCTATCGCCTCAACTAGAGGAATCCTGAAAGCAGCAACAGGGAACTAGCACAGCCAAATACAAAAAGAAATGAATGAATTAATTTTTAAAAAGAATTAATTACAGGTGGCCCTTCTGTCTTTAGGTTCCACATCAACAATTCAACCAACCATGAATTCATTTCATGTTGGCCGATTCTGCAGATGAAACCTCCACCTATGGCAGAGGGCCGCTCTACTACGGATTTTATGCCACGCTGTGTTAAGTCGCCTTAACTGTGTCCAACTCTTTGTGACCCTATAGACTTTAGCCTACCAGGCTCCTCAGTCCATGGGATTCCAGAGGCAACAATACTGGAGTGAGCTGCCATGCCCTCCTGACCCAGGGATCAAACCCATGTCTCCAGTGGCTCCCCCATTGTAGGCAGATTCTTTACCACTGAGCCACCAGGGAAGTCCACACATTTCATACAAGGAGCTTAAGCATCCGTGGGTTTTGGTTTCTGCTGAGGTCCCTGAAACAAATTCCCCATGGATCCCAAGGGACGACTGCAAATGCAAATTAACCTCTTATATGCACATGCTCTCTATCAGCTAGCTGTGCTGTGCTTAGTTGTGTCTGACTCTTTGCAACCCCATGGACTGCACTTTGCCAGGCTCCTCTGTCCATAGGATTCTCCAGGCAGGAATACTGGAGTAGGTTGCCATTCCTTCTCCAGGGGATCTTTCTGACCCAGAGATTGAACGTGGGTCTCCTGCACTGCAGGTGGATTCTTTACCACTAGCACCATCTATTAAAGCAATAAAATATTTATAATTGAAACATATCTACAACTTTAATTTTAAAGGTAAAAGTTTATTACCAAGATTATAGTAGAATCTAAAGTCAAAACCACACAGAGAATTAAGAAAGAAATACAGTCATCCCTCAGTGTCCATGGGGTATTGGCTCTAGAACCCATGGCAGATGTTCAAGTCCCATTGTTAGCCTTCCCTACCTTCTCTTCCACAAATCGTGTAGTACTGTGTTCATTTTTTGAAAAAAAATTCACATATAAGTGGACTCCTACAGGTCACACCTCTGTTGTTCAAGGGTCAACTGTATATGTAGGTGTCAGAGAGAGAAAGAGAGAGAGAAAACAAAAGAAGGAAAGGCAAATTCACTTGCTTATTCCTTCAGGAAACCTATTCTACATAGTTACAGAATAATCATTCAGCAGAGATGCTTAAAGAACCTTTGTGAAATCTGAAAAAATTTTAATCCATTTATCAAAGAGAAGGTTATAGGGCTTTCAAGGTTCTCAAGATAACTAAAATGATAATGTAATATTGAGCAAAAAACCTAATCTTAAGAATTTGATAAATTGCATAATAAACTATTAAAAACCAATAGGGTTTTTTAATTGATGTGAATATGCCATCTGCATATTTCCAATATGTATGATATATAAACTTAAACTACATTTTATGTTTTATAAATGTGTTACTTAAACAAAATCATATTCACAGAAAGGATTTCCACTTGCTTTGAAATATTATTATTTCAAAGCTGAAAAGCCTGAGTATAATGTTATAGAAGAAACACCAGCTGGTTACCATATCATGCTATAATGAAATTTGCAAATGAAAACTGGAGAGGGAAATAATATTCCCAATGGTTGATATGCTAAGATAATTGTGTTGCTAAAGAGAAAAAATTAAATCCAATCTGTATATTAAAGCAATTGCATCATAAAAATATTTCACAAAATAATAATCTACATTTATCCTAAAAAGTTAAATATTTAAAATAAAATTTATTAAAAGTCTTACAGATATTCTAAAATTGAAATGCCACTTCAAGAACAATAAAATGTCAAAATTATTCATTTTTTTCACTGTTTCCCATACCCCATTAAAAAAAATATTTATTTGTGTGTGTGTGGGTGTGTAACACACAGCCTCGGTTCCCCACTTCCTCTTTAGGTCTACACTGGACACAAACTCAAGTGCACAAATGAATAAAGTTATATAATAATGGTTGTTCAGTTTTTCAGTCATGTCTGACTCTTTGCAACCACATGGACTACAGGACACCAGGCTTTTCTGTCCTTCACTATCTCCCAGAGTTTGCTCAGACTCATGTCCACTGAGTCCCTGATGCCATCCAATCATCTCATCTTCTGTCATCCCTTCTAAACTAATATAACAATTAATTTGCTAATGAAATAAAATGTTTTAAGTTACATTTGCCAGTTTTTCATCACCAAGGTATTTTTGCATTGTCTTTATCTTTGGCATGCCCTTAGTTTATTTCTTTTCTTCCAGTCTATGTCTTATTGTACCTTCCTAAATCTCCAACAACCCCTCATCATGACAAATTTTAAAAGTTTGGTAGTCAGTTGATTCCACCTTGGTCTTATCACACCCCTTTGCATTCCCCATTAAAATATCGTCAGCCTTCTATAGCTGTGGGTTCTGCAGTCAGAAATTCAAACAACCTAGGATCAAAAATATTCAAAAAGTTTTTCAGAAAGTTCCAAAAGGCAAAACTTAAATGTGCTGTGCTCTGGAAATTATTTACATATCATTTACATTGTATTTACAACTATTTACATAGCATTTACATTGTACTAGGTATTGTATGGAATCTAGGGATGATTTTAACCATAGGGAGGATGTGTGTAGGTGATATGCAAATACTATGCCATTTTATATAAGGGACTTGAACATCCACAGATTTTGTTATTCTCTGGGGTGCTGGAGCAAAACTCCTGCAGATATTTAAGGGATGACAGTAATTGAACAAGGGATAATTCAAAGGCTTACTTTACTCAATCTAATTTAAATGGGTTATAACCCAGAAGCTTTGACAACTTGTTACATAATACAGGTTATGATGACCATGCTTAGTCACTCAGTCATGTCTGACTCTTTGTGACCCCGTGGACTGTAGCCCACCAGGCTCCTCTATCCATGGGGATTCTCCAGACAAGAATACTGGAATGGGTTGCCATGCTCTCCTCCCAGGGATCTTCCCAACCCAGTGATCGAACCCCAGTCTCCCACATTGCAGGCAGATTCTTTACCATATGAGCCACCAGGGAAGCCCAATACAAGTTAATAAAATGATAACTGAAATTGGGAATATAAAGTTAAAATTCAGAATTTTTTAAATATTCTGAATTTTTATTTTTAAAAAAATATATAGTCCTTTTATGTAAAATTTTATTCAGATATCTTAAATATATGTGCTGTCACCAGACATACATACAGAGCTTCCCTGGTGGCTCAGAGGTTAAAGCGTCTGCCTCCAATGATTAACTCTGATTTTAATAAATATTTCCTGACAGTGATTGGCATATTGTCTCTATATGTATGTTTGTCTGTTAATTACTGATTTTTACTACTTTTCCCTCTTTTTTATCAACCATATGTCATTGACCAATTCTAACAGTTCTCCTAATAATAATTTTCAGTAGAAATTGAAATAAATGTATATACCAAGATTACTGTTTATGTACATATGTTCCTTTATCTTGTCATTTACAACAAACAGAATTTGCTAGAGTTTATTTCCCCCCATTTCTAGCAGAGTAGTATCTATCTACCTTACAATAAATTTAGCATCTTTAATAAATACCCATTAACTTGAATGGAATATGAATTTATTAATATTATGTCATCTATAAATTTTAAACAAAGCCTCATCCAGTGATCAGTTAACTGTGCTGTATTTACAATATCTGAATTCTTAATGCTTTAAGAACTGTTGTGCTTGATTAGAAGAAAGTCTAATTTTCACAGAATCATTCTGATTTTTCTCTTTCTGTTCTGTGGGGCATGTGGGATGGAAGGAGGTGATTCTTAGATATAATTAGAGCTGTGGGAGGTATCTCTGAGCTCCAGGACCAACTGTTGTTGCTGCCGTCTGCTCTGCTGACCTAGTTGATTTGTGGCCCATGCTGCTGCTGATTTTCTCTAACAGCTAACCTCTGCTCTTCTCTCTCTCTGAGCAATAAGGAGGTTTTGTCTTCTTCTCATAGTCAGCTCTTTTAAAGAGGTCTCCCAGGACTTCCTTGGTGGTTCAGAAGTTAAGAATTCACCTGCCAATGCAGGAGACATAGGCTCAGTCCCTGGTCCAGGAAGATTCCACATGCTGCAGAGCAACAAAGCCCACATTCCAAAGCTACTGAAGCCTGTGAGCTCTAGAACCCAGGCTCTGCAACAAGAGAAGCTACTCCAATGAGAAGTATACCTACCGCAAAAGCCCTGGCTCTCTGTAACTAGAGAAAGCCTATAAGAGCAAAGAAGACACAGAACAACCAAAAATAATAAATTAATTCAAATTTTTTGGGAAAAAAAAATAAAGAAGTGTCCCAGAGCAGGGCTTTTAGGACACTTAATAACACAGTTCTTTCCTTTAACAAGGATCACAGATCTGAGGGTTGGGCCAGATAAGCCCTGTAAAGATACTTAGTTTGACCAATGTTCAGGCAAAAAAATCAACAATGAAGATCTTTACCTGTGGCGTGTACCCTTTATTCTGCCAGTCCACCTTCCCATGTCAGACTGTCATACATGTTTTCATCCTGTTTCCTCCTTTTGAGCCTCAAAGTATCCCCCTAACAGCCCGACCTGTGTGTCTTCCTGAGAGCTGGGCTTCTGAGGTGGCTTGGTGGTAAGGAATCCGCCTGCCAGTGCAAGAGACACAGGAAATTCAGGTTCACTCTCTCGGTCAGGAGGATTCCCTGGAAAAGGAAATGGCAACCCACTCCAGTATTCTCACCTGGAAAATCCCATGGACAGAGGAGCATAGTGAGCTACAATCCATGAGGGTTGCAAAAAGTTGGACACAACTGAGCAACTGACCACACACGCATCAGAGAGCCAACTGCAAAGAAAAAATGTGGTTTGTAAAGTCAACACTGCTGCTTAAACATGCCTTTTTTAAAGTGGGAACATTCAACACCAAGATCATCAGCCAATTGCCTAAAGCTGAAAAGCGTTAAGTCCAACTTGAAAAATTTTAAACATTCTGATCTTAGCCTTTTGTGATTCCTGGAGTTACTTTCATTTTCATACACAGCATTTCACTGCAAATATAAACTAGTTAATAAACACTGCTTCTTTTCAAGTTGGGTATATAATTTCTTTTTTATGCTAGAATATTTTTAATTAATTTATTTTTTATTGAAGGATAATTGCTTTACGGAATTTTGCTGTTTTCTGTCAAACCTCAACATGAATCAGCCGTAGGTGTATATATATATCCCCTCCTTTATGAAACTCTCTCCTATCTCCCTCCCCATCCCACCCCTCTAGGTTGATATAGAGCCCTTGTTTGAGTTTTTTAAGCCAAACAGCAAATTTGATAGTCAAAAGTATTGCAGAATCTTAGCCTATAATTTAGTTGAATGAATTCAAACTCAATACTTCCCTAAAGGATAGAGAAATGAAATAATACTCACAAAAATCATGGTTAAGCATAGTTGTAAAGAAATTTGACACCACTAAAAAAAACTATCCAGAAATCTGAGGTTGAGAAGAATAATGATTTAAGACTAACAACTTGGATAGAAAATAGAGGCAATGAGTTCATTGTGAGAGAAAGTAGCTTATCTTAGGGTATTCTGAGCTTCTCATTAAAACAAATATCTCTGATTTCCTTCAGTGGTTCCCATTGAAAATATGAAAATCACAGTGATGAAAGTGCTACTGCTTATCTTGTATTTTTAAAATCTACAATTGCATATTGAAATGAAAGAACTTTCTGCTGGAGCAGCTATAAATGTAACATTCACATAAACATAAATAGAAATTAATTAAGAGTAAATATCCTTTCAGATAGTCTTTTTAAAAATTTTTTATTCATTCTTTGTTAATGGACATTTTCTACTGTGAATATTTATATACCAGTTATTTGTTGTTGCTTTTATTTGGCTGCGCTGGGTCTTAAGTTGCGACATGTGGGATCTAGTTTGGGCTTCCCTGATGGCTTAGATGGTAAAGAATCTGCCTGCAGTGTGAGAGAGCTGGTTTTGTTTCCTGGGTCAGGAAGATCCCTGGGGATCTAGTTATCTGACCAGGGATCAAACCTGGGCTCTTTGCATTAGGAGTGCAGAGTCATAACCACTGGATCACCTGGGAACTCCCCAGATAACCATTTATTTTATATGATTATATTAATATAAATACTACTAAATAACTTTTGTCATTTATACTAACAACATCCACAACATGTATAGTTAGTCTAACTATAACCAATGTCCAGGCATCAGTGAATTAAATGACCATCATTAAATATGTAGAAATTGTTACAGGAACATAAAGGAAGGGTAAAGTGCACTGGTATTTATTTTAGCACCTACTGCTAAGTATTTGATGCTTTACCTAGCCTTTCTTATTTAATTTTCACACTTCAATTATTTTGTTGTTATTCAAAGATCCATTCTATAGGTTGAAAAATAAGTCAGACCCATGGATTTGAGTAACTTTCTGAATGCCATGCCTTGTGTACACCATAGAACCTAATTCTATACTCATTATTCGAACTGTAAAGAGAGTTCTTCTCACCATACTACTGACTTTTAGATAAGACTGCCACCTCCTGAACGGTCCCTTTGCTTTAATTCTTACAGGGCATAGTGATTATCATTATACCTTAACTCTCCTGTTGATAGTAGTCATGCCATATTTCTGTCCCCCTCTTTTTTATCTTTCTTCTTGATCTAATATATTTATATAAAGGTGAATCTGTGAGGCAGTACCCATACACACAGTCACTTCCATCAAGAAAAAAAAAAAAATCTGAACATCACAAAACAATCTTCAGAAAACTTGAAACAGCATGTAAAACCTTGTCTGTGTGCTGCGTGCTAAGTCGCTTCCGTTGTGCCAGACTCTGTGAGCCCATGGACTGTAGCCCACTGGGCTCCTCTGTCCATGGGATTCTCCAGGCAAGAATACCGGTGGGTTGCCATGCCCTCCTCCAGGAGATCTTCCCTATTCAGGACTCAAACCAGAGTCTGCTACCATGTCTAACTACACTGGCAGGCTGTTTCTTTGCCATGCATGCCACCTGGGAAGCCCGTGTAAGACCTTGACCACCTTAAACTAGTTTTGCCTCCTTGAATGGGTTGTTGATTAATCAGACTTGAGTTCTCTTACAGAGACAGCACTGTGCATGTGCAAGACTGGAACCTATTTCTCTGGTATGACTCCGGAAACAATCTTTAGTCTACAGAGCTTCAAGAATAAAATTTTACCACAAAAAGGTAAGTCCTTCAACAGGGAATGCTCACTTACAGCAACACTTATAGCTTCTATGGACTGATTTGAGACTAAGCAATCACAATAAACTGTGGAAAATTCTGAAAGAGATGGGAATACCAGACCACTTGACCTGCCTCTTGAGAAATCTGTATGCAAGTCAGGAAGCAACAGTTAGAACTGGACATGGAACAACAGACTGGTTTCAAATAGGAAAAGGAGTACGTCAAGGCTGTATATTGTCACCGTGCTTATTTACCTTCCATGCAGAGTACATCATGAGAAACGCTGGACTTGAGAAACACAAGCTGGAATCAAGATTGCCAGGAGAAATATCAGTAACCTCAGATTTGCAGATGACGCCATCCTTATGGCAGAAAGTGAAGAGGAGCTAAAACGCCTCTTGATGAAAGTGCAAGAGGAGAGTGAAAAAGTTGGCTTAAAGCTCAACATTCAGAAAACGNTTGTATATGCTTTATTCCAGTCAATTACTTATATATATATATATATTCTTTTTTTCTGTTGAAGTATTAAGTTGCTTGTCTTTTAATTTTTGTTTCTGGATCTTTTATCAAACAGACATTAAAAATTGTTTATGTAGTTAAATCTTCAAATTCTTCCCTTTATGACTCTAAAGTTTTGTGTCTTAAGCAAGCTCTTCCCATTGTAAGGATATAATCTTTTTATGTTTTTAAAATTTTAATGCCTAAAACTGTGGTGAAATTTGCTCACAGACAGTTTACCATTTTACCCCTTTAACTGCTGGTTCCCTGCCGCATCCACGTTGCTGTGCAGCCTCACCACCGTGTGCCTGCAGAGCCTGCCCACCGTCCCTTGCTGAGGCTCTGTGTTTGTGTTCTCTTGCATTGCTTGTGTTCATTTGCTTACCTTCAGTTGTTCAGTCCATTTGGAATTTACTTTTCACTCTAAGTGAGGTAAGGATCTAACTTTCTGAGTCCATTCATCTTCCATTCGTTTGAAGAGAGCTGCTCTCACATTCTAGATTACTTACTATGCACACGGGACCTGTTAGTACCCTTGACCTATTTCTGTACTACTTGATTGTTGTTTGATAATGCATGTTCTTAAGTATCCAATTATGTTTCTAGTTCCCTAAGTGAAGTGAAGTTGCTCAGTTGTGTCCGACTCTTTGCGACTCCGTGGACTGTAGCCCACCAGGCTCCTCTGTCCATGGGATTCTCCAGGCNAATGCATGTTCTTAAGTATCCAATTATGTTTCTAGTTCCCTAAGTGAAGTGAAGTTGCTCAGTTGTGTCCGACTCTTTGCGACTCCGTGGACTGTAGCCCACCAGGCTCCTCTGTCCATGGGATTCTCCAGGCAAGAGTACTGGAGTGGGGTGCCATTTCCTTCTCTAGGGGATCTTCCCAACCCAGAGATTGAACCTGGGTCTCTGGCATTGTGGGCAGATGCTTTAACCTCTGAGCCACCAAGGGTACCTAGTTCCCTAAGATCACCTTTATTCTTTTCTTTTCTTTTTATAAATAATGAGTTTTAAGATTTGTTCATTGCCGTTTTGGAATCAAATGAACTGAATGAGTACAACTATTTCTTTTAAGTCAATTAAAATGATTAATTACTTTCAAACATTTCCTAATATCAAACTGTCTGAATTCCAGATTCAGTATTTGTTCAGTATGTCCTATTCTGTTTTTATTTTGTGCACATTCCTAAATTTTATTGTACACGTATAAGAAACAAGAACTTCAGAGGTAACACAAGTCTAGTCTTGATTTACTTTTGTTTTACTCAGGGTTTTGACGTCTATGTCTATTAGTAAGATTGGCCTATAGTTTTCTTCCTCTCTGCTCTTGCTTTTTGATGTATGTCCTTTCCTTGTCCAGTTCTAGAATATGGGAAACATTTTCTTTCTCATATTCTAAAACATTTATATAGTACAAAAATTACCAGTTTTTTGATGATTGGATGGAAATGACCTGTAGGCCATTTGGGCCTGTTTTCAGGCAGTCTTAACCTTTGTTGATGACACGTTGATGCCCAACTAGAAGACAGATCCTCACAAGTTATGTTCCTTTTCTTTTCGATGGTCCTCTTCAGCTTGCTCTGGCTGGGGGCAGGCAGGGGGATCCAGTTAGAATTGAGAAGAGAGCAGAGGTCAGAGAGAATCCTTTTCCATGGCTAAACTGAAGGACTTCTACTTGATGGTATTTACTTGAGAGCTTAGTTTTTAGCTGAGTACAATGGGTGTGTCAATTACTAGGAGGGTTCTAGTGGAGATTGTTTTCTTTTAGACAAAGGAGGTGTTTCTAGGTTAAGGCTTGCTGATTCAAAAGTGTTTAACAGTTATTTCAGTGTTCAGACTTCCAGAAAGAATGACCTCAGGGAAAGCTCAGGCCTTCTGTCTTCAGTTAGCTGTGTGACCCTGGGCAGATTGCCTGGCCTCTCTGTGCATTTTCTCATCTGGTCTAGCAAGGAGGTTGGCAGAAGTCAGTGACTGTTGTGGTGGTGGGCTTAGTAGGGGCTGTCTCAGAAAGCTCTTCTGGCTCTGGGAAGATGGATTACTAAAAGTTGAGAAACAACCACCCATTTCTGATGTTTATATGACAATTGGAGATTTGAACACTGACTGGATTATTGTTTATTAAGAAATTGTTAATCTTTTTAAGGTGTGATAATAGTTTTAAGTTTGAAAAATAATCTTTTTTAAATTTGGAGGTTGTAGACTGCAGTATTTATGGAGAGAATGAATTTAAAAAAGAAAAGCTTGTAAACACTGATAGACTTCTCTAAGTTCTGTGCCCTTATTTATCTCTGTTGTTCCCGGTGGAGATGAGTACTGACTGTGTGTTTTCTTATGAAACTGGACCACTATACAGCCCCACAGCTGCGAAGCTGCATGAGAAAGGGGAGACAGACAGTGTGGTCCCCTGCGTCAGGGTCCTGGGAATGGACTCCTTGACTGTGATCACAGTGCCCTCGTCAGGCTGGCAGGCAGCCTCCAGCTGTCCGCCCAGCGGGGTCATTGCTCCCAGCACTCCTGGTCTGGACAGAGCTTATCTGTGTGCATTCCAGCCCGCCCTGGGGCCAGGCCAGCGCGTGGGCCACGGAACCTTTCAGGGTTTGATTGTCAGACCTTTCCTCATTCCTCCTCTCCTGTGTCCCCCCCGCCTCCGCCCGCTTTACTGCATCCTCAGAGACCTCTTAGGAGTTTTCCAAAGGCAGAACTAGAGAAATAGGGAGAACCTTTGTGGAAAAAGGCCAACTCCCTCTACTTCCCACTTCCCACGCTGCAGGGCTCAACAATTCACAGCACCTCCACAGCACTTAAAAAATGAACATGACCGAGAGCAATGATACTGCCAGAGCAGTCATGGAAAACTCTTCAACTCTATCACCCTTAACTAGTCACCCGTTTCCTTTTTCCTGCGTTCCTTCCTTTTTTTTTTTTTTTTNGACACGACTGAAGTGACTTAGCAGCAGCAGCAGCAGAGGTGACTTACAACGTTGCAGGGTGTGTTTGTTTGTTTCTGGTGAAGAGCAACATGACTCAATTATGCCGAGCTGTGTACGTGTCCTTTGTTGGGTTCTCTTCCCATATAGTTTATTATGCAGTGTTGATTAGGGGTCCCCGTCCTACTGTGGGTTCTTGTTGATTATTTTACAAAGAGTCTTGTGTGCATGTTCATCTCCACCTTTTCATTTCCTTTGCCCGCCGCCTTTCGCTTTTGGTAACCAGAATGTGCTTGCTATGCTGTAAGACCATTTCTGTTTGGTCAAGAAGTGCATTTGTACCCAGTTTTAGCATCTACCTCCAAAAGATATCCTATGACACTTGTCTCCCTTTGACTTACTCCACTTAGTGTGAGCGTCTCTACTTCCTTCCTCGTTGCTGGACGTGGAGTGACGTCACCCTGTTTATGGCTGAGCAATGCTGCTCTGTGTGCATGTACCCCATCCTGTGTGCCATCCATCTGTCCTTACCCACTTAGGCTTCATCCATGTCTTGGCTGTTGCACATGGTGCTGCCATGAACACTGGCGTGCCCCTGCTTTTAAAACTATGATTTTCTCTGGAGCTGTGCCCAGGAGTGGGGCTGCTGGTCCTACGGCACTTGTCTGCCTAGTTTTTCATGGCCCTTTGTCCTGTTCTCCTTCATGGATTTCCTGACTTTCATTCCCACCAACAGCTAGGAGGGTTCTTTTCCTCCATCCCTTCTCTAGCATTTATTGTAGAGATTTTCTATTTGGACCTTTCTGACGTGTGTGAGGTGATGCCACACTATAATTCTGATTCACAGTTTTCTAATAGGTATAGATTTGTGGTTCTCTAATACGAACAGATCCATGGTTCTCTAATATGTATAGTTCTGCAACACTTGTATAATACTTTGTTATATGAACAAAGCTAGTGGAGGTGATGGAATTCCAGTTGAGCTATTTCAAATTCTCAAAGGTGAAGATGATGCTGTGAGAGTACTGCACTCAATATGCCAGCAAATTTGGAAAACTCAGCAGTGGCCACAGGACTAGAAAAGGTCAGTTTTCATTCCAATTGCAAAGAAGGGCAATGCCAAAGAATGTTTGAACTATCACACAATTGCACTCATCTCACATGCTAACAAAGTAAAGCTCAAAATTCTCCAAACCAAGCTACAACAGTACATGAACCATGAACTTCGAGATGTTCAAGCTGGATTTAGATAAGTCAGAGGAACCAGAGATCAAATCTCCAACATCCATTGGATCATCAAAAAANCATGCTAACAAAGTAAAGCTCAAAATTCTCCAAACCAAGCTACAACAGTACATGAACCATGAACTTCGAGATGTTCAAGCTGGATTTAGATAAGTCAGAGGAACCAGAGATCAAATCTCCAACATCCATTGGATCATCAAAAAACCAAGAGTTCCAGAAAAACACCTACTTTTGCTTTATTGACTATGCCTTTGACTGTGTGGATCACAACAAACTGTGGAAAATTCTTAAAGAGATTGAAATACCAGACCACCTGACCTGCCTCCTGAGAAATCTGCATGCAGGTCAAGAAGCAACAGTTAGAATTGGNCCCCTCAGGCGAAGAGTTGACTCATTGGAAAAAAATCTGATGCTGGGAGGGATTGGGGGCAGGAGGAGAAGGGGACGACCGAGGATGAGCTGGCTGGATGGCATCACTGACTCTATGGACGTGAGTCTGAGTGAACTCCGGGTGTTGGTGATGGACAGGGAGGCCTGGCATATAGCAATTCATGGTGTCGCAAAGAGTCGGACACAACTGAGCGACTGAACTGAACTGAATCAGCACCCAAGTTTGAAATTTTCCTGACCCCTTTAAATTCTTCCTGAACCGGTGATGGAGGGGAAAGATTTGAGACTGCTGCCTCTTTGTCAGTTGACCTTGCAATAAAGCGCATGCTTTTGTTAAAACCTGGTGCCATAGTTTTGGCTTCTGTGCCTGTTAGGCATTGAACCTTTGTTTAGTAACAGATGGATTGGGGTCATACAAATCTTTACAGATCCTCTTTAGATGTTCAGATTAATTCATACAGAGCACCTTCATGTAAAAACAACAAATCTCATTACTAATTTGATATATCACATGATAATTTTTGTAATTATTAAACTTTTAATTGCACTCTAGTTGCCTCCAACACCATTAAATTCTGTTATATTATCTACTGTTCTTTTTGTATAACTAGTTGAAACTATAATCATTATGTACATGCCAGACTCATGTCTCTCTGTATCTATAGTAAACTGAAACTACCCCAGTTATTTGAACAGACAGTTTCATATTTTTTTTCAGATGTGATTGGGCATGTTCAGAGTGGTATGGCTGTAGACCATATATTTTCTGCAGTTGATTAGCTTATAAATAGATATTGTAGTTGTTAATTAGTTGGAGGAACAAATAGAAAATGTTGAAATTATAAAGACTTGCCAGAAATTGGTCTATTTTATTAATCTTTTCAAAGAACCAGTTGTTTATGCCACTATATTTATATAATCAATTTATTCTTTTCTTTTTCTTAAGAGTGAAAACAGATTTATTCAGAGACACGTATATGCCATAGACAAAATGTTGGCTGTATCATAAGGAAAGTGGGCCCCAGGGTATCCAATATTTATTCTTAATAGTATTATCTTTTAATTTATTTCTGTTTGGTATATTATTCTTTTCTTAATTTCTTACGTTAGATGTGTAAGCCACTAATTTCTCAGTCTTTCTTCTTTTCTAATATTTGCGTTCATGAAATTTTCCTTATCACTTAAGTTACATTCCATTCATTTTTATGCATAGTTTTTCAAAATAGTATCAAATATTATCTTGATTCAAATAGATAGAAGTATCTAAATTCAAATAGATCAAAATATTATCTAAATTCTACTTTTTTTCTTTGATCCAAAAAGGTGTTTTCTAATTTTTCACTGGGGTGTGACTAATATTTTTTAATTGAGTTCTAATATTATTTTATTATAATCAGAGAATGTGATCAGCTTAAACTCAAATTTTCAATCTTTGTTGAGTGTAGTTTGTTGCATATATACTCTCTAATTATTATGCATAAAGTTTCAATCATATATGCATTAAATAGGCTAGTTAACAGTGTCATTTGGCTCTTCACCACTTTCTTACTATTTTTTTGCCAAATGTGCCTGTTAATTTTAAGAGATGTCTATTACAATTTCCCCACTATGACTATGGATTTGTTTATTTCAGGATGTAACTCTACCAGATTTTTATCTTTATTTTGTTTGTGTTTAGATACACACATAGGGTCAGAATTGTTATATCTTCTTGCATGCTGCATGGTCACTCTTTGCAACCCTGTGGACTGTAGCCCCTCCCACCCAGGCTTCTCTGTCCATGGGATTCTCCAGGAAAGAATATTCTCCAGGAGTGAGTTGCCATTTCCTCCTCCTGGGGGGTCTTCCCAACCAGGGATGGAACCAGTGTCTCTTACATCCCCTGCCTTGGCAGACATGTTCTTTACCTTTACCACCACCTGAGAAGCCTTGTTATATCTTCTAACTATAACAATAAGTTGTTCCTTCTGTGAGATGTTTACCCTAAAATTTATTTCATCTTATACAACTTGATGAAGTTATATCAACTTTTTTCAATTTAATATTAACCTGGCATTTATTCTTTATGCCTTTCCTTTAAAACTTTACTTGTTTTTATATTTTAGGCATGTCTTACAAATATTTGATATTGTTTTTTTTTTTTCATTTTAATCCAGTCTGAAAAAATACTTGCAGGTAAATTAGAGCATTTATATTAATTCTAATTGCTAATACCTTCAGATATATTGTTATCATTCTTGTTTGCTGCTACTGCTGCTGCTAAGTTGCTTCGGTCGTGTCTGACTCTGTGTGACCCCAGAGACGGCAGCCCACCAGGATCCCCCATTCCTGGGATTCTCCAGGCAAGAACACTGGAGTGGGTTGCCATTTCCTTCTCCAATGCATGAAAGTGAAAAGTGAAAGGGAAGTCGCTCAGTCGTGTCCGACTCTTCGCGACCCCATGGACTGCAGCCCACCAGGTTCCCCTTTCCCATCATTCTTGTTTACTGCCTTCTACTTAACAACATTTTCTTTACTTTTTTCTATTGATTGCCATATTTTAAATGAATTAATAAATAACGTTTTTAATTTCTGTTTAATTTTAGTAAGCTAAATATCGTATGTAATACACATAAATTAAGGGTTTGGGAGGCCCTCAATAGCTTTTAAGGCTGTAAACAGTTCTTGAGAGCAAAAATACTTGAGAATTTCTATTCTAGGAAAAATACTGACCTCTGGAGAAAAGGAAAAGTCAGTTTATCATTAAACTTTTAAACAGCAATTCTTTAGTCTAAAAAATAATATAAAAACATATTTAAAATATTCAAGAAAGCAAAATATAAACCAAGATTTTATATCCAGTCAAACTGATCCCCAAATATAAAGATTGCAGACAAAATGGAAAGAATGTAAAATAAGTTAGAAAATAATGTTTCTGTGAGCTGTTCCTGAGGAATTTATAAGAAAAATTTGAGACAATCAAAAAAGACTGGTGAAAAACATTAAAAACACATTTACCTGTAGAATTTTTGCTATATGATGATCATGAAGGGGCAATTATAATATATGATGTATATATACTCTGAGAATATAGATACATTTCAACCACCCATTTCAAAACACATGACAGGGCAGGAATGGGGGGTATATTAAAAACAAAATGAATTCACTGATTACTTCACTATTAACTTGGATTGGGTATTAATTGGGTATTGAAAGTGAAAGTGAAGTTGCTCAGTTGTGTCCAACTCTTTGCAACCCCACAGACTGTAGCTACCAGGTTCCTCTGTCCATGGGATTTTCCAGGCAAGAGTACTGGAGTGGGTTGCCATTAATGGAAGTAAAAGAGTATTATCTCAAATAAGAAATGAAGGGAGGAAAAGGAATTTATTAGATAATACCAGTATTGCTTATAGTAAGCCACCATTAAACAATAGTAAGAGAGAAAGGAGAAGGAAATGTCTGGTTCCAGTATTCTTGGCTGGAAAATCCCATGGACAGAAGAGCCTGGTGGGCTACAGTCTATGGGATCACAAATAGTCAGACAAAACTAAAGCAACTGAGCAAACACACAAGACAGAAATGAGGTTTGGGGAGCAGGAAGAGGGATAAAGCAAGACAAAAAGAGAAATTAGGATATTCTATAAAGGTATTAGTACAGTGCTCACTTCAGCAGCACATATACTAAAATTGAAAAGATACTAGTACAAAGGTAATTATGAGGGAAAGATGTAAACCTTCACAAAAGAGAAAATGAGTAAATAAATCATATAACAACTACTTGGCAGAACAGAGACCAAACATTTACCTTATCAGTAATTATAAATGAACTAACTCATCTTTTAAAGAGAAATAGAAAATAATTTTGATTGACAAAATAATAATAAAATAACTAACAAAATAAAATCCAATACTCTACTGACACTCCAGACCATTCAGCCTTCGTTGAACTTGCCCAGTACTTGCACGATTTTGTGCCTAGATTCAGGCCCTTTCCAATCCATCCCTTTGTTTCCAAAGATTGTACTGAGTTTTCTGTTGTACTGAGTAATGCCACGTCTTCCATGAAGCCTTTTGTAGTTGCTTTCGGCAGAAATTAGTCTCAAAACATCTTTGCATATATATTAGAGTAGTTAAATAAATATGGCATATTGTAGACAGTTGTTTATATACTCTTTTCCCCACTAGAATATGAACCCCTTAAAGACAAGAACAAATGAGTGGGATATTAGAGCAGCTCAATAATGGAAGGAATAACCAAAGGCAGAGGATATGCCATTCATTTAATTTACTATAGAATTTGTATAATTATCTATAACTCTATTTGTAATTATAACTGATTACTTCCTTTAAAATTTTAAATTCACTTACATCATTTTAGATTGCCTCCAGGCATTTAATTAAAGTTCAACCTCACTGAATACTTACTGCTTCTAGGTTGTTACATGTTTATAAATAGCTCTGCCCATTTTGGAATCTCTCCTCTCATAACTGTGAAAGTTTCTGAATTAATGAATGCTTTTTATGGCAGGTTTTTTCATATACACTAGCAAGCTTAAATCTTTAACTCTTTTGTGTTTTTCTTGCTCCCTCATTCCCAGTTCTGGTTTTCTGCTAGCATTTTTCAACATTTTCTGTTTGTTCATGTACATTTTTATACTAGAATATTTGATGTAACAGTTGAAGGATTAAAACGCACAAGTCAGCAGTGACTGCAGTACAATGCCTATTACGACTAACTGCGTCTTCACGGCGCTATGAAAACAACTTACAGTTATTTCATTACTCACTTGACTGCCCTTGAATATCTGTTAGTTGAACAGAACAATTTAGTCTCTTTTATGTGTATAACCATATCTCCCAGTGTCTATAAAAGTATTTTACTTTTACTATGTTACTCACTTGGTCGCCCTTCAACACACTGTTACTTTCTGAATAGAACTATTGACTGACTTTTATATATGTATGAGTGAAATTTCCTAAGTGCTCCAGTAAGCATTCAATCTTTCTTTGGATTTTTCATTCAATCTTTCTTTGCATTTTACCTATTTCACCCAAGCAAGTATTACCCTGAGATCCAGTGCTTTAAATGAACTACCTAACTCAAAAAACCTGTTTACTGTGGGTGCAGGAATGTTTGTTCATTGTGACAAAATATTGAATTTATAAATTCACCAGAATATGAGAGTCACTTTACCTTAAAATTTTACAATATTTTCTATTTTATCCTTCATTTTGGTAGGCTGGCTACTGCTTACATATGATTCCTTGGACACCATTCAACCTTTATGTAAGACTTTATTTGTCCACTGAGCACAGCTTTTACGAAGGAGGCATCAGTTTTCAAGAACTGGGAAGCATGTGAGATTTGACCCAGCTTGCAAGCTAACAATTTAATTTACTGCAGTGTTATGGGCAAGAGTCATGATGACAGAAGCCGTGAGATTCCTGGGTCAGAGACAAAGGACTTTATTACTCACACAGCACAGAAGCATGAGCTTCAACATGCATGCCCCAATTCATAAAAAGGAATGAGAAAAGCTAGACGCACATCCTCGCACAGTGGGTTGCATCTCAGGAGAGAGGCCAAGGACCTCAGCACTTTTTGAGTGAGCAGCAAACATTGTAGCAAGCACAAATAAGCCAATCTGCTTTTCCTGGAAGAGCGTCTAGTTACATGTAAATCATGTAGCAGTTACCTTGATCTACCCTGTTGTCTGAGTGACTAGCTACAAAGATGGTGCAGTATCAGAAGACAGATCAGCCTTCAGATAATACTGACAGACCATACTCAGCAAAAACTTTAAGATTTGCTCAGAGTCTATGGCTGACTGCCTCATTCAATATCACAAATCTAATATTTCCATCTTGTATACTGATGCCATTGATGATGACCTTATACCAAAATATATTGCAGCAAAGCAGAACTTTCTAAAGCACATCAAAACGTGGCCTTACTTACAAGCATAATGCACTTTCTATATCCTTGCTTGTGTGGCAGTCTTCAGCTGCCCTTTATACAACTCTCATTGCTTTCACATAGCAATGATGAGGTGTCATCAAAGTCACAGAGGACACCTGGGTGTCCTTCATAGCCGAAAACATCGGCTACCACCTACTTACCATTTCTTCCTCTTTTGAGTTATTGTCTATTTCCAAATGTTCAAATATTCTCTCAAAATTCAACTATAACTCACTTTGTTTTCTTTCAAATGAATGTTTTCCCATATTCCCCCCAAATGTCATTAAATCTCATATGAAAGTTTACAGATAAATTTGTCTTTATAAAATAAACAATTGACATTAAACAGATTGAATTATAGTAATAAATTCCATTTATCAAAATTTAGCAAGCGTTTATCAAATGCCATTCAAGTCCCTGGAATATAAAGATGAAGACAAGTTACTTGCCTTTCATGAGGTCACAAATTAGTAGGGAAAATTACTGAGGTTATAGTGAATGTAATAAGAGATGTACATGCAAGGTACAGAATAATAGTAAGGTAGGTGTTAGGAAGACATCACATTGTGGGTGAATTGAGGCATGTTTTAAAATAATAATAATGTGCTAGACCAAGTTGGTAAGAATATCCCTGGTAAAACTAATCATTTGTTTCTAAGGTGTAACGTAACTGAGCATCAGATCAGTAATTATAATAAGGCAATAATACACCTCATTACATATGTACGCCCGTGGCTGATACATGTTGATGTATGGCAAAAACCACTACAAGATTGTAAAGTAATTAGCCTCCAATTAAAATTAATTAATTAATTTAAAAGAAAAAAAAAGTATCTTTTGGGGAGGGGGGACTTCCCCGGCAGTCCAGTGGTTGGAACTCCATGCTTCCACTGTAGAGGGCTTGGCTTTGATTCCTGGTTGGGGAATTAGAATCCCACATGCTGCATGACACGGAAAAAGTGAAAATCAAAATAGTTTTTAAAGCCACCTGCAAATAAGGTTACTAGATTCAAAATATTCTTTGTTCATTGATTATTTGGGGGGTGCCTCTGAATGTTGGGAGCAATGCCAGGTATTTGAACATTAAACCTGTGCTGCTGCTGCTAAGTCGCTTCAGTCGTGTCCAACTTTGTGTGACCCCATAGACGCCAGCCCACTAGGCTCCTCCGTCCCTGGGATTCTCCTGGCAAGAACACTGGAGTGGGTTGCCATTTCCTTCTCCAATGCATGAAAGTGAAGTCGTTCAGTAATGTCCAACTCTTAGAGACCACATGGACTGCAGCCTACCAGGCTCCTCCATCCATGGGATTTTCCAGGCAAGAGTACTGGAGTGGAGTGCCATTGCCTGGCCAATTAAACCTGTATTTATACACAAAACATTGGTGACTTTGGAAATAACAGTTTAATTAATTTATTCATTATAGTATTTCCTCATTCACCAACTTAATTAATCATATTTGAATTTTATTAATTGTCCAGGAAACAGAGATGCACTTTTAGAATTATTGTAAGTATGCATGTACGCATGTTACAAGTTATTAGCATAGTACTTAATCAACTAGGGTGAACCGAATGAAATGGCCACTGGCCATTCTGTGATTCAGCCTAATATATGTGCTGTGCTGTGCTGATTCACTCAGTTGTGTCTGACTCTCTCCTACCCCATGGACTCTGCCAGTCTCCTCTGTCTATGGGGATTCTCCAGGCCGGAATACTGGAATGGGTTGTCATGCCTCCTCCCAGGGCCTCTTTCCAACCCAGGGATCAAACCCAGGTCTCCCGCATTGCAGATGGTGGATTCTTTACTGCCTGAGCCACCAGAGAAACCCAAGAATATTGGAATGGGTAATCTCCAGGAAGTGAAAGTCACTCACTCCTGTCCAGCTCTTTGCGACCCCGTGGACTGTAGCCTGTCAGGCTCCTCTGTCCATGGAATTCTCCAGGCCAGAATACTGAAATGGGTTGCCATTACCTTTTCCAGGGAATATTCCCAAATTAGGAATCAAACTGGAGTCTCCTGCATTGCGGGTGGATTCTTTACCAGGGAAGCCCAGCCTAGTATTTACGTATGTATGAAATTCTATAGTGTAAAGAAAACCAGCTTCAGAGTCTAATAGTTTGCATCTCGCAAAAAGTACTTACAAACTGGACAACTTTGGGCAAGTTATAAAACCTCCCTAATCCTCCATTTCACCATCTATAAAGTAGGAAGAGTAGAATCAATCTGATTTAGTTATGCTTATGTTGAGCGTATAATGAAACTCCCACCACAGCAGCCTAACTAAATTTCGTTTTTCTCATATAACTAAAAATACAGAGGTTGTGAATCCAAGAGTAATGTAGTTTCATAAAGTTAGCAGTGCAAAGAAGAAGCTGCTTTCCAGAAAAGGAGGGCATATAAAAATCCAGGCCAGGGACTTCCAGTGGTCCAGTGGTTCAGAGTTCACCTTCCAATGCAGGGGGTGTGAGTTCGGTCCCTGGTTAGGGCACTAAGATCCCACATGCCACGGCAACTAAGCCCAAGCACCAGGACTGGAGAAAAGCCACAGCAGAGCAGTGAAGGACCTGCATGCAGCGACGAAGATGCTGCCTGCCACAGTGAAGACTCAGTGCAGCCAAATAAAGAGTGTTTTTTCAAAGGACATATTTGTTATTCATTAAAAAAAAGTCAGCCCAGTGGCAGCAGAAAGGGACAGGAGGACAAATTTTTGAAAAATTATCAAGAGATCGAATCTGTAAAATTCTGATCAAATTGACTTGTTATTCTCATTCACCAGAGCAGTAGTTTGATTTTGAACGACCTTACTTCCTAACAGCCTATTTAATGTCCTTGTGACTCTTCTTGCTTCCCTAGTCTCAGCCTTTTCCCTCATGTTTTCAGTGTCTGCTGTACTTCTAGGCTTCGGGTCAGGTTTTAGATAAACAAAGGGAAAAGTGAAGGGTAAATCTTCTCCTTGAAATTTTTTGAGGAGAGATTCTATTCCAGAGATGTCTACCTATATGCCATTGGTCAGAATTGTATCACATGGGCACATCTACTTGCAGGAGAGACTGGGAATTCTAATATTTCACTTTCTAACCACTATAATATACAAAGGTAAGGGAGAAGGGTATTACAATAGATATAAAGTGAATTACACATTGAGTCTTCAGTGTCTGCCTTACTATCTTTATGAAACTATAAAGATTAAATGAGGAAAAATATGTTAAGTACTTGGCAAACAGTACATTCTTAATAATTGCACACTGGCAACAATGAACATGATGATAAGATAATGCTGATGATGAAACAAAAGCTTGAACTGTGAACCTATCTGAATAATTGTACTGCCGAGTGTATTTTCTTTTTAAATCTTGAATCCAATGATACTTTTCTCCTGTAAATGACAAAGTCAAATAATCTCTGGTTACCTCACATCTATAACCTCATTGGGGTTGAAATGTATTTTTAGGCAGAGAAATCTCATGTTTGACTTCTTTCCAAAGTTTATTTTCTTGGAAAGTTTGAAGACCATCTGGGGAGTTATTTTGAGATACGAATATAAAAAACTGCTATTTTATTCATTTTGAATGCAGCATTTTTTTAGCAGTCAGAATATTCCCACAGAAAAGTAAATGCAAGTTGGCAATGTAAGTAACTTTTTAGAAACACCAAAAAAAAAAAAAAAAGGATTATAAATTAATGTGTTTGGTTTCACCTAACCTATATGCCCTCTGGAAAAGAAAATGTCAATCTACTCCAGAATTCTTGCCTGGAAAATCCCATGGACAGGGGAACCTGACAGTCTATAGTCCATTGGGTCACAAAAGAGTCAGATACAACTTAGCGACTAAACAACAAACCTATATGCCTCTAGTGATGATGACTAATTTTCAACTCTCCATATCCTTTGGTCCTATACATTTTGTCTTGAACATAGTTTTTGAGGCACCTCTATAAATCTTGATAGACACAAATTTCTTTATACATTTATAACCTCTTTTATGTTCATAATTTAACCGGCTGTGTGGAGACACTGCCGAGGTGGTGGAAAGGACAAGATGATGACTGAGATCAGTCTCTGCACTTCGGTCATCTTGCAGGGCAAAAATACACATAAGCAAATACTAATTGCAATAAAATATAATTATGAAATGACAAAGTACTAACCAAATGCCATAGGAAGATTGAGGAGGGAGTAATTGACTCTGTCTAGAAAACATGAGAAATTAAGAATTTAAAGGACTGGTAAATTTTTCCGCAGGTAGTAAAGAAAGAGAGTAGCATTTTAAATAAAGTGGCCCATAAATTAAAAAGCCAAAGACAATAAAGAACCCGGCATGGTAAAGGAATGTCAACCGGGCTGGTGACATTTTATGCCTGAAAGGGCATAAAATGGAGTTTAGTAACAAACTAGACAAGTTCAGGTTTCAGGGCTGCGAATGCCCCAGACCCTGTTATGGGGCCGCAAGGGTCATGGAAGGCTTTCAAGAGATAGATGAAATGAATCAAGTTTGTGTTTTAAACTTCCAGCTCTGTTGTGAGTGTGGAATTCAGCTCCTAGAGCAAGAAGCTGCCTTCACGAAGAGAAACTGGCAGGCTTATAAAAGGCTCACTCAAAGGTAGTGAGGATAAACAGGAGGGCAAAAGTTTGAGAAATACTCAAGAGATCAACTCTATAAAATTCAGATTAAATGGACATGGTTGTTATTGCTGATGGTGGCTGTTTACCATGTTACTGGTTTTTGAATGAAACTATTTTCTATTATCTATTTAAACAATTGACTGCTTTTAAACACATCTCCCCTCTCCCATATTCTTCCACTTAACCATTTCTTAACCACATATTGAGATTCTGAGCATTCTTCACACTCATTTTTAGCCCTTAATTTCCTCTTGATGTTCTCATTCTCCTTTTATTTCTTCCCACACAGATACCAATACACACCCTGGCTGTGATGTTTAGAAAGTGTAGTGGTAAAGTGTATCCCATCTATAAGAGTGATTGTGGTTTTTTTACTTTTAGTTATAGTCCATTATAGATACTCAACCATTTAATGCCAAAGGAAATTGCTGTTCTGTGACAATTAATGAATATCTTAAGACACCATATTTCCAGGATATCACCTATTTTCTCTATTGAAAGAATTGCATTTTAATGCTACTTCAGTGGAGGAAAGTATCAGCTTAGTTAATTGCCACTGGAGTTAAAACAGTCAGTACGCTGGTTTGGAGTTCTTTTTTTTACAGTTCAATTAGCTGCTGATGTTTTATGTAAACATCATTTAATTCCCATGACATGTTCACATTAAGGAAAAGAAGGAAAAAAAAAAAAACTCTTGTCCTGCAGGTAATCATGGGAGGGCATTATTTCTATTCTGATTGTGAACTTCAAACTTTTCCCTAACCTAACTTGACTGAGCCTTGAGGAACGTTTGTAGTCCCTTAATTAATTTTAAATTTTACTTCTGTCAGCAGTTTCTCCAACAGACCCCAACCAAACATTACTGAATCAATCAGATGACACATTCACAGGGCGGCCTTTCAGAAAGGAAACATGTCTTCAATGAACTGGCAAAACAGTAGTCTCATACTTACAGAGAATTTTAAATAAGAAACCTTATCTCCTTTTTGTACAGAATAATATATTGCAAAACCATGTTGAAAATTTCAGTTCCATTATTATTCACATGCCTGCCAATCATTGTCCATGATCTTTCAATGATGAACTTGATCAGAATCCTTCTACAAATGAGTAACAATAAAGTCTTCACAGAAAATATTATAACCAATATGCCAAGTTAATTTAAAATTTCATATATGAAATAAAGATACCATTAGCAACTTTATCTTCAAATGACTTATCTAATAACACTTGCATCTGGAAGTAATAATGGCTTTCATGTTTACTGAGAGACACAAAGAGATGAAATCACATTATTTCTCCAGATATAAAGGCAGCTGTGCTGCATTGTAAAAAAGTCACTATTATAAAATTGCTTTGCACTTCAATTAAAATGTCCAGATGCATATTTTCCTTTGAGATAATGCTACTGATATCATTTGTCAGCCAAATAAAACCAATACCACATCAATATCACTTAAAAGTGATAAAGTGTTAACACTTAAATGTGTTAACTGTTATGGATAAGACAAATTTGGCAAAAGAATCAAACTAATCATTAAGAGTTTGAAAAAAATCTATTGATTAACATAAAATGAGTAAAAACTATCAGTTCTAATTCTGACTTCACATTTTGCTTTTCCACATTAGTTTACCTCAAGGATTCCCTGGTGGCTCAGACAGTAAAGCGTCTGCCTGCAATGCGGGACACCTGGGTTCGATCCCCGGGTCGGGAAGATCCCCTGGAGAAGGAAATGGCAACCCACCCCAGTACTCTTGCCTAGAAAATTCCATGGATGGAAGAGTCTGGTGGGCTACAGTCCATGGGGTCGCAAAGAGTCAGACACGACTGAGTGACTTCATTTCACTTAATCTCAATTAGAGGTAAGCTCTCCCTCCCACATCTTAGGTTACTGTATAAATGCTATAACCAGTTCACAACAGCCTGTGGGATGCTTAGCATAACGTATGTAGAAGTTGCCATATTTTGGGTCTAATTTTTGCACAAATATTAATAGCCATTACTCTGATTTAATCTAACTGGTAAAGACTTCAGAAAGGCTTCAAATGAAACTTTCCTGCAACAGCAATCTCTTATAAAGTGATGTCTGTATTATTATATATTCTTTGTAACATCTTCTTTGGGCTTCCCAGGTGGCACTAGTGGTAAAGAACTTGGCTGCCAATGTAGGTTAGATGTAACAGATGTGGGTTTGATCCCTGGGTCGGGAAGATCCCCTGGAGGAGGGCATGGCAATCCATTCCAGTATTCTTGCCTTAAGAATCCTATGGACAGAGGAGCCTGGCGGGCTACCATCCATGGGGTTGCACAGTCCGACACAACTGAAGTGACTTAGCATGCACACACAAGATCTTTAACCTTCATAAACTCTCACCGAAAGAAAAAAAAAAAGAAATAGACAAAAACGTTTAAGTCTATTGTCTTAAACTGTTTACACTGCCATAGCAAAATATCAGCGTCTGAGTGGCTTATAAACAGCAATTATTTCTCAAGGTTCTGGAAGCTGGGAAGTCCAAAATCATGGTACTGGCTTGTTAGGAGTTAGGAGGACCCACTTCTACACATCTTTTTACTAATTTCACATCTAATTCACACTAATTTCACATCTTTTTATTAATTTTATATAGTTAAACCTGCAAGGGATCTCTCTGGAGTCTCTTTTATGAAGACATTAAAGGGCCTCACCTTTCTCACCAGATCACCTCCCAGGGGCCTCACCTCCTACTACCATCACATTGAGAGGATAGGCCTCAACACATGAATTAGAGGCGAATACTCGGTTCACTGCCTCTGTGTTAGGCAGGATACTTGTACTTGGCCAAAGCACCATACTGTCTGCTCTGTGGTTTGGACCTTTGTGGCTATTTGCTCTGTGTTTGCCCGTGTCCATGTTTATTTTAGACCAAGTGGTCCATATGTATCCTGAAAGGCAACTCATTACATTCCATGAACACATATGACTGAAAAATGAGCACAAATACCCCATCTTTTGCCAGTTACTCCTTTCGATTTGACTTGATAATGTTTCCCAAAAACTTCACCTCAGCATTTTCAGCAGCTTGCAACTATATATAGCTGGCTTTTTTCTTTTTAGTAAGTTCACTCAGAAAAATCATCTAACAAATAAAATTTGATCAAAATATAAAGTGAACTATTTGATTTTATTGAGCTCGTGGTGTTCTGCAAGATCTATTTTTAGCATCTGATAATTTCACGGGTGAGGACAGAATGTTATTTAAGAGGTGAATCTGCTTTGAACAGCATAAAATTAGTCATGCAGTGATTTCTTTTCCTTCCATCTGATTCCACTGTCATTTGAAAAATAAAACCAGGAAACATGTGTTCCTGTTAGCTTGACAGCAGGTAATGGAGCATGTCAGGAACCCCTCATTTGGGTCAGCTGAGGAATATGCTTCAGAGCAAATGTGGTTAGTACAAGGGATTGCTGTGTAAATTTTCTTTGGGGAATTCATTCCATTCTCATTTAAAAATGACAGTTCTGGATACATGATAGAGGATTATTTTCTGACAGTTGCTTTGAGTGAAATAGTCTATTATCTTTAGTAATTCATGCTTTTCCATAAATCATAAGGTAGTGGGCTCATGACCTTTCTAAGCTTTCACAAACTCAAAAGGCAACCAATAAAAGGTTGTGATGGGAGCAAAGACACAATTTGCAACAGCAATGCAAAGGATCAAATTTCTAGAATAAAGAAAATTCCCAACATTTGCAAGACCTGTATGAAAAGCCTTCCAAGTTGCTAAAAAGTACAAAAGAAGCTTTGATCAATTGGAAAGACCTGCTAGTTTACTAGAGAAGAACACATTATAAAGATGTTAATTTTCATAAAAATAAGCTATAATTTAAATTAATTTACAAGTTCTGATAAAAATTACAAAAGAATTTTTTGAACCGAGATAATTGTGAAATTTCATATACACAAAGTGAACAAGCAAGAATAGATAATAAAAGTCTGGAAAAGATGGATATTAAATGGTGCTGACATTACTAAATACTAAGACATGTAGTTAAAACCAAGTGGTTTTCAAGACAAGTATACCAAAAGAACAGATAAAAAATAAAATCCTAATATTATCTCAAAGACATCTAAGAATTAATACTATAAATCAAGCATTATTTTCATCAGAGAAGCTGGGATAAAGGTTATAAAGCTAACAATTCGATTCCGTTTTCTTGCCAGAGATATTTATTATGAAGGAAAATATTCTCTTAAAAATTAAAAAAAAAAAAACTACCCAAAGGACAATTAACTACTTCCCTGAGGCAACTTTAATTTCTAATATGAGGACAAGGAAATGATCCAGCCTGAACCAATTTCTTAAAACATTCAATAAACAGAAGTCGTCAAAATTCTTTAGCCTTTAGGAGAAGGTGGAGGCTAGGGTATGGGAAGAGAACAAATGCTTATCAAAAAGCTGATGATCTTTTCAACTTCAAGATCTATGAGATAGATATGTGTAGCCCCATTTTAAAAGAAAAAAGTAGCTTGTCCAAAATCATACTGTTAACAAATAGTGTAGGTAGTATTGGAAATTAGTTACCTAATTCCAGATTCTTTTTTAAGTAATAATACAAACTTTAAACTTCAGAAAATTTCAAAGACCTTATGCTAAAATAGAATCACATTCCCCCTGCAGAGTAACATATGTCTATAAGATTAATTATTTTAATGGAAAAATAATGCCAAGACTCAAAGAAGAAAGGTACAAAAAGACCAAAGGAGGAGTTCCTCGGGTGAAGCAGAAGACTCTACCACAGGCATTCTCGCCCATCAGCATCGCTTACAATTCTGAAAGTCTCGGAAGTTCATAAGTAAAAAGTGTGAAACAGAAAAAACAAATCGGAAGGTTTGATGCCTGCATAAGAAGAATGAGGTGGAAGAAACTGGAGCCGATTATACAGAGTGAAGTAAGTCAGAAAGAAAAACACCAATACAGTATACTAACACATATTTATGGAATTTAGAAAGATGGTAATGATAACCCTGTATGCGAGACAGCAAAAAAGACACAGATGTAAAGAACAGACTTTTGGACTCTGTGGGAGAGGGAGAGGGTGGGATGATTTGGGAGAATGGCATTCGTAAAAAACGAATCACTAGTCTAGGTTGGATACAGGATGCTTGGGGCTGGTACACTGGGATGACCCAGAGAGATGATATGGGGAGGGTGGTGGGAGGGGGGTTCAGGGTTGGGAACTCATGTACACCTGTGGTGGATTCATGTCAACGTATGGCAAAACCAATACAGTATTGTAAAAAAATTAAAAAATTTAAAAAAAAAAAAGTAAATTGAGAGACAAGAGGAAGGCAAGAAAGAATACACAGGTTCCACGGAGCCCTGCTGTTAGTTACAGAAGACAGCAGCAGGAAAAATCTTAATTCTAAAGAAGTGATCAAGTTAAATAAGGCATATGTGTTCATTTAATACAATTAGAATCAATAAAAATCACGTCCTCATGCATACTCAGTCGTGTCCTATTTTGGGGTTATTTAACTCACGCACTAGCCCACGTATGGTTAGCAGAGAATCTCCATCCACAATCCATCCACTTTAGTGTCTACTTGCCACACGTATTAGGCAGAATTTCAAAGACAATTTTTCCAAGATTCTTTTCCCCTAAGATTTATTTATTTATTTATCTTTGGCTGTGCTGGGTCTTCAGTTGCTGTGCACGGGCCTCTTCTAGTTGCAGCAAGCCAGGACTACTTTCCTTGGGATGCACAGGCTTCTCATTGCGGGGGCTTGTCTTGTGGTGGAGCTCTAAGGCACTCGGGCTTCCTTAGTTGTGGCAAGTGGGCTCAGTAATCACGGCTTCCAGGATTCTAGAGCACAGGCTCGGTAATTGTGCTGCATGGGCTTAGTTGCTCCAAGGTATGTGGGATCCCCCCAGACAAGGGATCAAACCTATGTCTCCTGCATTGGCAGGCTGATTTTTTTTACCACTGAGCCGCTATGGAAGCCCCCTCCCAAGATTCTTGACATCTGGTTATATAATCCAACATTAAACCTAGTAGTTGCTGGGAGGGTATGTTGCAGGTATAACTAGGTTATGAGCCTGAAGATAAGGAGGTGATCCTATACTTTCCCAGGGGGCCCATATCATCACTGGAACCCTGTAAAGCAGAGAAATTTCTCCAGTGGGACTCAGAAGGGAGATTCAGCAGAAGAGGGAGGCAGAAGAGAGAAGGGGCAGAAGGGGAACTGAACTGAAGCATAAACTGCACACACCCCTCCACTGATGACGTTAAAGTTGGAAAGGGGCGGAGCTACACATCAGAGAACAGAAGCAGCCTCTAGAACTGGGAACCAGGGCCATCAGCCAACAAGGAAAAGTGATTTCAGTCCTAAAACCCAGTAGAACTAAATACTTCCAACTATACCAATGAGCTTGGAAACAAATTCATCCCTAGACCCTCTAGAAAAGAACGCACCTGGCCAACACCTTGATTTTGGCCTGGTGAAACCCAGATCAGAGAACCAGCTGAGCCACACCATACCTGCCCATCTGACCTGCAGAACCATGAGAAAAGGAGTGGATATTGTTTAGATATCCCTTTGCTGCTAAATGTGTTCTAATTTGTTATGGCAATGATAGCAAATGACCACACCCCCACGAAACCCAGAAGTGTTAGAATTCACTAAAGGAAGCAGGTGTAATCTTTGACTATTTCTTACTGAATCTGACCTCCACATGTGGTTAATGTTATCAGAGTGACACAGAAATCCCCCTCTCCGTGGAACTATTAATAATGAGGCCTAAAAAGATAATTACATGGTGTCCTCCTTTCATCTTCACCAGTCCACTAATGTAGAGAAAGAAATCTAATCTCTAAATGGGTTTGTTGTTACATTGAGTTTTTAATATGATCTATTATCTCAGCAGATGAATTTCCGCATCCCCAGATTTTCAGGAAACAGAAGGCAACTTTTACAGCTATATTTGATGGACATTTTCAGTCACATTATTAGGGAGCCAACTTTGGTATCTGCAAACAACAGGCACAGCAATTCCTATGTGTGCTGAACAGGGAAAATTAACACAAATGTTCCTGACAGCTGAGACTGAACTATTAAAAACTGTGGGAATGCTCGGCGGAGACACTACCAAAATAGAATGTAATCTTTAATTGAAGAATGACAACTTGTAAGAAGCCTCTCTGTTCCCCTCTCCCCCTGCCTCTAGTAGCCCAATTTTTATTTTATACTAAATGTAGCAATCATTCTCCCTCTGATTTTCCTGTTTAGTATTGATTTTTAAATAAATATCCTGCAGGATTTGTTGATGATTTGCCATTTTCTTCTTAAAAAAAAAAAAAAAAAACTCTCTGATGATCTTAGCCACCAAGCGAAGAGAAAAAATGTCATTTTATGAGATTTCCCTGGTGGTCCAGTGGTTGAGAATCCACCCTGCAAGGCAGGGGACATGAGTTTGATCCCTGGTTGGGGAACTAGGATCCCACATGCCACAGAGCAACTAAGCAGCATCCAGGGTTTTATCAGAGCTGGTCCCAGAGTTGTGGCTGACCTTACTCTCCAGACTCTCAACCTGATACTGCCTGGCCCAAGGCCCTCATCCTAAACCACACTGCTAACGTGGAGGGTCTGGCATGCTCAAGACCCTCAGGTATGCAAATATAACTTTTACCAGGTAGGATATTCTGGCCTACAGCCCTAGGCTGAATGTACCAAATCTCCTCTGATCTCAGAAACTAAGCAGTGTCGGCCCTGGTTAATACATGGTGAGAAGTAGAATATTCCAGAGACTTAATGGGTTATCTCTCAGAAGCTAGTCAAGGGTCAAACCATTCTTTGGACAAGGTTAATCTTTTATTAGGCATTAAGCATGTGAGCAAGTGAGGTAGTGTTAAAAAAAACTAATTTTTTTTAGTATTGTTTAATTCAGGTATGAAAGAAAGTGAAAGTGTTAATCATTCAGACTGTCCATGCCGCTGCTGCTGCTAAGTCGCTTCAGTTGTGTCTGACTCTGTGGGACCCCATAGACGGCAGCCCACCAGGCTCCCCCGTCCCTGGGATTCTCCAGGCAAGAACACTGGAGTAGGTTGCCATTTCCTTCTCCAATGCATGAAAGTGAAAAGTGAAAGTGAAGTTGCTCAGCCGTGTCTGACTCTCAGCGACCCCATGGACTGCAGCCTACCAGGCTCCTCAGTCCATGGGATTTTCCAGGCAAGAGTACTGGAGTGGGGTACCATTGCCTTCTCCGCAGACTGTCCATGGGATTCTCTAAACAAGAATAGTGGAGTGGGTAGCTGTTCCCTTCTCCAGAGCATCTTCTCAACCCAGGGATCAAACCCAGGTGTCCTGCGTGGCAGGCAGATTGTTTACCGTCTGAACCACCAGNTGCCTTCTCCGCAGACTGTCCATGGGATTCTCTAAACAAGAATAGTGGAGTGGGTAGCTGTTCCCTTCTCCAGAGCATCTTCTCAACCCAGGGATCAAACCCAGGTGTCCTGCGTGGCAGGCAGATTGTTTACCGTCTGAACCACCAGAAAAGCCCTATTTGAGCAAGCTCCAGGAGATAGTGGAAGACAGAGGACCCCGGAATTCTGCAATCCATGGGGTCTCAAAGAGTCAAACGTGACTTAGTGACTGAACAACAACAATGTAGTTGCTTTACAATGTTGCGTTAGCTTCTCCTGTACAATGAAGTGAATCAGCTCTATGTATACATATATCCCTTCCCTCTTGAATCTCCCTCTCACCCCACCCCCATCCCACTCTTCGAGGTTACCACACAGCGCTGAGCTCCCTGCGCTATAATTTTCATCTTACCCCTCACATTAAGCAGCTTGATAACACTTCAAGTTTTAAGTGTTTTAAACGACACCCTATTACTTTTAGCCTCAACTGTAGTGTGATTAGTACACTGCCATTTTAAGAATCTCAAACAGGGCTCCAAAGAGTTTCACACACTTGTAAGCCTGACATCTGGCCATAGACCTCCTGGATGTCAGAGTGGATCCTGGTAGACCCAGTGTCTGATTCCGTTCTCCACGTGACCAGTGCCTTTCTATCTTCTGTCGTTAACTAGTAGACCAAAGGAGATGCTGGAAAGAATGTCTGATGTCCAGGACGCTGGAGCCTCTGAGTGCCTCACTGAAGTGAAGCCACTTCAGAGTGAACCAGAAACACATCTTTAAAAATCATAATCTTGTCAGTCAAGCAGAGTGAAAAAATGGCAGCTTCAGCCCAAACTTTCTTAGAATCAGGCCTAAGGGAAAAACAGAGCTCTGAACATTACCAGGCTCAGGACATTTCTATATTATTTAAGATCTTCAAGGAACTAACAAAGTGACTAGTAACTAGATTTTCAAACCAAATCAAAGGACAATCCTCAAATTTAGGAAAAACTGTTGCTTAAATGCCTACCTTCTCCACCACCACCCCCATACATATGCTGAGCACATTATACCATCAAGGAGGATTTTAACATTATAAAAAGCAACACTGATTTTGTATAATGTACATCAAGAAGTCCAAATTAAAAATGGAGCTCTTCTAAAAAAGGGCATGCCATTTTAAACACGTTTATTTTCAAAAAGAAGAAGGAGGACAAGGGCAGTCCATGTGACTTCCCAAAAATGGAAAATATGAAAGAAAGTGAAAGTATAGTAATTGGATATAACACTCAGCAACCCTAGTTATCTATAGGATATTAGAACATAGCTCCAGTCAATTTTATGTCTCCAAAAGATCACTAAAGTTTATAAAACAACTAGAGTCACGATTTCTTGAATCTTCGAAATTATATATGAATCACTTTAACATCTTTGAGAGGAAGAATATCAAGAGCCATCAGTCTAATTCTCCTCCAGACCAAAATGAAGTGCCTTGTATATGAGAAAAAGTGACAGAACTGATACATATTGGCTCAGATTCTTTTTTGTTTTAACTAAAATCCATATGATTGTATAATCTAGGAAGTGCGGATTGGCTCACAAAATGTATGTGTTGACATACCAAGTGATGCAGAGAATTACTCCGAAGGTAGTTTTCGGTAGTTCATCGGTTACCTAAAACAGGGTTGCTTTTTTTTTTTTTTTTTAGTTAATCTCACTGGAGTTTGGCCTCATTGCACTATCCAGTGTTCTTATTTTGGAAAAAGGGACTTTTCCCTTGGTGATGCCCTTGTGGTGGCATACACACATCATTTCTCCCTTCTTCCCAATTTCTGTTGGGGTTGCACTATGCTCACTTCCACAGCTCTCTCATGACTAATGGGTGCTATATAACCCAGTTTCCTTGGCCAAAGAGATGAAGAGGAAGTCTTCTGAAAAGCTTCTCAGAAGGTCTTTTTTTTCTTTCTTTTTTTTGCATTCTCAGGAGAAAAAAACATGATTTGCCTGACACCACGCCTCTTCACTTCTTCTTCCTGCTTTGAACACACTGAAATGATTCCGGAGCCTGCAACAGCCATCTTGAGAATACAGAGTGATAAGCATGAGGATGAAAACAGAAGATGGCAACCAGAAAAGGGGAAAGCTTGTGTCTTTAATGGCATCGGTGTCAATAAGGACATTCATCAGCTAGATATGCAGCAATAAGGTTCTGTTCCATTCAGCTGTCATCTGTCACCAGTCACTGTTGCAGGGTGAAAGGAACATGGCAGAAACACTCTTGTTTTTAAACTTTTTATTTTGTATTGTGGTATAGCTGACTAACAATGTTGTGACAGTTTTAGGTGAACAGCAAAAGGACTCAGCCATACATATACATGTATCCATTCTCCCCCAAACTTCCCTCTCATCCAGGCTGCCACATAACACTGAGCAGAGTTCCATGTGCTATACAGAAGATCTTGTTGGTTATCCATTTTAAGCACAGCAGTGTATACATGTGGAACTTATATTTGCCAGGGGAAAGGATGGGGGAAAGGGTAGTTAGGGAGTTTGAAATGAACTAACTCTTAAAGACTCCTGCTCAGAAATAACATAGGTCACATCTTCCCCTTCAGGGAAGGTTCATGCTCTTTGAGATCACTTTCCAAATTAAGTACATGCAGGGACTTCCCTATCTGTACAGTGGTTAAGACTCTGTGCTCCCAATGCAGGGACACAGGTTTGATCCCTGGTCAGGGAACTAAGATCCCACATTGGGTAGAATCTTTAAAAAAAAAAAAAAGAAAGGGGTGGAGGAAGAGTCCTCTGGGCTTCCCTGGTGGTCCAGTGCTTAAGAATCTGCCTTTAAATGCAAGGGATACCAGTTTGATCCCTGGTTCAGGAAGATCCCACATGCCAAGGAGCAAATAATCCCGTACACCACAACTACTGATCCCGAGCTCTAGAGCCTTCGAGCTGCAACTACTGAAGCCTGTGCACCTAGAGACCATGCTCCACAACATGAGAAAAGCCACCACAAGGAGAAGCCCTCACGCTGCAACAGAGGAGCCGCCACTTGCCGCAACTAGAGGAATTCTGAGTGCAGCAATGAAAGACCCACCACAATCAAAAAATAAAACTAAATAAATAGATAAATATTTTATTTAAAAAAAGAATCCTCCAAATGAAGTACATGCAGGAAGGGCTCTGTCTTAGACTCTATTTTCTAGTGAACCTAGACTAATATAGCATGCTTAGGATCCCAAATTTTCTTCCTGTAACCAATTTACAGTCCTGGAAGAATTCTGAACAGAAAAGTGACATAATCATTTTTCCAAGTAAGAAAAGTCATTTTGATAATAGCATGAAGGAAGAATCATAGAAGTCAAGGCTGGTGTTAGAAAAGCCAGCCAGCAGGTAAACTCAATAAGCTAGATAAGGATGAATGATTAAACTCCAGCAAAGAAGCTGAAGAGAAAAAAATAGTATGGAAAAGAATAGTGATTCTGAAATGAACAGTGAAAATGTCATAAAATGTCTAAAGTAGGAGAGGTAAGCTTTTGTTACCATAGGACCTATAGGTGCTAGAATGGCTATGGGGAAAATATCACCCATTTTATTGTAGTGTGCTGTGATACATAGTATATATCACTTTTTTTTTTTAGACAGGGTAATAATATCCTTTATTCATAGGTTATCCTGTTAACCAGTATCTGCTTATACCAGAAAGAGAAACTAGTTAATGATAGTATCTAAAATATAGACAATAACCAATTTTATTAAATATACCTATGATTAGAATTAGTATATGTTTATCTAATAAGGAAAATGTTCATGGAAATGAACACTATTGAGCTATTTGGGGATAAAAACTTTAAAATACAATTTTCTGCATTGCACTAGTCTTTTTTTTTTTTTTTTTTTTTTTCTTTTTTTTNTGGGGGTACATGACAAAATCCAGAAAGACTGCCCCACCTGCTTCTCATGAAATTAGTACCCATTTTCTGGCATGCTCTAAACACAGACTTCGAGATAAACTGAAACCTCTAGAAAACCCTTTTAAATTGGGGACTCTATAATGAGACTACAACCTTCCCAATTTTAAAAGTATTTCCCTATTAATTAAGTTTTTTGTTTGCTGTTCAGTGCCATATATTATAGGAAGAATATAAGTTTTAATTATCCATTTCACTTGTTAAGAAGCTGGAGGGTAATAGAGTGATCATGGTTTAAATGTAACACTGTATTTGTAGATTGACATGTGCAAGTGAGTGTTGCAAGCTCAAAATGCCTGAATTTCAAAGCAGCCCAATCAGTAAGGGAAGATATGACAAAGATATGGTGGAAGTCCATGAAAATGGTTGTTTGGGTCACTGGGCAAGAGAGGAAGAAAGAAGACAGAAGAACATGAGCTAACAAGTAACTGCTGCTCATTAAATCTGAGATCAATAAGTGATGTCCCTTCCATTCACCCACACCAAGCAAGGGCACACTGGAAATAAATGAAAGTCTCTCCTGCTTAATGTAACTGGAAAAACACATTAAATGGAATTCTTAATGTGAATGAACACTATTTCTTACTAATACTCTCATTTCATTTTGGTAGGAATGGCCAAATCTCTAAATAATATTGAAAAGTCTGACAAGCAAACTTAATTATAAAGCATGGGGTGGTTTAGTGATGGATATAGTGTAATGCTAGCTGACCTTTACATTCCCTGATTATACTGAATTAATAGCCTCAGTGCTAATCGTAATTATTTAAAATGGCATGGTAAAAAGGCCATTGTGTCACATAAAATCTCCATGGAAATGGAAACCCACTGTTTACCTTTTTTAATGTTGTGAAGGTGTTGATTTGTCACTGTAAACAACAATCCCATTCAATAAACTCTTAACTTTATTTGTGTAGATAAGTCCCTATACCAAGACAGTTCCTTTCCTGCTACCAACCCAACCCCCTCTGCTGAGTGCCTGACTCTTGATTTTAGGAACAATAGCTAATGCCAATGTACAACCAGATATGAGCCAGTGTGCTTTATATCTGAGCCAGAGGTCTGAAAAACACTGCCTGTGAGCCAGATCTACAGTCTGTTCTTGTAAATAAAGTTTTATTAGAGTACAGCCGTGGTCACTATTTGCATATGGTCTACGGCTGCTTCTATACTACAAAAGTAGGTTTGAATAGTTCTAACAGAGTATATGGACCACAATAAAATATGTGCCTCCTGGCTCTTTACAGAAAATGTTCTATGACCTTGCAATCTTCACTAATCATTTAAAGTCAACATTGATCACCCTGCCTTGCAATGGTAGATGCAAAGATGGTAGCATCAAGGATGGTAGCAAGATTTTGGCAACATACAAAATGTTCTTTTCTTGAATTCTAAAGCTCTTTTCAAATCTTCACACTTGAACATAGGTAAGTGGTATCTATACTTCAGAAGTGGAAACTCAGAACCTCTACAATCTGAAGCATCATTGAGGGAAAATGATGATCTTTATTCCCCAAAATTCTTATTTTTTTTCCTTCTTATTTTATCCACTTTTCTGCTTATCCTTCCATCAGCAATACCATTATGGTAGGGCATTTTATGAGAAAAGAAGACATTTTTCAGACTTTGGATTTTAAAACATATGTCTACCTCATCTAAATATTAAATAAGTGAATCTATCCAAAGGAAACACAATTCCATTAGACCATTTGTACCTCCTATAAAGAGAAATTGCCATTAAATTACCATGCAAATAAATGCCAGTAGCCAAGGAGCAGTAAGGATATCTGCAGAACAGATGGTAGAATCAACCTATTAGAGAAAGTATGGATTTCTGTGGAGATTTCTGGGAAGACTCTAATCCAGCTTCCTGAAGTATAGAAAAGAATTACCCAAGAGCAGAGGGAGTTTAAATAGGGCTGACGTGGGACTAGGGATCTGCATTTTAAACCCATTAACCAGGTTTTGATGAAGACAATTCTTGACTCACACATTAAGAAACATAATGTCTGTTTTTTCCACTGGTATACATTTATAAGGCTTCCTTGGTGGTTCAGATAGTAAAGAATCTGCCTGCAATGCAAGAGACCCAGGTTAAGTCTGTGGGTCAGGAAGATCCCCTGGAGAAGGGAATGGCTACCCATTCCAGTATTCTTGCGTGGAGAATTCCATAGACAGAGGAGCCTGGCTGGCTACAGTCCATGGGATTGCAAGAGTCAGACATGACTGACTCACACACACACACACACACACACACACACACACACATGCACAATTTATAAACCCTACCTGACAATAATTATTTTTTAAATTATGAAAGCAGCATACACACATAGTAAGAAAATTCGGTTCTAAAAGTCTTGGTAAAATAAATAGAAATTTTAAAAGACAGGATATTTTAAATGACTAAGAAATCATAAAACCTTGGTAGGTTTAAACAATATAAATCTCTTTGTAATAGAGACAGTATATTATCTATCTCTTAACTTTTGTCCATGGTATCCCATTTTGAACAGAATATTTTATTTGGATGTAATTCAGTTCATTTATTCTTTTCCTTATGATTAATGCTTTGAAAGTTTAATTTTTTCTTTTACCACAGGAGACTGTCCTTTCCTATTAACTGTTATTGTTTTGGCCTTCACAATCATATTTAACTCAAACAAAGAACCTCTTTGTACTTAGTAGAAATGAAGTTTTGTGTATGCGTGTGTTTTAACATAGAATTAGGCAGTTTACCTATAATACATCCATTTTCCATTGATTTGTGGTGGTGTTATTGGTGTATCTGTGTGTGTAGAAAAAACAGATTCTACTAAATCCAGACAAAGTAGAAATAACAAATTCTACTATCAGATTCTACTAATTCTGTTATTTCTAGATTAGTAGAAATAATAGAAGAATAGGAAAAAAGAAGTTTTGTTCTGGTATTCTCAAGGAGAAAATCAAGGACTAATACCCATAAAGAAGAATAAGGAATTATGAAATATGCATTCAGAAATCACATAAAAATGGATCCGAAAAGAATCAATTAAAATCATTGATTTAAAGTATTAATAATCATTAATTCTTTACATAAAACTATTGGATTTATCAGAATAATACTTGTTAATGAAGGAGCCAAAAATGTAATGTAGCCAAATCAATATGAAAATTAGAGGGAGAAATTCAAGAGTAAAAAGCCAAAACAGAAAATGGGAGGGAAACAGTTTGAAGATTGCCCTCAGAAGGACATTTCTGAAGCTCCTAGAGAATCCCTGAAGCATTTAGCAGCTCGGGTTGATTCTTTCAACTGTCTTTCTCACTTGGAAGTTCACAACCTGTTCCAGGACCCAGAATTCCTATTTAAGTACCAGCAAGCTAACTGTGTGTTCACACTCGCAGCTGAAACACCAATCATCTCCATGCATCATGTGTGCACATGCTTGTGCTCACACAGACACACACACACCATTACAAACACATTCATAATAAGGGATTTCCTTATGTGTTAGAATTCTGAGTTTCTTGAGGGTTTCCTGGTTTAGACATGAATTAGAAAATTTTCAAGAATCCAGGATTACCTTCAAACCATTGTAATTTTTGAACTTGAAAGCTTCCATTGTTCTTGGTTCAGATTGGCATATCAGAAAGACTTTGCCAAAACTGGTTATGAAGGAAAATATTTATTTGTTTTGAACTCCAGTACAAGTAGGGCAGGAAATGCTTGCCTTGATAGGAAGCTGTCTGCTGGTCTATCCCAGATTCAAGTTGCCTTTCCTATAAGAGTGGAATCAGTGACTCATTCCTTTGTTCCACTATGGTTTTTTTGCATTCCTAATTTAGCCCCTATAAAACACTTGAGGAGAATGTTTCCAGGTCTGTCTCTCTCTAACCTCTGAGATAATAGTGAGCAAGGATAGTATCTTTTTCATTTTTATTTCTCCATTACTTTCCATAGATACATAGACATTCTTTATAACTTTTGATAAAAGAATGAATTCAAGAATCTATAAAATGTTCTTTATGTAGTTTTGTAGAGCCTAAGGCTATGGAATTCCCATGCTATTGCAATCATTGAGAAGAAATGTGCAGAAAAAAATTAAAGAGGACCAAAGAGCATTCTTGGGTGAAGCCACGTTTAAGGCACAAGAGAAAGATGCACCCATCTAAAAAGACATAAAAAGAAAAAGATGAAAAGTCATTGTAATAAAAATCATGATACTTCTGGCTTCCAGAATGAAGAGGTGATTGATGTATTCAGTCAAAGTTGCAAAACTTAGAAAGAGGATTTAGTGAAACCAGAAGATTGTATATGATTCCGTTACTTAGATTTATTCTTCACTCTTCAGATAACATTTTCCAAAGTCAGTAAAAACCTATGTATTTAGTGCTATATTTTACACTACTCTAAACAATGAATGTTTATATCATGGTATTATAAAAAGTATAATCTCCTCAGATACAAAGAGTATATAAATATCCCCCTATAATAATCAAAACCCACATACCTCTCTAAAAATAACACATAGGAGAGAACTACATGCAATAGAATCTCAATAAATTACTTTTACATGATTAAGACACTCACTAGAAAACATTTTCAATTTTCTCCATAAGAGTAAGTATAGATCCTGAAAGAATATCCTTGTTATTATATCTGTGACAATTTTTGAAATGGTGAAATACTCAAGTTTCACTCATACTTACCACATAATAACTTTGTAAATATTCTTTCCTGGCTTCTTCCTTTATCATTTCTTCTGAAAACAATTTCCCATAACTTGGAGTTTTAAAATACCCTGGTAAAAGTATTCTGATGTATGAGAATCCTAGCAGCAGCAACATCCTTACTGCTGATTCACTTTTATTTTTAAATTAAGGGTTGTTCTTCCTTTAAATTATTGGTGTTGAGACATTAATGATAATGTTGATTTTCATGATCTATGGAGTCTTACCACATAAGAAACATTTCTCAATAGCTTTGAATACAAACTATGGTTTTCATCTTTTGGGGAAAAGAAGGAGGTTGACAGGAGAGACATGGGACTGAAATTAAGCACAAAGTAGACAAATCTAAAAGCCAAATGTTTTTAAATTGAAAGCATTTTCACTGGTCTCAAATCAGTGAAAATACTGCTCCTGTGACACCAAAGGTAGCTTTTAAATGATTGTTTCCGATAGACAACAAAATGAGTATCACATCCTAAAGAAGTATGTCTCTGGATCATAAACATGGGTTATGAGTTGTGGAATAAAGCAAGGATGAAGAAAATTAATTAATTCATGGTGTTTATTCTAAGTCGAATAATGACTTTCTCTTAAAAGATCAACATTTTAAAATAAATAAATTTAAATACTTCAATCTGGAAATTGTACTAATGTAAGGAATTACTAAGAAATCATCAGAATCTCTGTAACACTGGTAGAGATCATATTGTCTATGTGTCAAACTGACAGTATGCTTTTACAAGTAAAGCAAGCTAATGATACATTTTCCTTCAAAAATTACTAAAACACAGAGCTTGGGATATCCAAAGTGTTTACTAGATGCCCACAGAAGACTTTTGTAAGCAGAACAGAGTGACTCATTCCCTGAGTATTCTAGGAAACCAAGGTTTTATCCTTCAGTAGCACCATTTGACAAGGAGGCAATTATCTTACAGGGAAACAGATCTTCACAAATTGGGTTTAAAGGGTCCAAGGAGTAACTAGCAATAAGCATAAAACTGAGAACCTGGGGGCAGAGAAGAGAAGGCAGCAAGCACTCTTTGGGGAAAATAGTGAAAAACAGAGGAAAGAAAGGGTCAAAATAAAACCAATACAGGAAAAAAATATAAAAGCAACCAAGAAAACAATCAGTATGAATGCTGAAGGCCACAAGGAACACAGAATGCAGCAACCCCAGTGCAGGACTATTCTTGGTACGTTCCATTTTCCACGTGCGTGTGCACTGGCAAGCAGATTCTTTATCAGCTGAGCCACACGGGAAGCCCTCCCATTTTTCATATTTCCCATTAAGTGAGCTGTTCTGTTAACAGATATTTAAAATTCACAGATTGTATTCAGGAGTGCTATGGACTAAGTGTTTGTGCTTTTCCTAAATTCATATATTGAAATCTTAACTCCATTAGAAGGTAGGGACTTTGAAGAATGATTATATCATGAGGGTGCAGTTCTCATGAATAGGATTAGTGCCCTTATAAGAAAAGACCCAGACCTCAGTGTATTCTCCCTCTCTCTCCCACTCTCCCCCACTCTCTTTCTCCCTCATTCCCTCTGGATGCTGCCACACTGGTTGGGATCTCATTATACAAATGTCAGTTCACTTAATCACCCAGAACAGTATTACAGAGCATATTTTATGAAGTACTTATTCTTCATTGACTTTTAGTGAACAAACTGAAAATATAAGGGCATACTTCAAAGAGGTATTTATACTTCAAAGGGCATACTTCTTTAGATGGCATTTATAAATCTTAAAAGTGGCAGCAAACACATGGGCTCCCTGAGAAGTCATGCATACTATTTAAGAGCCTAGATTCTGAAGCCAGACTACATGCTGACTCTTTCCTATTATTATCCATCAGGCCATAAGCAGGGTCTCATATCTTTTGAGCATGTATGTGCAAGTACAGTTCCAAGTGTTTTCCATCAATTAACCCATTTTAAGAGCTGTGGTAGTTGAGGCATAGAAAGGTGAAATAATTTGCTCAAAGACACCCAGCTAAGTAAAGGCAGAGTTGTAATTCCAATTAAGAATGACTCTGAGCCCAAACTTGATTTAAATTCTATACTATGAAGGTAAGGTGGGATGAATTGGGAGATTGGGATTGACATATATACATTATCATGTGTAAAACTAATAGCTAAGTGGAAAGCTGTTGTATAGTACAGGAAGCTCCGCTCTGCCCAGTGCTCTGTGGTGACCTGGATGGGTGGAATGTGGGTGGGATGAGGAAGTTACCGACAGGGACAGGATGAATGTACACATATCGGTGATTCAATTCATTGTGCAGCATAAACTGACACAACTTTGTAAAACAATGATACCCCCATAAAAATAAACATTTAAAAGCAAAGTATTCAATACCAGAAAAATAATTCTATACTATAACCTTCAGCTTAGTACCTTGGCTACAATAAACATTTAGAAATGGGAAGCTAGAC